>OY821520.1:19660812-20260812 GCA_963682025.1 Cordilura impudica
TGATTTTATTTATATAATTCCTCAAGGACAGAAAATTATAATACTAAAAATATGGTACGAATGACCTAGATTATATTATTGTTTTAAACTAAACAAGTAATGCCGACTATATGCTAACCTATACGATAAGTTGCGTAAAAGTATCTTAAGTCCAACCTTACGAAGTGGGATCATAAATGGATATAAACCGAGATTGTCATATAGTTTTTACCAGATAAAATGTTAAAGTTCATGTGGGATGTGATTAAAAAATTGTCCGATGAAGACACTGACTGAAAAAATTCTTAAATCTACGAGTTTTTTGCTGTTCTCTAATTTCAATAAGAATATTTTTTCTCGTTTTAATTCACATAGAAAAGGCTTTGTGAAATCAAAACAAATGCCCTTTTTTTCTACTAAGCAGGTCTTAAGAGATAAAAAAAACTAATTGATATTTAAACTCTAACATGTTTTTTATTGAACCTTGCCATTATTTTAAAAAATTAGACATTAATTTTATTGAAAAAAAAAAACGATTTTAAAAAACGTCTACACTTTGCACTGATTTAAAAAAAAAACTCGTAATAAGTGGTCGATGTTAATAAAACACACTTTTTGCGATGATGCTGTTCTATAACTACAATAAAAACTTTTTATTTACACAATCTATTTTCCATTATAATTTTTTCAATTATAACATAGATTCTTTATACACTAATTATTGCAAATAAAGGAATTAAAAAAAAATTTTTCATCAAATCACATATTTTTATTTTTTTGCATATGTTCGAAACAGTAGTGATGCCAGTCAAATCCAATTTATTTGAATATCGAATTTTTGGTGATGCCTAACTTTTTAAAAATAGAAAAGTCATTTTTAATTGAATGAAATTGAAGAACAAAAACAATTAAATGAACATATAAGTTCTTATTTTAAAAGAAAATATTTTTCTTTATACTTTTTCTATAAACTTAAGAAAAAACATGCACAAAATACTTAAAAGTTTTTTGTGAAACTGAATAAAGAACCATATGGCACCTCGGTTTCTAGATAACATATGTTCTTAACTCAAACATATGGTTTTTAACTTAAACATATGTTTCCATTAAATAAATAAAAAAAAGTGGTTTCAAGAAACTCAAAATTTCAATTTCATGTGATTTTAAATTCACTCTTATTCAAATAACAACGTTTCAAGAACAGGACTGATATTAACCAATTTTGATCAGGATATGTATAACTAGCGGCATCTTAGCGAAATATAAGATGATTTCATAGGAAATATTTGTAAGGGAGCTAGGTCCAAACAAGGACCGATTTTCACCAATTTATACAACAGCTTATATACCGCATTTACATTTACAAGTTTATATAGACACACAGACAGACGGGCATCATTAAATCGGCTCAGAAAGTTCGTTATAACAAAATGTGGATCAAGGTTTAGTAATTATGGTAGTTAAACAAACATCAGCACAAACTCATTATACTCTGACCACAAAGTGGTAACAAATGTCTATAAAAAGTGCAATTAAAGTTGGTGTTCAGTACATATTCGCCATTTTATTTTCTCTAGTGTCCGATATGGAAGTGCCGCCTCTACATGCTAAACAAATAAAAAGTAAATAATTTATTTGCGATACTTTAACAATTGAAAATTAAACGCAAAACCACAAAATTCTTTTAACGACTTTCTATTTATGGCACGCATAATAAATGAGTGCAAAAACGCACTTGCTTGAAATACAAAGACACTGGCTATTAAGGATTTTTTTTTGTTCAAAGTACCTAAACAAGTAACAAGTGAAATACCTAAACAATGGAATGAAATGGCTTAGATAGCAATGTACTACTAGTCGAACTTACGACTAACTATATGAGAGTGTAAGGAGTGTGGGAGTATCCATACTGGTATGTATATATGGAAATGAAGGCAATTACACCTTACGCACAATTACCCTTAAACACAGTACGAGTGTATATACTCGTAGTAGTAAAAAGTAACAGACGAATATTTAGTGAAGACATTATTTTTGTTTTGTTAAAAGGACATAAAGAATGTATGCACTGGATATGAACACATTTGTGGCCAAGTGGCTGGAGAGAAAATGTTGACAATTTTTAAACACATTTTCTTTTTTTTTTTTTCATACACACATACATTATGTAACAAAACCTACAATTTGATTATCCTCATGTGAATAAAGTCCCATGAATGTGAAATAAATGTTTGTATACAGAATTGCTAAAGAAGGTTGAGTTAGAGGAACAAAAGTTAAAAGTGTTTTACTAGAAATATTTTGCAAAGAATAAAATCTATGGCTGCCAAGCAAACAATATGTATTTGAATCGGAGTTAAATGTTAGATCGCTTTACGTATATAATTAATCTATAATATAAATAGCCTAAGCTATTTCTTGTGACCGATATTGTGTTCTACCGTTTTATCCCGATTTCGACCAAACGTATATTATTTGAAAGGTATTTATTTTTAGGTGTTTTCCGGATTTACAGATTTTTTAATTTTTTCCCTTTATTTGGAGTAAATTTCATTTAAAGTTGCTACTAATACATACATAAAATTATATATATATGATATGTGTGTGTTTATTAAATTTGTTAATGTATTTGCTAATGAGTTTGTTCTTTTCATTCACAATAATAATAAACCAAGAAGTGTTGGTTTGTGTATTGGCTAAGTTAAAAAATAAAGTTGCCTAGAAATTGCACTCGAATTTCAAGCGCTGGAATCTGCTAGTACATATAAAACAAATTTGATAAGATAACGTATGGACATATATATATAGCAAATTGTAAAAGCATTATAATGAAACGCGTTGTTAGCAACATTATTTTGTTCAAGTTGGCATCACTGGGTTAGATTTTGTATTGTGTTGTGTTATTTTGTGTTACTACAAAATCTAATAGTTAAAACTCTCTTTTAATATATAAAAAAAAAATTTAATTCTCTATATTTTCCAAATATGGCAATATTTTAACAGAAAAATTGAGAGAGTTTTTTTTTTTGGTTATTATTTTATTACTCCATCCGACCTATATGGCTGCAATGAAGAATTATTTGGCCAGTTAAAAGAAACTATACAGCCATCTCCAGTTAGCATGATTTAATGCGTACAGCCACCCTACACAACCATTACCTTCGCAATGGAGGTTAGGGCGAGCTATTTAATTTGCAAAAACTTAAACTAAAAAAATAAATTAATTAACTAATTATGTCATATAACCGGAAACGCATGCATATATGTAGGTATATAACCTAAATGCATGGCGATCAGCAACCGCGATGTTTTCTTTTATCCGAAATAATAGAAAAGACGAAAACGATCTTTCCTCTTGGACCGCGAATTACTAATGTGAGAGAGCTTTATAGACCAACTCTTGGAATAAACAAAAATCGAGATCAAACCAAAGAATTTGTTGAAATAATTTGATATTAAGTTTAACAAGTTGTTTACTTTTTCAAATATTTTGTTTACATTTATTATCAATACTCAAACCGCGGTGGAGGGTATCGAAAATTCGGCACAGCCGAATTTAACACTCTTACTTGTTTAAAGTAAATCTATAGATGATTTGCCAGAGTATACTGATCATAAATGTTGAAAAGTGATAAAAAGTGAGCTCAGTATGACAGTGAAACCTTTCGTAATTTCTATCTAAGCAACAAAAACGCCCTTTATATTTTGACGAAATTTCATACATAAGCTTTTGTTGGCCATCGGTGCATGTTCAGACCTATTCCGCATGCAAATGACCGCTATGAGATCAACTTATATTGCCCTAATGTCCAGAATATCATATTGATCATTATCACACTGATCATGTGTATATTACAACCATTGGTCAGTAGTTCAAAATTAAACATCACTTAAATCTATCAAAAAACAAAAATATTGCATAGATTTTGCAGAAGTTTTTGAGAAAGGTAAGATAATATGATCATAATCGGTACATTTGTCGCCCTAGTCGCCATATAAAAATGGCATCCGATATGAACTTTTCCATAACTGGAGGCCACAAATTCATAAAAATGACATTTAAATTTCGTTAATGTTTTTTTTTTATACACAATTATGACCTCAGCAAAGTTGGACCGAACGGTCTTTCTCGAATTTGCTGCTATAGTCAGGCTAGACTGACTACTACTCTTTATTTAATTTAGTATTATTTTGCATACCATAAAAAATAAATGTTTCAATGAAAATAGTTTTTCGTCATTACTTTTCGAATTGTTATACCGTTATACCGTGGGTATTGGGGTAATACTAATTCACTAATTTGATTAACATTAAATTCCTTTACAGTCCTGTTTCTTGTAGTCCTGTTGCTTTATACACTCATATGTCTAGTGCATTTTTAGTTTTTCGAACTTTGTTGCTCTTTTTTTTTTTTTTTTTGAAAAGTGTTAATATGTGTGTATGTGTGTGTGAGTTTGTATAACGATATTTGAATTTAAATGGCCAATTTCTCACACTTAATGATTACTGAAACCATTGCTTCGACTAAAAACAACAACAACAAAAAACATATGGAAGCACACACGTTCTGGTCTGGTGCGATTTGCAATTGCCAGTAATAGTCTTTTGAATATTTGAAAAGTTTAACAACTCTTATCAGAGTGTATAGAAGTTGTTGGAAAAATGTGCGTAACCATAATTTTTCGTGAAAATGTGTAAATAATCTTTTATCCTTAGAGAACGAAGTTAGAGGCCAACAAACAGACATTCGGACACACAGAAACGAAAAGGAAATACTAAAGGAAACTGGCCGGATTCTTTGGACACATTTGCAACAGTTGTTACAAATGTTGAAGCAAATCATTTACATTTGTAATAGATGTTACTCGTACAACAACACAAATAGCAATAAAATCATCATCGTACGAAAAATTGACTTGTTACACAAACGCATAATTTAACTTTTCGTTCTTCTTCTATTTTGCAGGCTGCTACCGTTGCAATTTATGTTTTACAACAACAACAAAATCAAAGCAAAAAAAAAAAAGTTCTCCAAAAAGGAAATGTATTTTCATTTCATAGCGGAAGTTGTAGACAAATGAGACCTTTAGTTTTTACAATACTCTGCTATTCGAAAGCCAGAGTATTTCAAAAGTCCATAATTCAAAATTAAAAAGAAAAAAAAACTTAATTTAGTTTAAAGGATTGTGTAATTGTGACATTTGTAGATACATATGTTTTTATGTATGTGTGGTTGGATGGGTGTATGCATTTCCGTTTTAAATGTTATAATAGCAAAAGCATTTCGGATGCATGCACCTACATTATGACTGTGTATGAATGTTCATTAACAAGTGCGTTTGCATTCTACGCACTTGTGTAGTTTGTTGTGCATCAATTTGTAGTTGTTTTTCAAAACTTAGTTATGTTGACCAATTATCTAAAATTGAAATTTCTTATCGAATTTACATAACATTTATATTGTCGTAATATTCTATTTTAGCAAATATTCTTAAACGGAAATTTATGTCTGTTACCTGGATAATTGATTTTTAATATAATTTTAGTTTAAGTTTGTAAAGTTTTTAATTGAAATAAATTTAAAATTTTTGTTTAAAGTATTTATTGAAGGTGACAGGTTATCTGTTGCTGTTGTAAAAGTGAAAGGCCTAACAAATATAGAAAACACCAATATAATTAAGAATTTTATATGCAACAATATAAGATCCGGATTCAACAATAGCCAATCAAGATATTATCTATGAAAAATAGAGGCTCCAAAGAACTTAAATAAATGTTTTTCTTCTGATCCAATGAACAGGTTCTATATGAATCAATTTTTGTAAGTAGTTGATGGCACACACATTTGTAAATTTCTACTTTTAAAACTCAATAAATAAAAACAAGTAAAATAAATATAGTCGGTCTAGACCGACTTCACGATACCCTATACGATGCGTTTAGAGACCCAATCTCTTAGGCCCAACTAATTGAATATAGAAAAAAAGCATAAACCAAATTTGAATGGCATTGTTATTAATTTTTATGGCTTTAAATATGAAAAAGTTCATATCGGCTGCTATATTTTTATTGGGGACTAGGTCGAAAAATGGACTGATCCTGACCATACTTGGTAGAGTTACTTATATTTTGCAAAAGCATATACAAACCAAATTTTAGAAAAATCTGTGCAATATTTTTGTTTTTGATAGATTTAAGTGAAGATCGGGGTCTATGACCCAAAATTGTCCTATATGGTTTTTTTTAGACTACTGACTAATGGATGCAATAAATATATACAGACCCAATTTGACGAGATGAAAAATGAAAATTGAAAAATGAAAAATGAAAAATGAAAAATAAAAAATGGAAAATGAAAAATTAAATATGAAATATGAAATATGAAATATGAAATATGAAATATGAAATATGAAATATGAAATATGAAATATGAAATATGAAATATGAAATATGAAATATGAAATATGAAATATGAAATATGAAATATGAAATATGAAATATGAAATATGAAATATGAAATATGAAATATGAAATATGAAATATGAAATATGAAATATGAAATATGAAATATGAAATATGAAATATGAAATATGAAATATGAAATATGAAATATGAAATATGAAATATGAAATATGAAATATGAAATATGAAATATGAAATATGAAATATGAAATATGAAATATGAAATATGAAATATGAAATATGAAATATGAAATATGAAATATGAAATATGAAATATGAAATATGAAATATGAAATATGAAATATGAAATATGAAATATGAAATATGAAATATGAAATATGAAATATGAAATATGAAATATGAAATATGAAATATGAAATATGAAATATGAAATATGAAATATGAAATATGAAATATGAAATATGAAATATGAAATATGAAATATGAAATATGAAATATGAAATATGAAATATGAAATATGAAATATGAAATATGAAATATGAAATATGAAATATGAAATATGAAATATGAAATATGAAATATGAAATATGAAATATGAAATATGAAATATGAAATATGAAATATGAAATATGAAATATGAAATATGAAATATGAAATATGAAATATGAAATATGAAATATGAAATATGAAATATGAAATATGAAATATGAAATATGAAATATGAAATATGAAATATGAAATATGAAATATGAAATATGAAATATGAAATATGAAATATGAAATATGAAATATGAAATATGAAATATGAAATATGAAATATGAAATATGAAATATGAAATATGAAATATGAAATATGAAATATGAAATATGAAATATGAAAAATGAAATATGAAATATGAAATATGAAATACGAAATATGAGATATGAAATATGCAATATGAAATATGAAGTATGAAATATGAAATATGGAATATGAAATATGAAATATGAAATATGAAATATGAAATATCAAATATGAAATATGAAATATGAAATATGAAATATGAAATATGAAATATGAAATATGAAATATGAAATATGATATATGAAATATGAAATATGAAATATGAAATATGAAATATGAAATATGAAATATGGAATATGAAATATGAAATATGAAATATGAAATATGAAATATCAAATATGAAATATGAAATATGAAATATGAAATATGAAATATGAAATATGAGATATGAAATATGAAATATGAAATATGAAATATGAAATATGAAATATGAAATATGAAATATGAAATATGAAATATGAAATATGAAATATGAAATATGAAAAATGAAAGATGAAAAATGAAATATGAAATATGAAAAATTAAAAATAAAAAATGAAAAATTAAAAATAAAAAAAATAAAAAATTAAAAATGAAAAATAAAAAATGGAAAATGAAAAATTAAATATGAAATATGAAATATGAAATATGAAATATGAAATATGAAATATGAAATATGAAATATGAAATATGAAATATGAAATATGAAATATGAAATATGAAATATGAAATATGAAAAATGAAATATGAAATATGAAATATGAAATATGAAATATGAAATATGAAATATGAAATATGAAATATGAAATATGAAATATGAAATATGAAATATGAAATATGAAATATGAAATATGAAATATGAAATATGAAATATGAAATATGAAATATGAAATATGAAATATGAAATATGAAATATGAAATATGAAATATGAAATATGAAATATGAAATATGAAATATGAAATATGAAATATGAAATATGAAATATGAAATATGAAATATGAAATATGAAATATGAAATATGAAATATGAAATATGAAATATGAAATATGAAATATGAAATATGAAATATGAAATATGAAATATGAAATATGAAATATGAAATATGAAATATGAAATATGAAATATGAAATATGAAATATGAAATATGAAATATGAAATATGAAATATGAAATATGAAATATGAAATATGAAATATGAAATATGAAATATGAAATATGAAATATGAAATATGAAATATGAAATATGAAATATGAAATATGAAATATGAAATATGAAATATGAAATATGAAATATGAAATATGAAATATGAAATATGAAATATGAAATATGAAATATGAAATATGAAATATGAAATATGAAATATGAAATATGAAATATGAAATATGAAATATGAAATATGAAATATGAAATATGAAATATGAAATATGAAATATGAAATATGAAATATGAAATATGAAATATGAAATATGAAATATGAAATATGAAATATGAAATATGAAATATGAAATATGAAATATGAAATATGAAATATGAAATATGAAATATGAAATATGAAATATGAAATATGAAATATGAAATATGAAATATGAAATATGAAATATGAAATATGAAATATAAAATATGAAATATGAAATATGAAATATGAAATATGAAATATGAAATATGAAATATGAAATATGAAATATGAAATATGAAATATGAAATATGAAATATGAAATATGAAATATGAAATATGAAATATGAAAAATGAAAGATGAAAAATGAAATATGAAATATGAAAAATTAAAAATAAAAAATGAAAAATTAAAAATAAAAAAAATAAAAAATTAAAAATGAAAAATAAAAAACGAAAAATTACAAATGAAAAATTAAAAATTAAAAATGAAAAATAAAAATGAAATATGAAAAATGAAAAATAAAAACTAACAAATAAAAATGAAAAATTAAAAATAAAAATTGAAAAACAAAAGATGAAAAATGAAAAATGAAAAATAAAAAACGAAAAATGAAGAAATGAAAAATAAAAAATTAAAAATTAAAAATTAAAAATTAAAAATTAAAAATTAAAAATTAAAAATTAAAAATAAAAATAAAAATAAAAATAAAAATAAAAATAAAAATAAAAATAAAAATTAAAAATAAAAAATTAAAAGCAAAAGATGTAAAACGAAAAACGAAAAATGATAAATAAAGAAATGAAAAATAAAAAACGAAAAATGAAAAATAAAAAATAAAAAATTAAAAACGAAAAATAAAAAACGAAAGATTAAAATTGAAAAATTAAAAATTAAAAATTAAAAATTAAAAATTAAAAATTAAAAATTAAAAATTAAAAATTAAAAATTAAAAATTAAAAATTAAAAATTAAAAATTAAAAATTAAAAATTAAAAATTAAAAATTAAAAATTAAAAATTAAAAATTAAAAATTAAAAATTAAAAATTAAAAATTAAAAATTAAAAATTAAAAATTAAAAATTAAAAATTAAAAATTAAAAATTAAAAATTAAAAATTAAAAATTAAAAATTAAAAATTAAAAATTAAAAATTAAAAATTAAAAATTAAAAATTAAAAATTAAAAATTAAAAATTAAAAATTAAAAATTAAAAATTAAAAATTAAAAATTAAAAATTAAAAATTAAAAATTAAAAATTAAAAATTAAAAATTAAAAATTAAAAATTAAAAATTAAAAATTAAAAATTAAAAATTAAAAATTAAAAATTAAAAATTAAAAATTAAAAATTAAAAATAAAAATTAAAAATTAAAAATTAAAAATTAAAAATTAAAAATTAAAAATTAAAAATTAAAAATTAAAAATTAAAAATTAAAAATTAAAAATTAAAAATTAAAAATTAAAAATTAAAAATTAAAAATTAAAAATTAAAAATTAAAAATTAAAAATTAAAAATTAAAAATTAAAAATTAAAAATTAAAAATTAAAAATTAAAAATTAAAAATTAAAAATTAAAAATTAAAAATTAAAAATTAAAAATTAAAAATTAAAAATTAAAAATTAAAAATTAAAAATTAAAAATTAAAAATTAAAAATTAAAAATTAAAAATTAAAAATTAAAAATTAAAAATTAAAAATTAAAAATTAAAAATTAAAAATTAAAAATTAAAAATTAAAAATTAAAAATTAAAAATTAAAAATTAAAAATTAAAAATTAAAAATTAAAAATTAAAAATTAAAAATTAAAAATTAAAAATTAAAAATTAAAAATTAAAAATTAAAAATTAAAAATTAAAATTAAAAATTAAAAATTAAAAATTAAAAATTAAAAATTAAAAATTAAAAATTAAAAATTAAAAATTAAAAATTAAAAATTAAAAATTAAAAATTAAAAATTAAAAATTAAAAATTAAAAATTAAAAATTAAAAATTAAAAATTAAAAATTAAAAATTAAAAATTAAAAATTAAAAATTAAAAATTAAAAATTAAAAATTAAAAATTAAAAATTAAGAATTAAGAATTAAAAATTAAAAATTAAAAATTAAAAATTAAAAATTAAAAATTAAAAATTAAAAATTAAAAATTAAAAATTAAAAATTAAAAATTAAAAATTAAAAATTAAAAATTAAAAATTAAAAATTAAAAATTAAAAATTAAAAATTAAAAATTAAAAATTAAAAATTAAAAATTAAAAATTAAAAATTAAAAATTAAAAATTAAAAATTAAAAATTAAAAATTAAAAATTAAAAATTAAAAATTAAAAATTAAAAATTAAAAAATTGAAAATTAAAAATTAAAAATTAAAAATTAAAAATTGAAAATTAAAAATTAAAAATTAAAAATTAAAAATTAAAAATTAAAAATTAAAAATTAAAAATTAAAAATTAAAAATTAAAAATTAAAAATTAAAAATTAAAAATTAAAAATTAAAAATTAAAAATTAAAAATTAAAAATTAAAAATTAAAAATTAAAAATTAAAAATTAAAAATTAAAAATTAAAAATTAAAAATTAAAAATTAAAAATTAAAAATTAAAAATTAAAAATTAAAAATTAAAAATTAAAAATTAAAAATTAAAAATTAAAAATTAAAAATTAAAAATTAAAAATTAAAAATTAAAAATTAAAAATTAAAAATTAAAAATTAAAAATTAAAAATTAAAAATTAAAAATTAAAAATTAAAAATTAAAAATTAAAAATTAAAAATTAAAAATTAAAAATTAAAAATTAAAAATTAAAAATTAAAAATTAAAAATTAAAAATTAAAAATTAAAAATTAAAAAATAAAAATTAAAAATTAAAAATTAAAAATTAAAAATTAAAAATTAAAAATTACAAATTAAAAATTTAAAATTAAAAATTAAAAATTAAAAATTAAAAATTAAAAATTAAAAATAAAAAATTATATACGAAAAATGAAAAATAAAAAATTACAAATCAAAAATGAAAAATTAAAAATAAAAAATGAAAAATAAAAGATGAAAAACAAAAGAGAAATGAAAAATAAAAACGAGAAATGAAAAATTAAAAATAAAAAATTAAAAATTAATAACAAAAGATGAAAAACGAAAAACGAAAAATGATAAATAAAGAAATGAAAAATAAAAAATTAAAAATTATAAAGGAAAAATGAAAAATAAAAGACGAAAAATTGAAAAATAACCGGTGTAAATATTATATAATAATAAATATTTTTATATTAGCGGAGCCCCTACAGCTGATTGTTATAAGTAATACATAGAGGACGCTTTTTAAAAAAGTGCCAATCAAAAATCTTTAATTACTAGATGTTTACACATCTCCCCTGTGATCGGACGTACATGATGTTTTTTTTGCATATTTGCATAAAAAGAATATGTTAAAAATATGCAAAAAAAAATATGCAAAATATGTTAAGTAATAATATCTTAAATATATCTTAAAAATAAATGAAAAACCATTCAATGCTAAAACATAGAAATAATTCCATGAACTAGATATTTAGTTCTTATTTCATTATTTCATCCATAATATTAATAGGCTAGGCGATTTCTTGTGACCAATGTTTTTCTACCGTTTTATCCCGATTTAGACCAAAGGTATATTATTTGAAATGTATTTCTTTTTAGCCGTTTTGCAGATTTACAGATTTTTAAATTTTTTCCTCTATTTTGAGTAAATTGCATTTAAAGTTGCTACTAACTCATACATAAAATTATACAATGCTATGTGTGTGTGTGTTTATTAAATTTGTTAATGTGTTTTTATTAAAAATGAGTTTGTTTTTTGTGTTGATTTGTGAATTGGCTATAATTGATTAGCATACCTTTCGGGTCTTTATTTAATGAAAAAAAAAATTTCCTAAATATGCACTCGAATTTCGAGGGCTGGAATCTGCTAGTTGATATTATTATTGTTGTTCTATATTTGTCTGGTATTAAAAATTGACAAAAATAAAAAGTTAATGAGTATAAAAATAATTTAATATTATCATTATAAAGAAATGCAAATTATTCGACGTAATTAGTTGTACAATATATAATGATATTTATTTCTAAATTTATTATTGTTAGGCTTTGACGCTTTTCACTAAAAATCATCTTATACGCTGAGAAGTTTCGTTCTATATCACACGATGTGACAAGTTCGTATTTATATTTTTGAATATTTTCATATTCAACTGATTCAATGGACGATAAATGTTCTGCTCCGATACTAATTACAGTATTTAATTTTAAAATAATTTTAGAATCCGGATTTCTTTTGATAATTGCGTCAAATATCTTTTTTAATTCAGCTCCAATTGAAGCAGTTGTATTTGGAACAATTTATTCCCCTCCTTAATATAATTCTATCGATTTAGCCTGGGGTAGACTATTCCCTCTAAGTATGTTATTATTTCTTGCAGCTTATTAAAATTTGACTTTATGTATATAAGGTCGGCAAATAGCCTTAAGTTCTTGAGAAGCTCCTTTGCCTGCTTTACCGAGTCTGCTTATGCAGAATCACATCAGGAACTTAAAATATACATCTATAATATTAATAGGCTAGGCGATTTCTTGTGGCCGATATTTTGTTCTACCGTTTTATCTCGATTTTGACCAAACGTATATTATTTGAAAGGTATTTCTTTTTAGACGTTTTGCAGATTTACAGATTTTTAAATTTTTTTCTTTATTTTGAGTAAATTGCATTTAATGTTGCTATTAACACAAACATAAAATTATACATATGCTATGTGTGTGTTTATTAAATTTGTTAATGTGTTTGTTAATGAATTTGTTATCTTCATTCACAATAATAATAAACCGAAAAAGTGTTGGCTTGTGAATTGGCTAAGTTGAGGAATAAAGTTGCCTAGAAATTGCGCTCGAATTTCGAGCGCTAGAATCTGCTAGTTTAAATTAAAAATCAATATTTTTTAAATATGTATGTGTTTGTTGAAATGTATGTTTCACTGTACAAATTACTTATGCACCTCTTTTATGCCATTAATGTTTTCATTTGGTTATGACGGGTTCAGGCAGCAGCTCATTGTCGAGTATAACTAAATTAGATCACATGGATAAGATTTTGAGATTTTGACGCCAAAAGTAAAAAAAACTATCGATTCGTTGCCTTGGGGGGCCACAAATGACGAGTGTCATCATTAACAAATCTGGAAATGGTTGCGTTATTTACTTGGTCTAGTTGCTTGCACGATTGAAGATATGAGGCTGATGCTTCCTTTTCACTCAATTTACCAACAATTAAATTGGCGACATGCCGTCCTTGCTTATCTGTAGTTTCGTCCATTGATATCCAAATATTCTCTTCTTTGTTTTCAAGTGGCATTTTTGGAGAGTGCTCTCGTGTGGAGTCGTTTGACCAGTATATTTTTCTTTTAAATTCTACAGTATTTGCCGCTACAAGTGCTTCTCATAGATCGACTTGGAGCCCTTTGTTGGATTGGCAGTAATGCACCTCTATGTGTTACTATGTTGCTAGATGTACTGGCAATAGCATCAATAATTGCATTGGATGCCGTGAATCTTCTGTGACCAGATGTTGCAAGATGAACGTTACATGTACGAGTAGTTTTAAATTCATCAAAAATGTTGGTGCACTAAATACTTTATCTTTCTCTCACAAATAACACTGTGGCACAAATTCAAGTTAGCAAAAGTTAGGTCGATTCTGAGAGTGAGGGTTGAAAATAGAGGCTAAATTATAAGACCCGTATCGCGGCGTTTGCTTATGTTAGTTCGAATTTTTTTTTAATCGACCTTCGAACTTTGCGGTCAAATGCCGATTTTCAGCATATTGTTTATATGGTTTTTTGGCTATAACTCGTCGACTAATTAATATTTTTTCAATCTGTAAAAGCCAAATTATTGCTAGAGACCTGTGCAACAATCAAAATTTTTTAAAAAATTGATTTAGAAAATTTTTGTGGTGCTTATGAAGCAAAATGTTGGAAAAATTATTATTTTTTCATGCTTTTTGAAAATATTTTTCACAAAACTAAGTCTTTTTTGCTTTCTGTTTGATCTATAATATGCTTCTCAGTTTCTTCAATAAATTTCATTTGAAAAGAAAATGGTCTTAGTCGATAATTTGCATTCAAACTCCCAAAACCATTAAATAAATAGCGATTTAGGTATAAGAAATCAAAAGGACTTTTGGGTAAAGTTAAAGGACTTTTGGGTAAAGAACGCAAAGACAACGACAGGCAATCTGTTGCAAACATGTTGACAGCTTTCGATGAAATTGGGGTTAATATGTCGTACAAAATTCATCTCTTGCATCAGCATCTTGAGCAACTCGCTCAACAGTTGCCAACTGAATCTGATAAGCAAGGCGAACGTTATCACCAAACTGCGCTTCCATTTGAAATAAGGTAACTATAGAGTGTGCATATTTTGAATTCCTAGATTTTTTTTATATCTTTGTCAGAGTGCACGATTTAAACATGTTAACGATTGAAAACTATTTTCGTTTCAGGTACAGAGGAAAGAAATCTCCAGATGCAATACTCGCTGAAAATTGTTGGTAGTATAAAAACACCTTTGAAGAAGAGGAAGACGAGGAAAAAGAGGAAGAAGGGGAAGACAAAAATTAAATTCCAGAATATCTGTTGGACGAAATTATCGACCTTTCTGATGATGATGACAATGACCAAGATATTAGAGAGAGCAGTGATGTTGATCCACGGCAACTGGCCAAATCATTAATTTAATTTATTTAATTTTTTACTTAAAACTTTTCATAACTAACATTTCAAAAATATATTTTTTTTTCCATATTTTTATAATTTCTTTTTCAATGTTTCTTCAAAACCAACACTGAACAAAATTGGTACATAAAAAATGAGAAGTAAATTGATATTAAGCTGGAAAACGCAAGTTTTGTATTATGATTGTTTTCTTTTCAAATGAAATTTATTGAAGAAACTGAGAAGCATATTATAGATTAACCACAAAGCAAGAAAGACCTAGTTTTGTGGAAAATATTTTCAAAAAGCATGAACAAAAAATAATTTTTTCAACATTTTGCTTCATAAGCACCACAAAAATATTCTAAATCAATTTTTTTAAAAATTTTAATTGTTGCACAGGTCCATAGCAATAATTTGGCTTTTACAGATTGAAAAAATATTAATTAGTCGACGAGTTATAGCCAAAAAACCATATAAACAATATGCTGAAAATCGGCATTTGACTGCAAAGTTCGAAGGTCGATTAAAAAAAAAATTCGAACTAACATAAACAAACGTCGCGATACGGGTCTTCTAATTTAGCCTCTATTTTCACCCCTCACTCTCAGAATCGACCTAACTTTTGCTAACTTGAATTTGTTCCACAGTGTAATGCAAATAAAATCACTTCTATCTTTGAAACACTTCTCGGAAAGACTATTGCACCATTTCCTAAATTTCGCCATTTTTTCAGGATATTTCATATTTTGCATATTTTTAGCACATTTGGCATATGTTTAGCATATTTCAAATATTTTTTAGCATATTTTGCATATTTTTAACATATTGTTAGCATATTTCTTTTATGTTTTTGCACATATTTTGCATATTTTTTATATGCACTCAAATTTGTTATAATTAAACGCTGAAAAGCCAAAATACAAAATTTGGTGTCAATAGGATGAAAAATTAAAAATATTCAAAATTCTGAGGTCTAGTAATATATTTATCCAGTGTACGCTACCAGCTGGTAGCAATTTGTATACCCTATACCACTATGTGGTTTGGGTATAATGACTTTGTGCTGCTCTTTGTAACTACCAAAAATATTTGACCTAGACTCATCTTTTATTATACCGATAGAATCAGAATCACTATCTGATTCGATTTAACGATGTCCGTCCGTCCGTCTGTGTGTCCATGTAAAGCTTGTAATCAAACTGCAGGTCGCAAATATGAATGTATTTTGATGAAATTTGGTATATAAGCTTTTATCGGCCATAAGATGAACGCTATTGAAATTGGTGAGAATAGGTCCATGTTCAGACCTAGCCCCCATACAAATGACCCCTATAAAGTCAACTTAAATTGCCATAAGATCCAAATTATCATATAAACCTAAGTCAAATTGGTTTTGTATGTGTTTATTATATCCATTAATCAGTAGTCCAAAAATGATCCCTATGGGACAACTCTTAGTCATAGGCCCCATATAGAGCTGCTTCCCGATCTTCGCTTAAATCTATCAAAAAACAAAAATATTGCACTGATTCTTCTCAAATTTTGTTTGTATATATTTTTGCAAGATACAAGAGACTTTACCAAACATGGTCACGATCGGTCCATTTTTGGGCCTAGTCCCCATATAGATATAGCATCCGATATGAACTTTTTCATATCTGCAGCCAAAAAAATTAATAAAAATCCCACTCAAATTTGATTTATGCTTATTTTCTATATCCAGTTAGATAGGGTCTCTAAACGCATGGTATAGGGTATCGTATAGTCGGTCTAGACCGAATATAATTTTCTTACTTGTTTTTTTTGTTTGTTTTTTTTTTTTTAATTAATATTTTTGTATACTTTTTAATTATTCATTAATAACTTTTAAGACCCTATACCGAATTTTCTCCTTTTCAATGCCAAAACCTTCCCATCCTTAAAACTTAAATTTTAATACGCACTTTTAGTTGTGGCCAAAAGTGACAAATCACTACTTTTACGATAAAAACCAATTCAAAAAAAAAAAAAAAAAACTTAACCACCAAAAAAAATGACCACGAACACATGTTTCTGGCTGGAAACAAAAACAGCAACAAATTTATGAACATGTTTACAACCAGCCATCCAAAAAAAGAAAAACCGAATATACCATAAATATAGACTCAGGCAGCAAAAAGGACTATTCTAGTATGAAATGTAGTTGGAAATGTTTGTTTGCGCCTATTTACTCGTCCATGCCAGGTTTAAAAACATTTTATAAATTCAATATAGAAAATACGGCAAGACGGGCGACCTTCAACACTATGCTGTCTACCCACAAATGGATCCAAACACATGAACCCAATCACCAACTGCATAATTTAGTTCACCATATAGTGCATGTAAAGTCATCCGGATATAAAACACCAACCAACCGACTCACCAACTAACAATAGCAAACAAACATTGGACCAAGCTATGGAATAATGTTGCTGTGACACTTTGCCTAGCTGTTGTACAATACTGTCTTTAACGTTTTTAACATGCGGCCGGAAATGCATTATAACGTTTTTTTTTTTTTGCATTTGTCTATTTTAACTGCAAAAGTTGCTCGTTGCAACATGAATGTCATATGTCAGTACGTACGTTAGTACGTGTAAATGAATACTCATGAAAAATAAAAAAATCTGTAAAATGTGAATGTATGGATATTCTGGAATGAGAGGGAAAAAATGAATTTCGTCTGCCAACCAAAGCGTCACGCCTGTATTTGACATATTTACTCGTCCTGGTGCAATTTGTAAATTGTCTCTTTATTATGGCTGGTTTTGTTATATGATGGTAGTTTGTTTGGTCAATGAATTTAAACTAAAGGGATATACTGTGGGTTTCCGTTTTGACCGAATGGCACATTTTATTTTAACAAAGACAAAGCAAACACTTTTGCAACTTTAAAAATAAATTTATAATAATTAATTAAATCTTAGTTAAAGAATTTTTCTATTTTCGAAATTTTATTTTGACACATTGGTTACGTACAACGTGTTTCGATTAAAGTCAAGTTTTTAACTCTAGTCAAATAGTTGAAAGTAAATTAAATTAAATAAAATTAAATTTCAAAGTTGTTTTATATTTTATTTTATTATATTGTAGAAGGTTAAATAGTATAGCTTTTTGCTTTCTTTTGGATTCTCATTGCATTGGTTTCACAGCAAAGGTATATGAATTTAACTTTTTAGCAAACAATTAATCTACTGCTTTTGGTTACCGATGAGGGTTGGTGACTTGACCCGAAACAGCTGCATAACCTGCAAATTTTTGAAACAACTGTGCCAATGTTTTTTTTTTTTGCTTTATTTAAAGTAAAAACATTTGAACTTGAGCCTGATTTAATTTCTAACTCAATCTTTAAAATGATATAGGCCGAAAATAAGAATTTTTTTAAATTTAGTTTAGTTAAATCACAATTTCTAAAGCGTTAGTCAAATATTTTTAAAGTTATTAGTGTTTAAAAATACGAGTTTAACTAAACCAAGTTTAACTAACAATCCGAAAACTTGATCTTAAAGAACAAGTTGGAAATATCCAAGGTAAAATTTGGCTTTGAAATCTCGAATCCAGCCAATGGCGATTTGTTCTGATTTATTAAAAATCAATTTGGAGCATTCCATCAAATACTCGCATATGACAATTTCACTTAAATTTGAGTTTTTTTTTTTTTTTTGTCCAGTTATGACTTTTCCTAGTAAGGAAAATTGAGATCCAAGACCTAACTTATTTCTTGTTTAAAACATACTTAACAATGAAAAACATCCCAGCAAAAAAGCGTTGCTTGCCCGGCGACATATTTAAATGGTAAGTCTCTTATCACACGCTTACACTGAGAATAAAACAATAGCAGAATTATATAAAAACCTAGTATACAATACACAAGGCTTCGGCAGTTTTCAGCCTGAAAATAGTTTTTACAAAGTTAAGTTATGTTAAATCATGTTCTTTTAGTAAAGCACACTGGTCAAATCAACATGCATGTTCTTTTAGTAAAGCACACTGGTCAAATCAACAAAGTATTTTGTACAAAACATCGAACTATCTTAGATATTTCATACATGGCCTTGTATAATCTTTTAGCAAAACTGGATGTACGAATTAACAAAGTATTTTATACAAAACATCGAAGTAACTTAGATAATTCATACATGGACTTGTATAATATTTTAGCAAAGCGGACTACACAAATTAAGAAAGCATTTTGTACAAAATATCTAAGTAAGTTAGATAATTTATACATAGCCCTGTATTACCTTTTAGCAAAGCGGAATGTTCTATTATCTATTTAAAATAAAATACAAAATTAAACTCTAACAGAACCGATTTGACTGAACTGAATAACAAAATGCAACTAATAATCTAATAATAAGAAAAGCAACAACAAAAGAGCATAGAAAAAAAAATGAATGTTCAGTTATTAATATTATATATACAGTGGCAAGCAAAAGTCAGTACATGTTCACGACACTGACTTTCGTCATCCATAAAAACAAAACCATGCAAGCAAATCCAAAAAAATTTTTAATTTTATTTTTATTATTTCATTCGTAATAAATAGAAGTAAAGCAACAATAATAAATGAGATGAATTCAAAGAGTTTGAAAGAAAAAACGAAAATAACCCGCATAAACTCAATTTTGCACGTTTTATGAATTGCACCTATTTTCGCTCTCCCACTTCTCTTATGCGGGTTATTTTAATTTTTTCTTTCAATTTTTTCAATTGCAATTTAATACACAAAACAATATTATACTAAACTATTAGATGGCCTCTTAAAATTTTTACCGCCAAAAAACAAAATATTTATTATTTCTTAAAAAAAAGCACATGTTTATATTTGTATAAACATGTTTATATACTGTACACTTGCTCAATTTTAGATTAAACTTTATACATTTTTTGAATTAATTTATACAAGCATTTGGATAATTTAACAGTTGATTAACTTGTATAAATTAACTGATTTTTTTATATAATTTGTCGAAGCTTTTAAAAAAACTTTATACATTGTTTTATTGGTTTATACCAAGGTTCAGAAAATACACACATGAAACACACAATGTTCTGTTCAAAGGTAGCCAACACATTTCTTTATTTTCATATCAAATATGTGCGTTTCTAAATTTTCTACGGTGCCCAACACAACCTTGACTGTGTTCGTTTTAATATTTCGTTATTTACACGAACATTTTTGTATCACGTACTTTTTGTTTCAATCACACATAGAGCACACATTTTTGAGTGTTGCTTTATTTGAAGTTCATGTTCTGGTACGTGTACTGAAAAAAAAAACAGAACATGTACAATAAACAGGTTCGAGTTCAGTTATATTTTAAACACGACTTAGTTATATTTTAAACACGACTTAAAATATAACTGAACTGGAACCTGTTTATTGTACATGTTCTGTTTTTTCTTACTACACGAGCCACAACACGACTTAAAATATAACTGAACTCGAACCTGTTTATTGTACATGTTCTGTTTTTTTTTTTTCAGTACACGTCATGGTTGTGTTGGGCACCGAAGAAAATTTAAAAACAAACATAATTGATATGAAAATAAAAATATGTGTGTGTTGGCCTAAGTTATGTTTGTTTACATATATGTACGAGTTTTTTATTCAGTGTGTGTTTTTTTCTGAACTCTGGTTTATACAAGCATTTGATAATTTAACAGTTGATCCACTTGTATAAATCAACTAATATTTTTTGATGACTTGTCGAAGCTTTTATTTTAAAACAATGTTTAATATTACCAATTACTTGTATAAAAAATTTATCATTTTAGAATTCAGTACATTTTTCGTTAGCGAAGCCAACTTGTATAATATTACTACGGTTTTTATTCTCAGTGTATTTGAACATATTGCACATACAGTATGTAACTAAGTCTATATACACACTATTATTTTTCGATTGCGGGGAATTGGTAACAATAATGAAAAAAACTTTTACGCATTAATAAATAGTTTTATTTATAACAAAAAAAGAAAAAATTACTGACAATCATAAAAAAAATAATAACAACAAGTAAGATACCCTAAACCATGCGTTTAGCGACCCTATGTATTAGGTCCAACTAATTAAATATAGAAAATAAGCATAAACCAAATTGGAGTGTCATTCCTATTACTTTTTTTTTTTTTTTTTGGAGCGACAGACCAAAGCCTCTGGTGGGAATCGAACCTACGACTCCCGCATGATAGGTGAGCACGCTTCCTACTCACCTACCGGGGATATGAAAAAAAAATTTCATATTGGATGGCATACTTATATGGGGACTAGGTCGAAAAATGGACCGATCCTTGCTATATTTGGTAAGGTCACTCATTTCTTTTAAACATACACAAACCAAAATTGAGACCAATCTGTGCAATACTTTTGTTTTTGATAGATTTCAGTGAAGTTCGGGAGACAGCTTTATATGGGGGCCAAGGTTCAGAAAATACACACATGAAACACACAATGTTCTGTTCAAAAGCAGCCAACAGATATCTTTATTTTCATATCAATTATGTTTGTTTTTAAATTTTCTTCGGTGCCCAACACAACCACGACTGTGTTCGTTTTAATATTTCGTTATTTACACGAACATTTTTGTATCACGTACTTTTTGTTTCAATCACACATAAAGCACACATTTTTGAGTGTTGCTTTATTTGAAGTTCATGTTCTGGTACGTGTACTGAAAAAAAAAACAGACCATGTACAATAAACAGGTTCGAGTTCAGTTATATTTTAAACACGACTTAAACACGACTTAAAATATAACTGAACTCGAACCTGTTTATTGTACATGTTCTGTTTTTTCTTGCTACACGAGCCACAACACGACTTAAAATATAACTGAATTCGAACCTGTTTATTGTACATGTTCTGTGTTTTTTTTTCAGTACACGTACCAGAACATGAACTTCAAATAAAGCAACACTCAAAAATGTGTGCTTTATGTGTGATTGAAACAAAAAGTACGTGATACAAAAATGTTCGTGTATATAACGAAATATTAAAACGAACACAGTCATGGTTGTGTTGGGCACCGAAGAAAATTTAAAAACAAACATAATTGATATGAAAATAAAAATATGTGTGTGTTGGTCTAAGTTATGTTTGTTTACATATATGTACGAGTTTTTTATTCAGTGTGTGTTTTTTTCTGAACTCTGATGGGGGCTGTGACTAAGAATTGTCCTATAGGGTTTACTACACATACAAAGGAAGGAAGGAGATCTATATGATAATTTGGATAATTTGGTTATTTGTATGGGGACTAGGTCTTAAGATGCGCCGATTTTCACCAATTTCAATAGCATTCATGCTATGGCCAATAGAAGCTTGTGTACAAAATTTCTTTAAAATATATTCATATTTGCGATCTGAAGTTTGATTACAAGGTTTACATGGACACACAGACGGACGGACAGACGGACATCGCTAAATCTACTCAGAATGTGATTCTTTCGATGATTCTGCACCACTGTGCAGAGGGTATGTATTAGATTGTCAGTCCGATTGCAACTCGTCGAAATAAATTTCGAAAACCCCAAAAAACATTCTCCGCAAAAGGTCCTTATTATTATGTGTTTTAGCAACTTCAAGGCGGAGTTTTCGGCCAAAAAGAGTATCAATCAACTTAAAGTTTATTTGGTATCCAAATTTATAGTTTCAGTATCGGCTACAGTTTTAAAGTGGTAGCCGTACCCAACATTGGATGTAATATTGAGTTCAAGAACCATGTGGAGGGTATCAAAGATTCGGCACAACCGACTTTAACAATCGTATTTGCTGATTATAGTTATACCCTATACCACTATGTGGTTTGGGTATAATGACTTTGTGCTGCTGTTTGTAATTACCAAAAATACTTGACCTAGACCCATCTTTTATTATACCGATCGACTTAGAATCTCTTTCTGAATCAATTTAGCGATGTCCGTCCGTCTGTGTGTCCATGTAAACCTTGTAATCAAACTACAGGTCGCAAATATGAATATATTGTGATGAAATTTGGTATATAAGCTTTTGCGGGCCATAGAATGAAAATCGGTCCATGTTCAGACCTAGTCTCCATACAAATGACCCCTATGAAGTCCACATAAATTGCCATAAGGTCCAAATTATCATATAGATCTCAGTCAACTTGGGTTTGTATCTGTTTATTATATTCATTAATCAGTAGTCCAAAAATACTCCCTATAGGAAAATTCTTAGTTATAGGCTCCATATAGAGCTGCTTCCAGATCTTCACTAAAATCTATCAAAAAACAAAAATATTGCACAGATTTTTCTCAAATTTTGTTCGTACATATTTTTTTAAAATTAAAGTGACTTTGCCAAATATGGTCAGGATAGGTCCATTTTTCGACCTAGTCCCCATATAAATACAGCACCCGATATGAACTTCTTCATATCTGCAGCCAAAACAATTAATAACAATGGCACTCAAATTTGGTTTATGCTTATTTTCTGTATTCAATTAGTTGGACCGAAGAGATAGGGTCTCTAAACCATGGTATAGGGTATCGTATATTCGGTGTAGACCGACTGTTATTTTCTTACTTGTTTTTAATAATGGTTTGTACTGTAGAATGACTTAATTTTATCGTTTTTGCAATGTTAGAAATTTAATTACATGAAACGATAACCAAACAAGTAAGAAAATTATAGTCGGCCTAGACCGACTATATGATACCCTATACCATGCGTTTAGAGACCCTATCTCATAGGCCCAACTAATTGGACATAGATAATAAGCATAAACCAAATTTGAGTGGCATTTTTATTAATTTTTTTGGCTGCAAATATGAAAAAGTTCATATCGGATGCTATATCTATATGGGGACTAGGCCCAAAAATGGACCGATCCTGACCATGTTTAGTAAAGTTTCTTGTATTTTGCAAATATATATACAAACAAAATTTGAGAGGAATCAGTGCAATATTTTTGTTTTTTGATAGATTTAAGTGAAGACGGGGAAGCAGCTCTATGTGGGACATATGACTAAGAGTTATCCCATAGGGATCATTTTTGGACTACTCATTAATGGATGTAATAAACGCATACAAACCCAATTTGAGTAAGATCTATATGACAATTTGGATCTTATGGCAATTTATGTCGATTTCATAGGGGTCATTTGTATGGGGGCTAGGTCTGAACATGGACCTATTCTCACCAATTTCAATAGCGTTCATCCTATGGCCGATAAAAGCTTATATAGCAATTTGCATCAAAATATATTCATATTTGCGACCTGTAGTTTGATTACAAGGTTTACATGGACACACAGACGGACGGGCGGACGGACATCGTTAAATGGAATCAGTTAGTGATTCTGATTCGATCGGTATAATAAAAGATGGGTCTAGGTCAAATATTTTTGGTAGTTACAAACAGCAGCACAAAGTCATTATACCCAAACCACATAGTGGTAACTATAATATTAATAGGCAAGGCGATTTCTTGTGACCGATGTAAGCTTCAGAGTTTTACCCCGATTTTGACAAAGAATTTATCATTTGAAGAGTATTTCTTTTTACCTGTTACCCAGATTTACGGATTTTTATCGTCTGGAATATTTTTTGGAGTTATGGTCGTTTAAAGTTGCTACTAACACATACATAAAATTATACACTGATATGTGTATGTTTATTAAATTTGTTAATGTGTTTATGTTATTGTGTTGAGTTTGTTTTCTTCATTTAAAATGATTTGAATTGTAAAATATACCGAGGCCACGCAATGAGCGGCAAAGCGGCGAGCGGCAGAGCGATAAGCGGAAAAAAATTAAAACATTTGAAATACTACTGAAGTGGCCACACAATGAGCGGAATGTGAGCGGCATTTCTGAGCGTCTAAGCGGCGCCGCTCTGGAATAGAACTTGTTCTAATTTTTAGTTCTTTTCTGAGCGGCAAAGAATAAAAATGGCAAAAAAAAAATGGCTTTTCTTTGTTTTGTCAATCTGTAGCGCGATGAATCGCAGATAATCGAATCGTTAGAAAAAGAAAACAACAAAATTATCGATTTTGGTATCCAGTAAAATTTTTAAACGATATTCGCTATTGTTAGAGTCAGCTGTTGTCTTAACGACAACCATTTTTGTGTTGTTCTTCAGTCGAAAAAAAGGTTGAAATGTAGTCATACATAAATAAGAATCATAAAATAGTGAAAATATTTTACTTTTATTATAAAAACTTTTTATATAAATAATAAATAACATTGAGAATGGCATTTTGACAACTAACCGCTAAGAAATGACGCTCAGTAATAAGCCACTTGCCGCTTAAACTCGCCGCTCTGCCGCTTGCCGCTTTGCCGCTCATTGCGTGGCCTCAGCCTTAGAAAAATGAAAAAATAAAATTTCCTAGAATTTTCACTCGAATTTCGAGTGCTGGAATCTGCTAGTAGGGTATAAATATAATATCGACTAAAACATCAGGATTCTCTAATTTTGATTTGTATTTTTCAAGTGTTCCTAGAGTAATTTTTATAGCATTAAATATCCATGTTATGTTTTTTTATATTTTTGTTTTTTTTTTTTTTACAAATAATCTTATTTAATAGTGCCTCAATTACTGACATAAAAGGATTTTTCTAATCGTTACCATTTCTCCACAATTATAACACAGTGGGATGATGTATGTAGACTTTAGTCCATAACTGTATGTGCATTAAAATCATGCCTATGAAATTTAATTAAAGGCGCATATTTCAAAGCAAAACATAATTTTAAAAACTTTTGCTTTTTTAAAGAAGTTAGAATGTAATAACTTTGTGAAGTATTACGCTAAGAACCTGCTTCAAAAACTGTGATTTTGTGCTGGGATATTTTTTGTTCTTAAAACGTTTTTGAATAAGAATGAATTTGAAATAACATGAAATTGAAATTTTGGGTTTCTTGAAAACACAAATTTTATATTTTTGAAGTATTTTTCGAAATCATATTTTTTATTGCCAAATGACATGTAACATATGGTTTATCTTCAGAACCATATGTTATCGAGAAACCGAGGTGCCATATGGTTCTTTAGTCATTTTCACAAAAAAACCTTAAGTATTTTTTTCCTTAAGATTATAAAGTAAGTAAAAAAAATATTTTCTTTTAAAATAACATTTTACTTGCTCATTTAATTGTTTTTGTTCTTCAATTTCATTTAATTAAGAATGACTTATCATTTTGAAATAAGTTAGGCATCACCAAAAAAATTCGAAAATCATATAAATTGGATTTGACTGGCATCTCTACTGTTTCGAACATAAACAAAGTTGTGGCAGTCGAATGCAAAAAAAAAATAAAAATATGTAATTTGAGTGAAATATTATTTTAATTTCCTTTATTCGTAATAATTAGTCCATAAAGAATGTATGTTATAATTGAAAAAATTATAATGGGAAAGAAATAGATTGTGCAAAAAAAAGTTTTTATTATAGTTATAGAACAACATCATCTCCAAAAGTGTGTTTTATTAACATTAACTACTGATAACGAGTTTTTTTTAAATCAACGCAAAATGTAGACGTTTTTTAAAATAGTTTTTTTCATAAAATCAATGTCTAATTTTTTAAAATAATGACAAGGTTCAATAAAAAACATTTAGAATTCAAATATCAATTGTTTTTTTTTTTTATTATATCTTAACACCTGTGTATTAGAAAAAAGGGCATTTGTTTTGATTTCACAAAACCTTTTCTATGTGAATTAAATCAAGAAAAAATATTCTTATTGAAATCATAGAACAGCAAAAAACTCGTAAATTTAAGAATTTTTTCATTTACGAGTTTTTTTTTGTGATAGTGGTTTCAAGAACAGGGGTGAATATGTTTGATACTTCTAAACGATTTTGGTCTATTTTTACAGAACTAGACTTCCTATTTTTATTTGTTATGCCTTTATTTATTTAGAAGGAAGGCTAAGTCTTGTTTTACAACTTTCTATATAGTTATTTCACTATTATTTTTTTTTTTTTTGGTTCTCCATTACTGGACAATTAACTTCAGCTGGGCACAGCTACTGTATTATTTATTTTTAACTGACCGTTAACATTGCAAAATTTGTTTTATTTCTGCTGTAAAATAAAGAAGATTATGTTGGTTCTCTTTTGTCTTTGTAGTTTGTATGTATATAAGTAAGTACATACGTACGAGTATGTGCATTAGGGTGGCCCTTCATTATATGGAGGAGGAAAAAAGTGTTCGAATTTAAAGTCTATGCGAATAGCAAAAAAACTGAGAAATACAAAGTTTTGGGTCAATCAAAAAAAAATTTAGAGGTGCCCCAACGCGACTGAAAATTTCAAGTGGGGGAAAATATGACTTCTTTTCAGATTTTTCGAAAACTTCGTTCTATAGTTTATTTTATTCGACAAGGTGTTATATCAATCGATATCAGTACTAAATTATCTTTTCAAATATAGCACAATTTTATTTCCCAATCCATAGTAAGGGTGTAATCTAGTTTACTAGAACAATTAATTTTTTTAAATATGTCAAAATTCAAAGTTTGGCCTCGGCAATGAATGTGTTAACGTTGTTCGGTTTATTCCAAATTTTTAGCATGGAAGGCTTTTTTTTTATTATTTATTTATTAATCAACACTCAGGAGATGCCCCCTACAGATGCAGTGCATTGTGTTGATCTCAGGAAAATAGGTTAAGGAGGAAAGAGGGAGTAGTGTGTTCATTTTTTTTTGCAGCGACAGACCAAAGCCTCTGGTGGGAATCGAACCCACGATCCCCGCATGATGGCGAGCACGCTACCTACTCACCTGCCGGGGCGCTTGCACATTTTGGTTATTATATTTTAAGCGTCACACCTAAAAATTCAACAGCACTTACAAAATACTTGATTTTTTGAATAAGTTGCCTTTCATTAGCTTGGGGTCATATGCGACCCCAAGTCCAAAAGGGTTAATGGGGTAATATTATTTTTTTCAGAAACCCTAGGCTATGAAGATAAAATGTAACATTTTAAATTACAAAACTGATAAAATTTTGATACAAAGTATTTAGAAGGATTACATTTACTGAATATTTCACAAAAAACTAGTTTATCTCGAAATTCGCAAAAAAAAAAATTCTTTGTAAATAAATTCTGGCAGGGGAATTTACTTAAAAATTCACACATGTAATCTCTAACATATATTTAACACAACTTTAAAGTAGCAGATCCATTTTTTTTTTTAAATTTTGTTTAATAACATTTTTTAAAACTTAAACTTTAAAACTTGAAAAATTGTTTTTTAAGTTTTAAAAAATTTTATCAAAAAAATTTTTCATCTTTGGTCTCATTTCGCAACAGGTTAACAACGTGGTGATAAAACAGTAATTCATATCTGAGTACTTATAGGTATAGAGAAAAAAAATGATGTTAAAGTTTAAAAAATGATCATAACATTTCATGACCAAAAGTTTTTTGGCACAAAAGTGGTCTGGGGCATTTGTTAGTTCTTGGCCAGTTTTGCTTCGATTATATAGTTATATAGCTTTTTGAAAAGATAATTTAGTACTGATATCGATTCATATAACAACTTGTAGAAAAAATTAAACTATAGAACGAAATTTTCGTAAAATCTGAAAAAAAAGTCATATTTTCCCCATATTAACACACTTGAAATTTGCAGTCGCGTTGAGGCACCTCATTTCTCAGTTTTTTTTGCTATTCGCATATTTCTAGGGGGTGACCGAGAGTTTGAACACTTTTTTATAAAGGACCACCCTAATGTACATATATGTATATTATAGGGCTAGAAATTTGTTGTGTTGTTTCAACTTGGTGGCAACATATTGTAAACATTTTTTGACATTTAATTGTTCATAAATTCTTATTGAAAAGCTATGAAAGTCACTGTTTGTTGTATCAACACTTTGTGTTGTAAATTTTAAAAATTTTAATATCCTTGCAACTAAATATTTACAAAAGTTGGGGGTAAACAGTAAACAAAAATGAGTATTAAAGGTGTTACTCGAAGTAAATGATAAATTGGAATTATGCATAATGTGTTCAAGGTATTGACTTGGACATAACTTTAACAATTTATAGAATAACTTAAGTAAGACATTATAGCTTAACTTAATAATGTTATATCTTTGAAAATTTAAGCCAAAGTAAATTGACGCTCAACGTCACTAGTGCTAGTCTGACCACAAAGAAACATAGTAAACTATTTTTTAACCATTGAAATTGATGATGTAGAGTATCTATAAACTTTGCCTTGGTTTGAGTGATGTTTTTTTTTCACCAAAAATATTGTTTTGATAG
Source organism: Cordilura impudica (assembly GCA_963682025.1). Taxonomy (NCBI): domain Eukaryota; kingdom Metazoa; phylum Arthropoda; class Insecta; order Diptera; family Scathophagidae; genus Cordilura; species Cordilura impudica. The sequence continues at coordinate 19,690,443 of OY821520.1, forward strand.
CACTCGAAATTCACAAAAAATTTCGAGGATGTGTGTTTTGAATATTTGGCATAGTAACAAGGTTTTTTGAAAATTTTCCCCTTACTTGTAAATATTATTTTGTTAAAAACTATGTACATGATAAAGAAATTGTTATTTATATTTTTAAGTAGAAAAGGAACAAGCTATCCTAAACTCTTTAAGAAAATTGTTAATTTGTTGTAATCAAAATGTTATTTAAATAAATAAAATTGAATTGAATTGAATATTTGGCAAACACGAGCTTAACGACGAAGCTTTCTCAAAATTGTACAGTGGGCTATTAGAAGTGTGGATTTTTAACTAACGACGGAGAAAGTTAAAAAAATCATGGACTTAATGACTAAAAGTCATATATTGATCATAGTTGTGCTTGAATTCATAAATGAGCATCCCGATGAGCGGTCCCAAATTTGTTGCATTTTCTTTTTTGCTTTTTCGATACCCTGGTTATAGTAACAACTGTCTGTCTAGCTCCTTCAGGGACTTTATTACAAAATGCCAATAGCTAAAGTTGGGATGTTATCGGACAGATTATTAGTTTTTCGTTATTATAAGTACTAGCAGATTCCAGCCCTCGAAATTCGAGTGCAAATTCTAGCAAATTTTATTTTTTCATTAAATAAAGACGCTAAAGGTATGCTAATCAATTATAGCCAATTCACAAATCAACACAAAAAAAACAAACTCATTTTTATTACAAACACATTAACAAATTTAATAAACACACACATAGCATTGTATAATTTTATGTATGTGTTAGTAGCAACTTTAAATGCAATTTACACAAAATAAAGGAAAAAATTTAAACATCTGTAAATCTGCAAATCGGTTAAAAAGAAATACCTTTCAAATAATATACGTTTGGTCAAAATCAGGATATTATTATTATTATTATTATTATATTGTTTTATTGAATTGCTATCACAACAAGAATAAATCTTATAAATTACAGTGATAGCAAGTAACATTTGTAATATTAACATTGAGTTACAGTAAATTTCGAGTTTAATAAAAATAAAGTAAATTAATCATAAAAATTAACATAATAATAAAGTTGACATTTAACATAGATTCAAACAAAAAATTTTTTAAGTTCCTTTTTGAAAAGTAATGCGTTGCTTTGTACTTGGATATATGATGGTAAATTGTTCCAAAGACACGTGGTGTAGTTGAAAAATTGTCTTGTAGACATTAGATATTTGTATTTTTGTGATATCAAATTTCTTCCACGAGGCGATTGTGCAAAAATAATTTTGTTAAAAAGATATTCTGGGTTCTTCAGATAAATAATCTTATGCATCATTAAAAGGCTTTTATATTTTAGTAAATCTTTAAAACTTGTATTATGTAACTGGTATGAATATGATGATATACTATCTCGTCTACCTCTGTTGAAAACGTATCTGGCTATATTATTATATGTGACCTCGAGGCGATTAAAGTCAATAGTGTCGCAATTTGCAAATATTTCACACCCGTACAGTAGAACTGGTATTAAATAGGTTTTTGCCAAAAGCATTCGTATTTCAAACGGCGTCGATGATTGCACAGCCCACAAGTTTCTCAACATCCCATGAACTTTACCAGCTGATATATTTATATGGTTAGACCAAGAAAGTTCAGCATTAAATGTGATTCCCAAGTTCGAGGATGATTGAACAAAGTCGATTCTTGAGTTGTTAATATGTAGAAAAATATTGTCATTCACTCTTTTTTTTATTACTTCTTGAAATGAAAATACATTTTAATTTGTCAGGGTTTATACATAAGCCATTTGTACATGCCCATTTATGTATATTATCCAAGTCACTATTAATACAGTCAGTAAAATGTTGAACATTTTCTATTCTGCTGCTTAAGTACAACTGTACGTCATCAGCATACATTTGTACGCCACAGTAATTGAGAACCTCAGGCAAATCGTTAATATAAATACAGAAAAGCAATGGACCAAGAATAGACCCCTGAGGCACACCTCTGTCAAAATCCGCTGCTTTAGAAGTCACTTCATTTAAAGAAACCACTTGTTTACGATTAATAAGGTAAGAGGAAATAAATTTATTAGCCGAACTTGAGAAATTAAAGATTTTCTCGAGTTTAGTGAGTAGAATCGAGTGATCAACAGTATCGAAGGCCTTACTGTGATCTAAAAGCACAAGAAATGATACCATATTCTTATCCAGTTTTGATCTAATTTCTTCCACTACATCGATCAAAACCGTAATGCAGCTTCTGTCCTGTCTAAACCCAGATTGTCTATCCGTAAGGAGATGTTGATTCTTTAAATACTCATTCATTTGCCCGTACATAAGATTTTCCATAACCTTGGATAGAAATGGTAGTATCGCAATAGGTCGGAAGTCGCTGTTATTCTTTGGAATAGGAATGATTTTTGCTTTTTTCCACATATCAGGAAAAATTGATTTTGTTAATATTGTATTAATTAAATACGTAAGAAATGGTAGAAGTTTAGGAACGACAATTTTTAAAAATCTTGGATTGATTTCATCTAAGCCCACAGCATTTGACTTAATTGATGTAATACTTTTAAGAACTTCAGATTGATCCACACATCGAAAATCAAAACAGTTCTCAATAGGCACAGTATGAATTTTTTCGTACTCATTTTCAGTTGGTCTATTCACTTGGATTTCGACAAATTTTTTGTTTAACTTATCAAGGTCCACATCAGAACCAACAGTGCAAGGATTTCTTTTCACAATACCTATTTCACGGATCTCTTTCCATTTTCTCTTGCTATCAATAGCTGAAGAGAATTTCTGTCGATAATAACTGGATTTTGCAATATATATGCAGTTCACAACTTCCTTTCTAATGGATTTCAATAATGAATGTAACTCAGGCGTTTTAAATTTCTTCCAACGTTTATATGCCAAATCTCGTTTATCAATTAAACGTTTTATAATTGAAGAAAACCAAGGAGGCTGTATAGGTTTAAGTGTTCTTGTTTTTTCAGGCACAATTTCATAAAATATTGTGAGAAGGTTATTTTGAACGAAAGCAATTTGATCATTAACATTCTCAAGACCATAAATTGAATCCCAATGAACGCAATCAATACGCTGGTTTAACGCTGTATAGTCAATGCCATGAAATGAAAATCTCTATAAGTGTAATGTGCATCTTCATTGTTAACATAGGTATGATATATCATAAAAATTAAGTCATGCTTCGAAAAAACAGGGGCAGAAAATTGATCGTAAAGCAGTATTTTGCTTTTATGATTAGTAAAGAATACATCAAGTAAACTGTGCCACTTGGATAATGGGTTGGAACGATCGTATTAACAGGCCAAAGGCCGAGCGTTTGCATGGGCTCTGAAAGTGACTTATCAACTAGCAGGTTACTATTGAAATCACCAGAAATGATTACGTCATTGTACAATAAGGAGACAGAGATTCAATTTTATCAAACAAGTCTTTGGTATCAATAAAGTTATACGGTCGATATACGCAGGCGATAAGAATTTTTTCTTTATCCTTCGTGTTTAATTTAAGAAATAGGTACTCAATCTCACTAGTAGGCTCTGATCTTAGCTTTACACAATAATTTATCTCCGTTCTCACATAAATTGAGACACCACCAGCGTTTGCTATCCTATCAGCACGAAATAGTTTAAATCCCGGCAAATTGAAAATTGAATCATTGACTGAGGAATCGAACCAGGTTTCTTGATCCTATTCTTGATCTCATTTGAACTCACGTGGTAGTCAATTCAGCTTAAAACAGGAATAAAAATTTAGCGATCTTCATCTAAAAGAAAGCTCCTTGCGAACAAGAAGATGACAAAACTTCCTCCGGGTTTTGTTAACCCGAACATCGCGTCAACTTCCAGCAACAGATTTAGCCTGCTTGCTGGTCTCAATGATATGGACGTAACTCCTGCATCAAATATTAACGATATTAAACAACACAAACCTCCACCTATAGTTGTAGAAGCCAACGCCTCATTTGCAGAAATACGAAAATATTTTCAAACGTACTTCAATTGGTACCAAAATTTTTGCTCCAACTAAAGAATTGTACGAATGCTACAAGCAAATTCTGAAAGAGAGTAAAATGGAGTTTCATTCATATGGCTCCAAAGATAATAGGTTATACACAACCTTTCTACACGGTTTACCCCGCATAAACTCTGAGGACATCACCGAAGAGTTAAAAAACTACAACCTATCCCCTTCTTCCGCGGCTGAAATAGTCACCAAATTCAGTTCGAACAACAATGCTGTTTACAAAGTTTAATTTGTTCGTAAAAATTTTAACCCAACTGCCTTAAAAAATGTAAGGACAATTCCAATATTATAATTTCTTGGAAAAAATACAAATCTAGATCCAGAAATAAACCAACTCAATGCTGGAACTGCTTAATGTATGGCCATGGCGGTGAACATTGCCATCGAAGTGCTGCGTGTATGATATGTGCAGAACAACATCATCAGCGGCGGCCTTAGGGGGTGGCGAGCAGGGCAATCGCCCGGGGCCTCGCTCTTGCAAGGGCCTCGCACAACAACCCGAGTAGAAAAAAATTTATATTTAAACTTTATTTTATCCTTAGCTTTTAGTTATAATAATGAAATTTATTTTGTTAATCCATAGTAAAGTATTTTTTAATATTAATAAGTGCCTTAATTAAACTTCTCATTAAGATTTATTCAGTCTCACATTCGTATAAAAAGTAAGATTAACGATATCAAAAATAATTAATTTATCAGTAATTAATTTCTAAACTTGCCTTGTTTAAAATTAAAACAATTTCCTTATTTCTTCAGAAATATTGCTAAAAACATTTTGAATTAAAAATATTAATAAGTGGAATACTGTTACTACTAAGTAAGCTTTGTTTATTTATTTATTTGGAACGTGGAAACTTAAACATTATTTTAACAACTTATGTCAACTCTACTTGTGCGTAGGTTCATGGCTACACTATTTTCGAACGCATTCGTTATTACCTTCATTTTGTTTATTTTAATTTGGGGAATTCCCGTGTTTCATTCCGTTCCTCAACTCTTGTCATCTTACACTTATTTTGTTAATAGTTCTATGTGTTACATAATCGTTTGCATGGTACATACTCGTATCTTTCAGTAAGTAAATACAAATTAAATGATATTAAGTTTAAGTGAATCTAACGTTACTAACATATTATTTCTGAATTAGTTTTATGTGCAAAACAAGATTTGTAAAATGAGTTCTCGTGATGCCGGTAGAAAATTTGAGTCGGGTAGTTCCAAGAGGAAACGAGCTATCAAAAGAATGCAGGTAGAAGAAAATCTACGTGGGTCTTTATATAAATATATAAAAAGTGGTGATCAAGAAACCTCATTGACTGAAAATGACATATTATTGCACGCTAACCCTAACCCAGGTGAAACTATTTCTTCAACATCGTCATGGGTGCCACTGCCACCTAGTAACAGCAGCGAGAATAATAATTCAATAGCATTATTGTCTCCTACACTACAGTTGCTGCCGTCAACAATATCCAGCGAAGAATACGTGTCTAAGTCTATGTCGTCATCCATTGCTGGCAGTGTTGAAAATTTGAATCCTCAAAATGACCCAGGTTTGTGGCCATTAACAATTACTGATGTAGACCGAACTGAGATTGTATTAAAAGGTCCAATCCGGGCTAAAGTTGATATTTTCCCCGTAAATGATAATGGACGACGGTTTAGCGAATATCATTACAGTAAAATATTAGCTAATGGTGAAAAACTTGACAGGCGCTGGATGATTTATTCACAAACAAAGGATGCCATTTACTGCTTTCCATGTCTGATGTTCGGACCAGAAAATACAAAAATTGGATCCAGTGAAGGAGTGTGTGATTGGAAACACTTGGGTGATTACCTTAAGTCTCACGAATCAAGCCGACTGCACAAAGATTGTATGTTGAAATTGTTAAATTTAGAACACGGGTTAAAAAGTTGTGCCACTATTGACTCTTTAGCCCAGACTCAAATTGAACAAGAAAGGCAGCGTTGGAGAGACATTTTAGAAAGACTGCTTGCAATTGTAAATTTTTTAGCATCTCACAATTTGGCCTTCAGAGGTCATAGAGAGAAATTAATAACTGACTCAGATTCAAGTGAGACTAGTGGCAACTTTATAGATTTAGTAAAGTTAATAGCCCGATTTGATCCAATGTTGCGACTTCATTTAAAACAAGTAACAGACAAGACGATTAATGACCACTATCTCGGGAAAAATATTCAAAATGAGCTTATACAACTAATGGCAAGTCACGTGAAGACTAGAATTGTTGACAAAATAATAATGAATAAATATTACTCGATTATTCTTGATTGTACTCGTGACGTTTCTCGTGTTGAGCAGCTGTCAATTATTATAAGATTTGTTAATACAAATACAGCTGACATTGAAGAACATTTTATTGGCTTCTTAGCCGTCGAAAAAACTACAGCTGAGAGTTTGACTAATTATATAATCACAGAGCTAGAGCAACTGGGTATATCATTGCAAAACTGCAGAGGCCAAGGGTATGACAATGGTGCTAATATGCGGGGAGAAAAAAGTGGTGTCCAGAAACGTATACTTGAAATTAATCCACTTGCTTATTTTTTACCTTGTGGAAGTCACAGCTGGAATCTCATCCTAGGAAATGCAGCATCGTCTTGTGTTCAAGCTAAATCTTTCTTTGGTTTGCTACAAAGGCTGTACACTTTGTTTGCCGGCTCGAGTCAGTGGTGGGCTGTTTTAAAATCACATGTAAAATCCTTATCGCTAAAACCACTTTCCGAAACTAGATGGGAATGCAGGGTAGAATCAGTGAAGGCTGTTAAGTACCAACTAAGCGATATATGTGATGCTTCAAATGAGTTAGGAGAAAATACAACAGATTGTCAGTTGGTTAGTGAATGCCATTCCATAGAAAAGGAAATAACTACCTACGAATTTGTAGTTTCTCTCGTCGTATGGTATGACATTCTTGCAAAGATAAATATTATAAGTAAAATGTGGCAGAGCGAAAAAATGCACCTAGATGTGGCTATACAACACCTAGACGCATTCACACTTTGGCTTGATAATTATCGGGAAAATGGTTTCCAATCATCCTTGGTAGCAGCGAGAGAAATAGCTGAGGAAAATGATATTGACAGAAAGTTTAGAACCGTGAGAAAGAGACGTAAAAGAAGGAATTTTGATTATGAAGGGGAAGATGAAGTTCTTGAATTGCCTGCGGAAGAGATTTTTAAAATAAACTATTTTTATGTCATTGTCGACAATGTGCGCGCAAGCTGCCAACCAAGATTTGAGGCACTAAAACGTCATGAGAGCATATTTGGTTTCCTGTATAATATAAAAAGATTAAAGGAATTTAGTGATAGTGAAATTTTAAAGCAATGCAGCGACTTGCAAATATCTTTAACAGTAGGAGAAACATCCGATATTGATGGACATGAATTGTATGAAGAACTAAATATGTTTATCCATGTATATGAAGGAAACGACGACATTATCTCGGTTCTTAAATATATAATAGAAAAAAATTTAAGTGAAGTCTATCCCAATATCGAAGTTATCCTCAGAATTATTGCCACCACACCTGTGACAGTTGCGTCTGCAGAAAGAAGCTTTTCAAGGTTAAAAATTATTAAAACATATTTGAGGAATTCGATGACACAAGATCGGCTTTCAGCCCTTGCTATTCTTTCAATTGAAAATGACGTAGCTCATTCCTTAGATTATTGTGCTTTAATTAAAGACTTTAGTCTTAGAAAAAGCCGCAAACATCATTTTTAAATCCTATCTTTTTAAGGCATTTATGTATCTTAGTTTATCGTCATTAATAAATTGTCATCTTTATGTTTGTTAACTTTAATAAATCTTCCAATATAATATTTTAAAACTCTAAATTTGTTTATTTATAACTTTTTCATTTCTCGTCAATTATCAGAAATTCCTACTTTTAATTTTCATACTTTGCACAAAGGACAGGGGCCTCTAAAAGATCTGCTGCCCGGAGCCTCGCAATGGTTAAGGCCGCCGCTGAACATCATACAAGTGTGTGTCCGTTTAACACAAATGAAAAAATACCAGCTGTTTTTACATGATTTAATTGCAAAAAACATGGAAAAGAGAGAACTGATCACTCTGCAAACGACATCAACTGTCCGTTACGTTCTCTCTATTGGGAAACTAGAACAAGAGTAACTTCCAAAAGTCATAACAACAGCAGGCAACAACAAAATATTTCATTTCAATCAAAGGTTGATTTCAAAAATTTAAGTCACATCACAAATTGTAACAATAACATCAATAATAAAAGCAAAGCTACATATGCTAACCAGCTGAAAACAAACAACGATTTATTTAGCATTGATGAGCTTTTTGATATTTTCACTAAAGCTATGGATGATTTGCATAGGTGCACTTCAAAAGTACAACAAATCAAAGTTGTAATGTTAATGGTAAAATACGCCCATGGATTATACTAATAATTTAAACGAATTCAAAATGCTTCACTTGAATGCTAATGGCATTTCAAACTTTTCTAAATTAAAACAATTTGAAATACTAAGAAAATATTAAAATAGCGTCCTTGAATGAAACATTTTTTTCACAAAATCATAGACCCTATTTTAAAAGTTATTATTTATATAGAAGTGACAGAACAGATGCAAGAGGAGGAGGAGTAGCTCTGTTAATTCATAAATCTGTCGCTCATAAAAACCTCTTTATATCAAACACCTCATCAATCGAAAACATCTCATTTGAAGTTTTTATAAATAATAGACCTATTGTTGTATCTTCGTTATATTCACCAAGATATACCCATAACTTCTGTGCTGATATCTTGAACCTAACACCTTCCACCAAAGAATATATAGTTTTTGGTGACCTAAATGCCAAACATTGTTCTTGGAATTGCCGTTCAAATAATACGGCAGGAATCGCACTGAACAATCTACAGCAATCAAGCAATTTTTTCATACACTGTCCTAATAGTCCAACCCTATTCCCCCATCAACATAATCGCGAAGCATCCACAGTCGATATTATTTTAAGCAACTCCGCTTTAAATATAGACGTAAAAACAATGGATTACGAAATACCATCAGACCATCGCCCCATTATATGTAAACTTAAAAGGTCAATGTCCTTGCAGGTTGACCTCAATTATTATGATTATAGTGCAACCAACTGGAACATTTATATGAATTTTTTAGACAATAAAATCACGTTATATTCCGATATATACAATACCAAGGCAGTAATTGATCAGGAAATCCAAAAATTTATAAATGTAGTTTTCGAAGCAAGGGATGTGTCTACACCTAAAATAACTCAACAAAATAATTTCACATTACCAGAAAGTACTGTGAAATTTATTAAACTAAGACGAAGCTTTAAGAGAAAAAGCCAACGATCTTCAAATATAGCCGAGCAAACTTTTTATAATCAATGTACTAAGTTTCTAAGTAACATGATTGATAAAAATATTAATTCGGAACGCAATAAAACCAGGTGATAAATCATTTTGGAAAATAAGCAGGAACTTGCGAGGAAAAGGAAAAAATCAAATCGCTCACTTCAAATTTGGAAATACAAAAATAACATCTGATAAGGATAAGGCTGAAGTCCTGGCAAATACATTTGTCCAAGCAAATAACCTCACTTCGAACTATAACCACTCGGCAGATACACTAATAAATACAACAGTAAATAATTTTAAGAAGGAAAATCCCACTTCTTAATCTGCAATTTATACATCTCTTGAAGAAGTAATGAATATTGTCTCATCAATAAAACCCTCAAAATCCCCTAGTTTTGACAATGATCCCAACCTGCTCTTAAAGAAGCTACCACTCAAAGCTCTAAAATTACTGGTTATAATATTTAACAGCTGCATCAAACTCAACTATTTCCCAAACCATTTCAAAAATGCTTAGGTTATAGCTGTCAACAAACCTAATAAGCCAAAAAATAACCCAAACAGCTACAGACCTATTAGTCTATTAAGTAACTTAGGTAAAATATTTGAAAAAATACTACATGCTCGTCTTAGTGAATTTGTAACGACCAATTCTATTGTTGATAAGGCTAAAGAACAATTTGGATTTAAAAAAGGGCATAGCACTACTCACCAAATAAACAGAATTAACAAGTAAGAAAATTATAGTCGGTCTAGACCGACTATACGATACCCTATACCATGCGTTTAGAAACCCTATCTCTTAGGCCCAACTAACTGGACATAGAAAATAAGCAAAAACCAAATTTGAGTGACATTTTTGAGTGACATTTTTATTTTATTTTTTGGCTGCAGATATGAAAAAGTTCATATCGGATGCTATATCTATATGGGGACTAGGCCCAAAAATGGACCGATCCTGATCATGTTTGGTAAAGTCTCTTGTATTTTGCAAAAATATGTACAAACAAAATTTTAGAAGAATCAGTGCAATATTTTTGTTTTTTACTAGATTTAAGTGATGATAGGGAAGCAGCTCTATATGGGGTCAAAGGGATCATTTTTGGACTATTCATTAGTGGATGTAATGAACGCATGCAAACCCAATTTGAGTAACATATATATGATAATATGGATCTTATGGCAATTTATGTCGATTTCATATGGGTAATTTGTATGGGGGCTAGGTCTGAACATGGACCGATTCTCACCAATTTCAATAGCGTTCATCCCATGGCCGATAAAAGCTTATATACCAAATTTCATCAAAATATATTCATATTTGCGACCTGCAGTTTGATTACAAGCTTTACATGGACACACAGACGGACGGACGGACGGACGGACGGACATTGTTAAATCAACTCAGAAAGTGATTCTGATTCGATCGGTATAATTAAAGATGGGTCTAGGTCAAATATTTTTGGTTGTTACAAACATCATCTCCAAAAACCATTAACACAGGGTTACCTCAAGGATCAGTCTTGTTGCCATTGCTTTACTCGATATATACATCCGATTTTAAAGTCGAAAAATATATGAAAATTGCTTATTACGCAGAAGATACTGCGTTAATTTCTTCAAACAAACTTACAAGTGCACTCCTGAAGAAAATGGAAAAGGGACTTGTAAAATGCAGTAAATATTTTCACAAATGGAAAATCAAAACAAGTAAGAAAATGATAGTCGGTCTAGACCGACTATATGATACCCTATACCATGCGTTTAGAAACTCTATCTCTTAGGCCCAACTAACTGGACATAGAAAATAAGCAAAATATATATACAAACAAAATTTGAGAAGAATCAGTGCAATATTTTTGTTTTTAATAGATTTAAGTGAAGATAGGGAAGCAGCTCAATATGGGGCCAAAGGGATCATTTTTGGACTACTCATTAATGGATGTAATGAACGCATACAAACCCAATTTGAGTAAGATCTATATGACAATTTGGATCTTATGGCAATTTATATCGATTTCATAGGGGTAATTTGTATGGGGGCTAGGTCTGAACATGGACCGATTCTCACCAATTTCAATAGCGTTCATCCCATGGCCGATAAAAGCTTACGTACCAAATATCATCAAAATATATTCATATTTGCGACCTGCAGTTTGATTACAAGGTTTACATGGACACACAGACGGACGGACGGACGGACGGACATTGTTAAATCAACTCAGAAAGTGATTCTGATTCGATCGGTATAATTAAAGATGGGTCTAGGTCAAATATTTTTGGTTGTTACAAACAGCAGCACAAAGTCATTATACCCAAACCACATAGTGGTATAGGGTATAATTAATCCAAACAAGACCCAAGCAATAATTTTTCAAGTCAACAAATCTCCCAAAAGACTTCCAAGACGTCATCTTCTTATTGGAAATACATAATACCATAAATGTACTCAAATATCTCGGAGTTGTCTTGGACAAAAAGCTTACATTTAAACAACATATTAATGCTACGTTTCAAAAAGCTACAAAATCATTTAAAGCATTATGGCCACTACTAAATAGAAGGTCATTTCTAAACCCCAAAAACAAAAATCTACTCTTCAAAAGTGTTATAAGGCCGATATTAACATACGCGTGTCCTATTTGGAGTGACGCTGCCAACTGTGACCTAAAACGCTTACAAATTATACAAAACAAATGTCTTAAAATGATATATAAAAAGCCCTGGAGGTATCCTACAAATCTTCTTCATGAAGAAACCGGTTATGAAAAAATTATCGATTTCATATCAAGTATTAATAACAATTAATTTGCCAAAATTGAAAATTCCTCTTACCCACTGCTAAGAGAATGTATAGAAATAACGTAAAATTAAAAAAGAAATCACCAAATTGAAAATTATATGCTTATAGAGGTCTATTATTACTAATAAACCTCCTATAAGCATATAAACATTTTCAGATAGTATTTGAATATATTAAATCATATAAAGGTTTTTTCCTCCCATTTTCCTTTAAAAATCATTAAAAAAAATAAAATAAAAACTATTTAATATCTTTAGATCCTATGTATTATTTGTTGCAATATCTATATGTAAAGATAAGATCTAATATGTATATATCAAATTTGTTAAAATATGTAAATAAAGGAAAAATATATAATTGAAAAAAAAACCAATTCTTTTTCTGAGTGTATTTACTCTTATATACAAAAATTGGAGTTTACCAAATATAAGTAGTTAGTCTGAAAAAATTAAGGGTACTAACTATTTTCTTTATAAACTAGAATGAAATAGCAGACACACTATTTTACGTTACGTTTGGATTAATTGAACCTTTATGAAAATTAGTTTTTTTTCCCCCATTAGAAAAGAAATGTACTCATTTAAATGATAATGTTGCCTTAAACAATCAAATAACAAATGATTACTTTAACCTTCCCTCCCGTGTTTTTTTTTTTTTTGTTGGATTAACTGCATGTTAACACATCCTTTTTAAATTGAATTTCTTTCTTTACTTTGTGAGACCCCATGAAAATGACTTATGGACATGGCTGAACTTTGTGTGTCTCATGATGTGAAATTGTTGCTGGTTATGCTGCTTGTGTCTTTAATTTTTTTCTCTTCTTTTTTTTTGGATTTTTGATGGTCTTTCGTTGTTTGCGCAGGCGTATACATTTTTAACCAAAGTGTGAAACCGCAGAAAAACATCGGTAGCAAAACAAAAATTTCATGATATTGGCGCAACAAATTTGTATGGACATACAACACGAACTAAGAGGGAAAAAAAAAACAAAAATAAATTATCTACTTTAGATGAACTTTGCAACTGGTTTTTGCCAATACTTTTTTTTTATACTCGTATGCATCCATCCATGCAGCAACAATTTCATTCACTAGTGTCTCTTCTTCTTCTAATATTACTACGTTTTTCCTTTACAACAATCATAATCGTTTTTATAAGCTATTTTAAGTGAAAAAAAAAATCAATTTCGTTCATCAAATTGAAATGGATCAATTTTATGCAAATCAATGATTCAGAATTGTAATCAAACGTACAAGTATCCGTCATTTTGGTTGGTCTTGTCTTCCTTATGATAATTGTGATTATTCTGCAAGTTCATTTTAGTTCATTGCCGCCTGTAATATCCATCATAATAAGATCATGATCTTTTGTTGATTCGTGAAATTCCTTTCAATTTCATACAATTGAAGAGACATGTAGATTTACTGCCAAAATCACTTGTTTCAGTTGCAGTTACAGTTGAAAATTTGAACCATTAAAAGAAGAAACTTAAGAACATTTTTTTCTCTTCTAATTTGAAAAAAATGTTTAATAACATTGCGTTGCCAGACAAAAGGGTCAACAAAATGGCAAAATGTAAAAAAAAAAACGTTTTATAGTTTTAAATAAAAATCCTAATTGTGAGCTCTGTGAAATTGGCACCCGACTTTTGAAGCTAGACCTCGATGTATTCTGACTTCCGTTTAGTTTTCGCGAAACTACAAACGAATAAGCGGCCACTACAATCGACTAAAAATGATTTCCGAGCGAGATCTCAATGTATTCTGACTTCCGCTTAGGTTTCGCGAAACTACAAACGAATAAGCGGTCACTACAATGAAGTACAAATGATTGCCAAGCTAGTCCTCGATGTATTCTGACTTCCACTTACTTTTCGCGAAACTAGAAACGAATTAACGACCACTACATTCAACTACAAACGATTTCCGAGCTACATCTCATGTATTCTGACGCCTCGTTGCTTTTCGAGGAACTACAAACGAATAAGCGGTCACTACAATCGACTACAAATGATTTCCGAGCAAGATCTCATGTATTCTGACTTCCGCTTAGATTTCGCGAAACTACAAACGAATTAGCAGTCACTACAACCAACTACAAATTATTATAGAGCACGAACACAATTATGGAAAAAAAAATTCAGAAAAATATATCGGTTATAAATTTTTTTTCTCGCTACTACAAACGGAAATTCTTTCACTACAATCAACTACAAACGATTCTCTATAAGAATCGATCATTAGATTTGAGTACCTTCAAATCCAGGGGATTGGTTTTTTTTCAAAGTCCTATAACTTTTTTTTAAGCAACTACAAACGAAATATTTATTACTACAATCAACTACATACAAAATTCTGTAAGAATCGCAAAAAAATCCCGATTTTCAAAAGTCGGGTGCCAAGTTCACAGAGCTCTTATTTTGAACAGGAAATCCAGACAGAAAGTTTAATTTAATTTCAGATCCCATTGTATTTAGTTCGGGAGATTTCATTTGTTTTCATAAAATTCCAAATTAAAATTTTATAAAATCCCAAAATATAAAATGTATCTCTGATTTTGACCACTATCTCTCAAAAAAATAAATCGATATACACTTACTAGAAAAAATATTCGTACACTTGAAGATGAAAATTTTGAATATTAATAAAAATGTTAATGAAATATTTATAATTACATTGACATACTGGGAATTTTAATCGTTCTTCAAAAAAAAATCATGTCAGTCCGATCACAGGGGAGATGTGTAAACATCTAGAAATTAAGATTTTTTTATGGCATTTTTCTAAAATCAAACAGCAAGCGTCGTCTATGTATCACTTATAGCAAACAACTGCAGGGGCTCTGCTAATATAAAAATATTTACTATTATTTCTTATTTGAACTAGTTAATTTTTAAGTTTTCGTTTTTCATTTTTCATTTTCCATTTTTCATTTTT
Organism: Cordilura impudica; assembly: GCA_963682025.1. NCBI lineage: Eukaryota > Metazoa > Arthropoda > Insecta > Diptera > Scathophagidae > Cordilura > Cordilura impudica. The sequence continues at coordinate 19,705,624 of OY821520.1, forward strand.
AATTTTTCATTTTTCATTTTTCATTTTTCATTTTGCATTTTTCATTGTGCATTTTTCATTGTGCATTTTTCATTTTACATTTTGCATTTTTTCATTTGTCAAAACGTTTTTATAACGCTATTCGCTACCTCATTTTATCTCCAAACACTTCCTAATGAAATCGTGCTTTCATTTTATTTCCAGACACTTCCTAATCTTTTCACCAACACAATCGTAGTTCACACCGTACCACAATCGTAGCCCTTACTTTGTTTTTATGATTGTATTGTGAAATAGATTTTTACCCACTGAGCATATAGATGTTTACATATCAAAAATTACAGAACGTGTCAAAACACAGCATGACAACTATAAGTACCAGAAAAAGTATCCTTCATTTACAATTATGCAATGTCTGTACATGTCTGTTAGATCGATTTTATATTATAAGAACACAAACTTGTTTGTACAAAGTTAATTTGATTTAATTGTATTTGGTATTTTGTATTTTGAGATAAGGGTAAATCTTTTGGTGAAATTGTTCGGTGAAATACGATGTACAAAACAACAAAGGTAACAATTCAATTTTGTCAAAACCTCATTCTAGTCGCCCATCTAAACTAACAGAGGACGAAAAAGGAACTATTGTGGTGTCAGTACAACATAATCCCAGAATTACTGCTTCCCAAATTAGTTTCAAAATCAAAGAATCCTTCGACAAAAACATCCATGAATAAACCGTTCGCAAAATATTACAAAAGATCTCACCACAAAGGATGTGTAGCACGTAGAAAGCCATTCATTTCCGATGTCCATAGAAAAAACCTATGGATTTTGCAAATGAGTATGTAAACAAGGCTCCAGAATTTTGGAAACGAGTTTTATTTTCAGACGAAAGCGAGTTTTTGCGTCGATTCTTAACCATGGATAAGGCATGGGTCCACCACTTCACACTTGAGGAAAATAACACTGGACTTCAATATGAGAATCGCATCCAAAGAAGGCGAAGACAATTCCATCTGCAGCCAAGGTTATGGAGTCAGATTTTTGGGATGTGCGAGGAACAATTTTGATTGATTATCTTCAAAAAGGCGGGTAGACGGCGAGTATTAAGGAATAGGCCAAAATTGGCGAAAAATAAAGTTTTGTTTCATCAAGACAATGCTCCAGTTTTTGTAAATACACGGCTAAAATCCATTACTTAAAGTTCGAATAGGTTTATCACGATCCTTATTCGCTAGATTTAGCTTCCTCGGCTTGTTTTCTATTTCCAAACTTGAAAAAATGGCTCGGTGCTAAAAGAATTGCCAACAATGAAGAGGTGGAATATGCGGTTGATTGCTATTTAAAGCAGTTAGACAGTTCTTACTATATCGAAGCTATTGAATATCGCTGTTAACAGTGTATGGAGCTAAGAGGGGATTATATTGGGAAATAAAGAAAATTGTTCCCAAATTAATTGTGGTTTCTTTATCAGGTCGGGTTGTGCTGGGATCGCCCTAGTAAAATACTAAATGCATTTTTAAGATTCAGTTCCATCAAGTTCACATTACACCATTCAACTAAAAAATCAAGTTCACGTTGAAGAGTAATACGCTCATTTATGTCATTGAAACTGTGAAATAACTTCATCTAACATCATCTGCATACGTTATCGAAACTACAGTCGGAAGATCATTTAAGAATAGTAAAAAGGTTAACGGGCCCAAATGACTGCCCTGGGGAACGCCAGAAGTAACACTTACAATCTTAGTTTCAATATTGCGAAACATAACCCTTTTACGATTCAATCCGCAAAATTATATATTCAGGTATGCCAGTGTTAGTTTTAAAAGTAAAATCTAATCCAATCAGTGCATATCACATCCTTCGCTCCCCACGGATAAAACCTTTTAAAACATGGGTCGAAAATTCAAGAAGATTAGTAACTGATTTCAAAAGGCCATGTTGAAATAAAGACATTGTCGACTTAAGTTGATATGAGAGATTACGATTACGATTTACGATGTTGTTGGGTTGAGTGTTATTCCCTCCTGCACAGATTCTGTCTGATTCTTGTTCTCTCCTGTTTTATCAATTCATTACAGCATTTAGGAATTTGATGATGTCCTTCACCACCAATGTTTTGTATGCCTCCTCCCTGATTTCAGATTCGCCAAAAAGGTTGTGCCTTAGATATGCAAACGCTGGACATTTTGCCAGTATATGTTCCATGGTTTCATCATCGTCCATTTTGTATAGGATGTAATTGCACGCATAGTGCCCTGTGAGTGCCCCTCACAGAAGTCTTAGACTGGATCTGTTCAATATTAGGGCATCCCTGCTCCTTTTTTCGCTTCGATACAAGAATTTTTTTGAGTGTTGAAGTAGTACTTGTTCATTCCAAAACTCAACTGATTCTTCTTTAATCCATCTGTCGATTTTTTCGGTTATGTCTTTTCCGGTGAATCCGAATTGAGGATTTGGACCAATGAATGGTCTTTCCGCTCCTCGTCTTGCCTGTACATCGGCTTTCTCATTTCCTTCATACCCTTTGTGACCTGGAACCCATATAAGCGTCACTTTATTAAGTTCAGCTAGTTTATTTAGGGCTCTATGCCTTTCGAGCACGGATTTATGGTGGTATACCGATTTGTTCATTGCTTTTAGAACAGTAGCTGCATTTAGTGCGTATAGTTCCGCTGTAAATATTGTGGATTCATTACTTAGGGGATGTGGAGTTTGCACCTTGGTCCGTGATATGGGAGTTAATTAGTAACAAGTTTCTGCATTAACTTAGGAATAACACTTAGCTTTTCCCCTATAGTACATTCGTTCTTCTACCTGACTTATACAAAGGTATTCCTTCCAAAAAGTAGGAAAATAAGCACTTCGCAAAAGACCGTGATAATTGTACGTTATGGGCACACTTAGAATTTGAGCGCAATTTCTCAAAATACAAGCAGGAACACCATCAGGACCGGGCTTGCATAAAAATTTCAATTGAATCAGAGTCCTAAAAACAATGTCCGTATCAAAGAGCGGAATACTTGATATCGGAATATTTTCTTAGGAATTTTTTCTTTTTTTTTAAATTTTTTACCTACATAAAATTCGTTAAAGGCCATAAACCGTAAATAAATTGAAAAAACACTAATAAATAACTGAATAATTTGTTAGAAAAAATAATATAACAGTTTAGTTAATGTCTTCTTATTTTTTTTTTTTTTTCGTAGTATGACAGTTTTCAATTTAGGCATACGAATACTTTACGAAAAAAAAAAAATAAGAAGACATTAACTAAATGTTATATTATTTTTTCTAACAAATTATTCAGTTATTTATTAGTGTTTTTTCAATTTATTTACGGTTTATGGCCTTTAACGAATTTTATGTAGTAAAGATGATTTTAAAAAAAAGAAATTAAAAATTCCTTAGATTTGTTAAATCACCTATTCCGATATCAAGTATTCCGCTCTTTGATATTTCCCTCAATTGAAATGTTATGTCCCTTTAAATCCTTAAAATTGTCCGAATCTGGCATGTCTGCCTTTCTACAGTTAATTGGATTTTTTTTTTGTTCTCTTCTTTTTATACTCGTATTGTTAATGGTACGTGACCGTTCATTTATCTCACTCCTGTGTTTGTTGAATGACTTTGATTATATTGCTGCCACTGTGGCTCGATCACTTATCATTTGGCCTGTCTTTGTATTTTCCCTTAAAAACATGCATTAATGATGAACTTTATAATCCTTTTTCGGAAGTTAATTATGAATATCCAAAGAAAAAAAAAACTAAACAACAAGCAAGTAAATTGAAAATGATTCCGAGCCTTTAATTTGAATTTATATCATTTCTACTTGCCGATTCAACGCTATTTACCTTTTTTCTTTATTAGTTTTTGAGTTTTAATTTTAGCAAAAAATGGCTTAAAGGCCATGTGCTATTTAAGCCTTTGTTTATAATCGGTTATCTTGAATTTACCGGCACACGCACTGTTCACATATGTCTTGTGTTTTTGATATATTAACAAATCGTTTATATAGTTAATCAACACGTTAATATTTATTTTATTTTTAAATAAAGCATTTTATTTTGTATATTAGTAATTATATAAACAATTTTATATAAACGATTTTTATCTTTTAATAAGGTGGAAATAATTAATTATAAGACCGAAATATAAAATTAAATTTTTCAACGTTCGAATAAAATTTACCATTATATGCTTTTTTACAACCGTGTACGGTAACTAACGTTCAATCATTCTTTTTCCATAAAGGTGACATGTCAGTATAAAAAGTTATAACTTTTTAATTACTAAATATTTTTTTATTATAGATTCCTCATTTTTATTAATATTTTATTTCCTTTTTATTTAACTTGTTTGCTTTTGTTTTTAAATGTAAATTTTTCAGTCACTGCGTTGTAATTTTCTACTACAATATTAAAAATACACAGTAGTATTATTTGGTAGTGCCCAAATTTGACAAAATTTTGTGAGATTTTGCTAAAATATAGTAACGAGCCTAGATTTTGTTTTGTATGGGAAATCTAGTAAAAATTAGCTAGATTGTGCTGCAAATATCGTATATACTAGATTTTGCTTAGATTTAAACGCACTATTATCTAATTGTGTAGACAGAAATAATTATAGAACCGCTGGAAAGTTATTAAAACAAATATTTTAAATTTTTAATAAAAATGTATATTTGATAATAAAGACTTAATATAAACGTTAATTTCATAGAGATCTTTTCAAAATATGCCACGTGGAATAGAATTAACGTCGAAAGAACAATCTGATATTTCATATTATCGTTGTGAAAGATTGACAAGTGTAGTCATTAGTTATTAAAATTCACTAGAATGAAGCCGATACTAGAAACAGAACTATTCGGGAAATCAAACGTTTAGCTATTAACTAAGCCTTTTCTCCATGCAATATTGTTAATATCCTAAATTTAAATGTCACCAAGAGACGTGTTAGACAAATTTTACGCGCAGATAATAATCTGGAATTTCTCCCAACCCAAAGCTTACAAATACCCATAAGAATGTCAGATTGGCATTCGCAAAAACTATCGCAAAAATCATCGACGGCCCCGATGAATTTCAGATTTTTTGGCGTAATAAAAATTTTAAGAAAGTTCAGAGAATATCAAGAAATTATGGTGGGTGATCACTTATGATATGGGCTGCAATATCTGTTACTGGAAGGACTCCTATATGCTTTATTTCCTCAAAAATAAACTCAGACAAAAATAAAGAGCTTTTCGATGACATATTTAACAATTTTGGTGATGAAATGACTGATGTATATTGGATTTTTTTAACACGATAATGCTTCTGTACACAGTTCCAATACAACTAAGACTTTCTTATCGCCTCATTATATACCCGTGTTGGACTGGCCGGCCTGCAGCCAACTTCAATCCAATCGAAAATTTATGGGCATCATTATCTCGTCAAGTCTTTTCCAGTGGGAAACAATGCGAAAACATATTATTGAAGAATGGAATAAACTAAACCATAATGATATAAATCGATTAGTAAATTTATTGTCTCAACAACTTCAAGAAGTTATAATCAACGGGGTTCCCAAACATATTATTAGTATTTAAAAAGTGTATATATTTGTTGTATTTTGTGTATTTATAAAAAACTATCATAAAAAACTATCATATTCTAGGAAATTTTATTTTTTCATTTAATTTTTGCCTTCAATGTTCATTTAGTCTACAATATATATAAAACATTTATGAATATTTAAATAAAATTCATTAAAATTCATTGTTGAACACACAGAGGATATATAAATCGGTTTGTTAATAAATAATTTTATAGGCGCCTAAAGGTATGCTAATCAATTTTAGCCAATTTTAGCAATTCAACACAGGACGTGTGATATGCAATTTCAAAGAAATTCTAATAAATAATAAAATTGTGAATTCGGCTGTGCCGAATCTTTGATATCAGTACTATAATCAATATTGTGAACGGTTTCCAATTTAATACCGTTACTTAACCTTTAAGTTCTAATATCATTTAAGTTTATAGTGATTTTTTTTCCTTTTTGACCAGTATATATTATACAGCCCTGTTCTTGAAACGTTGTTATTTGAATAAGAGTGAATTTAAAATCACATGAAATTGAAATTTTGAGTTTCTTGAAACCACTTTCTTTATTTATTTAATGGAAACATATGTTTGAGTTAAGAACCATATGTTTGAGTTAAGAACATATGTTATCTAGAAACCGAGGTGCCATATGGTTCTTTATTCAGGTTCACAAAAAACTTTTAAGTATTTTGTGCATGTTTTTTCTTAAGTTTATAGAAAAAGTATAAAGAAAAATATTTTCTTTTAAAATAACAACTTATTTGTTCATTTAATTGTTTTTGTTATTTAATTTCATTCAATTAAAAATGACTTTTCTATTTTTAAAAAGTTAGGCATCACCAAAAAAAATTTCGATATTTAAATAAATTTAAATTAATTTGCAATGATTAGTGCATAAAGAATCTATGTTATAATTGAAAAAATTATAATGGAAAATAGATTGTGTAAATAAAAAGTTTTTATTATAGTTATAGAACAGCATCATCGCAAAAAGTGTGTTTTATTAACATCGACCACTTATTACGAGTTTTTTTTTTTTTTAATCAGCGCAAAATGTAGACGTTTTTTAAAATCGTTTTTTTCATAAAATTATTGTCTAATTTTTTAAAATAATGACAAGGTTCAATAAAAGACATGTTAGAGTTTAAATATCAATTAGTTTTTTATCTCTTAAGACCTGCTTAGTAGAAACAAGGGCATTTGTTTTGATTTCACAAAGCCTTTTCTATGTGAATTAAAACGAGAAAAAATATTCTTATTGAAATTTGAGAACTGCAAAAAACTCGTAGATTTAAGAATTTTTTCATTTACGAGTTTTTTTTTTGTGATAGTGGTTTCAAGAACAGGGGTAATAATCTCTTATTTGTTGTTTTTTTGATGTGTAAACATCTATACGCGCAGGGGGGTAAAAACATAAAAACCGCGAGAAATTTAAGACGTAAGACAAAAGCGGTGTAACTTATGATTGTATTGAAAATGAAAAGTGAAAAATTAAAAATGAAAAATTAAAAATAAAAATGAAAAATTAAAAATAAAATATAAAAATTAGAAATAAAAAATAAAAAAATTAAAAATAAAAAATATAAAATGAAAAATAAAAAGTAAAATATTAAAAATTAAAAATATAACATTAAAAAAAGAAAAATCGAAAATGAAAATTAAAAATTAAAAATAAAAAATAAATAATAAAAACTAAAAAATTAAAAAATTAAGAATTAAATATAAAAATAAAAAATGAAAATAAAATTAAGAATGAGAAATAGAAAATAAAAAATAAAAAAAAGAAAAATAAAAAATGAAAAATAAAAAATAAAAAATTAAAAATAAAAAATAAAAAATGAAAAATAAAAAATGAAAAATGAAAAATTAAAAATGAAAAATGAAAAATGAAAAATGAAAAATGAAAAATGAAAAATGAATAATGAAAAATGAAACATGAAAAATGAAAAATGAAAAATAAAAAATTAAAAATGAAAAACGAAAAATAAAAAATGAAAAATGAAAATGAAAATGAAAATGAAAAATTAAAAATGAAATATGAAATATGAAAAATGAAAAATGAAAAAGGAAAAATGAAAAAAAATTGAAAAATATAAAATAAAAATTTATAAATAAAAAATAAAACAAAAAATAAAAAATTAAAAATAAAAAAATGGAAAATGTTAAATAAAAAATGAAAAATGAAAAATGAAAAATGAAAAATGAAAAATAAAAAATAAAAAATTAAAAATTAAAAATGAAAAACAAAATGTGAAAAACAAAAAATGAAATATGAAAAATAAAAAATGAAAAATAAAAAATTAAAAATGAAAAATTTAAATGAAAACTTAAACATTAAAAAATAAAAAAATATAAAATGAAAAATAAAAAAAAATTAAAAATGAAAAATAAAAAATAAAAAATGGACAATGAAAAATTAAACATTAAAAAATAAAAAATAAAAAAAAAAATAAAAAATAAAAAAAAAATGAAACTGAAATGAACTGAACTGAAAACTGAAAAATAAAAAGAAAAATTAAAAACTAACTGGTTGAAATAATAAATAATAATAATAATTTTTATATTAGTAGAGCTCCTGCAGTTGATTGCTATAAGTGATACATTTTTGTTTGATTTTAAAAAAGTGCCATAAAAAAATCTTTCATTACTAGATGCTTACTCATCTCCCTTTGATCGGACTCACATGATTTTTTATTCTTATATTTAAAAATTTAAATTTGACAATGGTTCAACGGCGACATGAAAGCCGGCTTTTCAGCCGCACGACTTGGACCTTTGGACAGGTTGAGTAAAACACTACATACACACTCATGATGCAAATGCTACAAGCACAACGACTATAAACTCCAACAGCAACAATTACACCTATCACACACAAGAAACAAAATTTATGAAAACCACAATAACAACAACAAAGAAAAATCTGATTTTTTACCCAGTTGTTTTTTTTACCATTTTCATTAAAATCTCGGGACATATTGAACAATATTTTATGATTTTAACCTGATCAGGATATCAATAAATCATTTTCACTAAAAATGAGCAAACCACCTGACCTACTGATGGCGTGCTTGTGATTTCCACAGACGCACAGACGGACATCGCTACATTAACTCCGCTTGTTATAAGGATCAAGAATATATATATTTAATGGATTTACAAATATTTTTTTTAATTATAAAAATGGAATGACAAACTTACATATGTATACCTACTACACACTGGTCTGGGTTAAATAAAAATTAACCCGTAAAAATAAAATTTTATTATATTCCCTTTATTTGTAAATTAATTTACCATCATGTAATAAAATAATTGATTGACTGAAAATATCAATGGTAAAAACCAACATTTTTTGCAAAACTAGCAGACACTGAGTTAATATAAAGGGAGTAAAAATAAAGATATCTCCGAAACTATCACTCCGCAATTCTGATTATTTTACAAACGCAGTTGGTCATGCTAGATCTAACCAAGTGGTGATAAACTCCACTAAAAGTGTCTACGTTTCGGCTTGAAATATTGAACGAATTAAGTTTCTATATTTTACAGTTTAAACCCCTAATTTGAACATTTTTCAAAAATATTTATTTTAATTTAAATACTTTTAATTTAAATTTTTAAATTGTTTTAATTTTGTTTTTTATTTTTTACTTTTAATTTTAATTTTTTCCTAATTCAACAAATTTAAAAAATAATCTAATTTAAATCAATAAAGAATGAAATATAATGTTAGTATATTGAAAAACGTAATAAAAACAAGTAAGATTGTTAAATTCGGTTCCGCCGAATCTATCATAACCCCACCTGGGTTCTACGTTTACATAATTATGTGGACTTATTGCACTATTTATAACACATGTAAACAAAATATTTTAAAAAGTTAACAAAAATTGATAAACGTAATACTAAATTATTACAATAAACAAATTGAAGTTTGAACAGTGTTTACAGGTGTATTTATTTTATGTCATATTTTAACATAATTACATATCTTCGATGATACCCCATTTTAAATATCAACCTGCTTGAACTAATGACAAACAATATTATCCTAAGTTTGCGTGGTAAATGTATTATTTTGTGAATACTAAGCGTGATTTCAACAGACAGACGGACAGACGAACATCGCTATATCGTCTCGAGTTGTTATAAGGATCAAGAATATATATACTTTATGTTCTGGAGCGAATACAAATATTATTTAGTTCAGATTAGAATTCTTTAATATTTCTTGGAAAACAAGTAAAAATTATAAAAATTAATATATCAAATGTGTACAATCCTAATAATGGCTACATATGTATCGATGTTTAAATATAATTATATTATTCATTTAACAAATAAGAATAACATAATTTAAAAATTCTCAGCAAAATTTCAAATTGTTTTAGCTGTCTTACAAAGAAATATTTAAGAGACACTCTGTAAGAAAAATACTCATTTCAAATTATATGAAACGCCATGTTTGTATGATAGTTTCTCCAAACACTTTCAACAGCTGTCAAGAACCAATGAAAACGTTTGCATTTTGTGGCTAAGGAAATTTTGAGAAATAATTTACATACAAGAAAGGAAAACTAATTTAAAATCAGTATAAAATGACAACAGCTGCTAGACCAACATTTGATCCAGCGCGTGGCGGTAGTGGAAAAGGTGAAAAAGATTTAAGTGCTCTGAGTAAACAATATTCCAGCAGAGATTTGCCAGGGCATACAAGACTTAAATACAGGTAAGTGTTAAGCAAAAACGTAAATAATATATCGAAAATATTAATTGAATTTGTTTGCAGAGAAACTGGTCAAGGTACTGCCGATGAATTACGTAGCCGTGATTTTCGCAAGGAGTTGGACGAACGTGAGCGAGAGGTCAGACCTAATAAAAATCTCTCCTCAATAGTACGTAAAGCTATTGAAGCTAATAACACCTTAATTGGTACACCCAGCAGCACCAGCAGTAAACGGGCCAAGTTAGATCAACCGCAGGCTGCCATCAGTTTAGATGCAGATGATCCCGTGGACAATGACAGTTCCGATAGTGATTCAGAGTCTGAGGACGAAGATGACACAGCCGCTCTATTGGCTGAGTTGAATAAAATTAAACAAGAACGCTTGCAGGAGACGACCCGTAAAGAACAAGAAAAAAAGCAAGAAGAAGAACGTATTCGTATGGAAAATATTTTGTCGGGCAATCCTTTAATTAACTATGCTGCTGGCTCGGCCGCTACGGCAGCCAGTGCTAAAACAATAGCAGCCGATTTAAAGGTCAAACGCCGTTGGGATGATGATGTGGTTTTCAAGAATTGTGCTCGCACTGAACCTGAGAAAAAGTCTCATTTCATCAATGACTCATTACGCAGTGAATTTCATAAGAAATTTATGGAAAAATATATTAAATAGAGGATACACCATGTTATAGAATACTTTTTTTTCCAATTTTCTTCTCCAATTATGTTTTAAGCAAAGTACAAGATATCAAATAAATTTTTTAGTTTTAAAAATATGATCGACTTGAAATTTTCATTGCGTCTAACTGGGACTGTAGAAAGTAACATAGGCTATAAATTTTTTCGTTAAATCAAGTTAGGGTGTCAGCTCCCAAACAGTGATTTTTATACCCTACACCACTATGTGGTTTGGGTATAATGACTGTGCTGCTGTTTGTATCTACCAAAAATATTTGAGCTACACCCATCTTTTATTACACCGATCGGCTTAGAATCACTTTCGGAGTTGATTTAGCCATGACCGCCCGTCTGTGTGTCCATGTAAACGTTGTAATCAAACTACAGGTCGCAAATATGAATATATTTTGATAAAATTTGGTATGGAAGCTTCTACTGGCCATAGGATGAACGCTGTTTAAATTGGTAAAATTCGGGCCTTGTTCAGACCTAGTCCCCATACAAATAACCACTATGAAATCGACTTAAATTGTCATAAGATCCAAATTATCATATAGATCTCAGTCAAATTGGGTTTGTACGTGTTTATTATATCCATTACTCAGTAGTCCAAATAAAATCCCTATAGGACAATTCTTAGTCATAGGCCCTCATATAGAGCTGCTTCCCGATCTTCACTTAAATCTATCAAAAAACAAAAATATTGCACAGATTTTTCTCAAATTTGGTTTGTATATATTTTTTCAAAATATAAGTGACAAAATATAAGTAACCATTTTTCGACCTAGTCCCAATATACATAAATATAGCACCCGATATGAACTTTTTCATATCTGCAGCCAAAAAAAATAATAATGCTACTCAAATTTGGTTTATGCTTATTTTGTTTATCCAATTAGTTGGACCAAAGAGATAGGGTTTCTAAACCATGGTATCGAATAGTCGGTCTTGACGTGGAACACTGAATACAAAGCGAATATTTAATGTCATATCTGGAGTTGGATAATTGTGAAGGCCTTGAAAAACATATATGTACATATAACGATAAATTTTGGCAAGTGGTAGCGAAGCACGACAGGCCATACTAAGTAGCTTGGGAATTTTAGGGTATCGAACTTTATGTGTGCCGTAAAATTCTTTTATACAAGAACATTTATCAGCTGTTTTGCATATTATTACATTCTATGAGACTAGTAACAGTTTTCTTTTGTTCCACAAATGGTGAAATTTACACAAAATTCTTTTTATTGTGAGCTCGTAAGTGGGATTGAGTTTAGGGAAAGTTATCCGTCTGGCTTAGGTTTGATGATGGAAACTGTGTCACAAAAGTAATGGAAGCAGAAAAAAAATTACGAAATAATAATTTGAATTTCTGATTTGTTGACTAAGTGATCAATGCTCTTGGTAGTTCACTTCAGGTAAGCGATATCTTTGGAGTACTTTTCCTTTTTAAATTCTTTCTTTTAACTCATCCTCTCTGTCTGTCTGTCTATCTGTCGTGGGGCAACCCCATTCCCCTTATCCAATTGATCTGAAACTTGGCCCATAGTCTTGTTGTGACTACAGATTAATTTTGGGGTAGTCATGCACATTCACGGAGTGCTCTAAATATCATTTCCCCTCATTCGATAGATCTGAAACTTGGTCCTTACACTTGCTGTGAAAAAAGGCTTAACTTTGACTTCGTCGCGCACAGTCACGGAGAGATTTAAAACGGATTTCCCCTCATCCAACCAATCTGAAATTTGGTCTTGCTGTAAAGAAAGATTAACTTTGAAATAGTCACGCCCAGTCAAGCACAGTCACTTCCCCTCATCCGATCGATCTGAAACTTTGTCCATAGACTTGTAACCAAAGAGATTAATTCTAAAATAGTCACGCACAGCCACGGAGAGACTATAACGTGACTTCACCTTATCCGACCGATCTGAAACTGTGTCCATAGACTTTTGACCAAAGAGATTAATTTTAAAATAGTCACGCAAGGTCACGCACAGTCCCGGAATAAGAGTTTTAATAAAAACTTTGTTTTTATAGGTTAGATTATAACATATTTCATATTAAAATCTTAGATTCCAAATTATCACATTTAATCTTTATATTATAAGTTTCATTCCAATTTTATAAAATTAATTTTTTATATAATGCATTAATAATTTAATCACTTACAATGAATGACGAAGCAAGTTTGTTCAGGCGCAAAAGCAACAACAAAAACTGCGTAAATATCACACTTTTTTAATGCATTTTTTTTAGTTTTAGGAAATATATTATCATATTTTCATATTTACTTCTATATATTTACTTATTTATCAAAACTTTATTTTTACTAAAGCTTATATAAACTTAAAGGAACACTACATATGGAAGGCAACTTTGATATGTAATTTAATGATTTTATTGAATACATTCTTGTTGCCTATTTGCTCAGGCGCAAAAGCCAAAACAAACACTGAGCACAGATCACACTTATCACACTTTTTGTAATACATTCCCTTAATTTCAGGAAATATATTATTATATTTTCATTTTCTTTATCAAAACTATTATATTTTTTATCAAAGCTTATATAAACTTAAAGGAACACTATGGATGGCAACTTTGATATGAAATTTAATGATTTTATTGAATACATTTTTGTTGCCTATTTATTTTGTTTTTAACACCCACTCACAATATCACATTTTACACTTTTAAAATACGAATAAGAAACTTTTTTCATAATATTTTTCCACTTTTTTTTATAATTTTCTTGATTCATAACGGAGCTGCGTAAAAATCCGCGCCGGAACTAAAAGTTATTACTAGAGTTTTCAGGCAGGCGGCGCTGCTGTATTCTAATCACAGTTGTATATTAATACTAATAAAACATCTCTTCCATTAACTAGTAACCGATTATTTACCATATAGTTATCAATTTGCAACATTAACCGGCTTTTATCGTTTTTTTTTTTCAGTACACTTCATTTTGCGAATTGAAAGGGCGTTGAGAGAATTTTAAAAATGTGGAAATATCTTTTATTATTATTTGTTTTGGCAGATTCCAGTGATGCTGTCCTACAATCCGATGCCGATACTTTGGTGTTATTGGATAGTTTGGCTATACGTGAAACTCATTCCATGTTCTTCAAGTCATTGCAAGGTAGATTGTCTCAACCATTAATGACGTGTACAATATTATAGCATATCTTAACTTTTTGCTTTCCAGAACGCGGTTTTAAATTGACTTTTAAACTGGCTGATGATGCCGGTCTGTTGCTGTCTCGTTATGGTGAATATTTGTACAAAAATTTGATCGTATTCGCTCCAAGTGTAGAAGAGTTTGGCGGTGAACTAAGTGTAGAAAAACTTGCCCAATTTGTGGACGATGGTGGTAATGTTTTAGTGGCCGGCAATGAACAGTCCGGTGATGTTTTAAGGGAATTCGCCTCAGAATGTGGTTTTGAAATTGATGAGGAGGGAGCCGCTGTCATGGATCACTTAAATTATGATATATCCGATAAGGGTGATCATACGACCATTTTGACGGCAGCCCGTAACTTAATCAATTCTCGCACAATTGTAGGAGAAAGTCGTCAGAATGATGACAAACCGTTGATATATCGTGGTACTGGCTTATTGGCTGACAAAGAAAATTCCCTGGTATTACAATTATTGACTGCTGAGAGTACGGCTTATAGCTATAATCCCGACCAGCCTATCAAAGATTATCCTCATGCTGTTGGCAAGAACACCTTGTTGATAGCGGCCCTCCAGGCTCGTAATAATGCTCGTGTAGTATTCTCTGGCTCATTGCATTTCTTTTCGGATGAAGCTTTTACAAATGCTGTCACCTATGCCCAAAGTGGTAAAAGCTTTGCTTCTACTGGTAATCGTGAAGCGGCCTTGTCCATTACTGAATGGGTTTTCGGAGAAACAGGTCGTCTACGTGTAGCTGGTGTTAAACATCACTTGGAGGGAAAAACTCAACCTCCAGAGGAAGCCTATACCATCATGGAACCTGTTGTGTACTCGATCACTATAGAGGAACTTGTTGCTGATAAATGGCAACCTTTTAATGCTAACGATGTTCAATTGGAGTTTGTACGCATTGATCCCTTTGTACGCACAACACTAAAACATGTTTCGGGAGGACGTTATCAGGCTAAATTTAAAATTCCCGATGTTTATGGTGTCTATCAATTTAAGGTCAATTATGATCGTATTGGTTACACTCAACTGTATAGTACTACTCAGGTGTCCGTTCGACCTCTGGAACATACCCAATACGAACGTTTTATACCAAGTGCATACCCCTATTATAGCAGCGCCTTCTCTATGATGTTGGGTGTATTTATCTTCTCTTTGGTATTTTTGAATTACAAGGAAGAGACTGCTGGCGCTGTTACAAATAAAAAGAGTGATAAAAAATCGCAGTAAAGCGCAATTATGAAATATTTTTTTATAACAAAAATTTAAATTTCTGGAAAAAATAAATTTTTTTCTCTAAAAAAAAAAATTCAATATTTATATAATACTAAACTTATAAGTAAATATAAGAATAATATTGCGAATATAGCGTGGCTGCCAGGGCCATCAGCTATTATTAAGTGTTAGTATTTACAAAATTTAGATTTTTGTTTTTATACTAGATATGAAGTTGTATATAGAGTTAATATAATATTATCCCTGGAGGGTTCCTTAAGGAGATCAAGACCATTATTTAACAGGTGTTGGGAATGATGACTTCTTAAATTAGGGCAAGTTGATAGAAGATGTTTGACTGTAATTGTATATCCACAGAATTGGCAGTTTTTTGTATAGATGTTTTTTGTTTATGAGGTATTGATGTGTGGTGATTGTGGAACCCATACGTAATCGAGAGATTTTTGTTTTTGTTGACATCTGTTGGGTATATAGGTATTTTAATATTTGGATTTATTTGTGATTGGTGAGGAGATAGCTTTTCATATCGTTAATTTTGTGGAGTTCAAGTCGGTCTATGATTATGTTTTGGAGATCAATTTTTTCAGTTAACATATCTTTTGTTATTGGAGCCGAGCATGCTGAGTCGGCATAGTCGTTTCCATATATTCCCGCATGTCCTGGGATCCACATTAACTTAATTATACTTTTATAATTGACTAGCAGATTCCAGCCCACGAAATTCGAGTGCAAATTCTAGGAAATTTTATTTTTTCATTAAATAAAGGCCCTAAAGGTATGCTAATCAATTATAGCCAATTCAACAAATCAACACAAAAAACTAACTCATTTTTATTACAAAAACATTAACAAATTTAATAAACACACACATAGCATTGTATAATTTTATGTATGTGTTAGTAGCAACTTTAAATGCAATTTACTCAAAATAAAGGAAAAAATTTGAAAATCTGTAAATCTGCAAAACAGCTAAAAAGAAATACCTTTCAAATAATATATGCTTGGTCAAAATCGGGATAAAACGGCAGAACAAAACATCGGTCACAAAAAATCGCCTAGCTTATTAATATTATAGATTAGTAAATCACGGATTTTGTTCACAGAACGCCAATTGTTGTTTGCTGGGTTATTTATGGCCGTTATGACTGATAAACTATCTAACAATATTAAGGTCTTTTTCTTGGATTTACTAGCAATATAGATTGCTTGTAGTATGCCAGCTGCTTCAGCATATGCAATATTCCCATATGCAATATTGCAATGCATATTACAGCTATGCAATATTGTGCTTATCTTTCGATGCGTCTGTGAATAAAAATTGTCATTCAGGAATGATATAAGCTGATATATATTGATGAAAGAGTTGTATAGTAGTAGTAGTAGTTCTTTATTTTCAGAAAAAACTTATATAATATTACAATATTTGTTTTTTTATATTTAAGTATTTACTATACATAAAAAAAAAAATTAAAGAACTTACGACTGACAGCTGTCGTTAGTCGGATGAGTGATTTTTCTTAAAAAGGGTATTAAATAATTTTTACACATTATTAATAGTAAAATTCTTCGATTAAAGTTTTTATATAATTAAGTGCATTGATTATATATTGTACCAAATTATTCCAATCTGTATATTCGCCATTTAAGATTGCTAAGGCGAGCTCATCTGATAAGCATATATATCGAAAGTATTGGTATCTAAATGTTTTCAATATTGGGCAACGCCCTATGAAGT
This sequence comes from Cordilura impudica, assembly GCA_963682025.1. NCBI lineage: Eukaryota > Metazoa > Arthropoda > Insecta > Diptera > Scathophagidae > Cordilura > Cordilura impudica. The sequence goes on from OY821520.1 coordinate 19,722,770, forward strand.
GCTGTATATTTTCAACTTTGTTGAGATTGCACAAAGAGCATGTTTTTGAACCGTTTGAGAATCTTGTACCATTTAACTTGATAAGGTCACCTCTTGCTTTAAAAATCCACATAATCTTGGTTTGGTCGTGGTCATCTATCATATAATCTTGACCTTTTGTTAAGTCAAGATTTTTATAAAATCTCGATGTATCTAAATACGGTTGAATATATTTTTGTTTGGCCGATATTCGCATTTTCTCTAATAATTGGTTGCATATGCTGTTCCAATAATTTTTTGTAACGTTCTCAAAAACAAGATTTATATTAAATTGTTCACATAAATTCTTTAGATTAGTAACCCATAATAGGTTTTTTTGTATTAGTTTGTGTGTTAACTTATATGGCAGTCTATTAGTATTATACTCGAATTAAGTTCGCCCAATATATAAGTCCAGCGTATGGAGGTGGTAATCTTGCATGCTTGTCTCCAGCATGAGTATATAAGTTGGCGTGAACGAAGGAAGGTTTAAAATCTTTTTTACAAAATAAAATGTTTTTTGCTTAGGAAAATGTTCCAGGTTGCGTTTATATTATGTTTGGCTGCAGTATTTCTTTTCTCGATGTGTTGTTTAAATATCATTTTAGGTGTCAATGTCATTCCCAGATAATCAAAACTAGTAACAATATTAATAGCATTGCCGTTAAAAGTCCATTTTTCTTTCCTTGATATTCTACCACCATTCCTAAATGCCATAATCTCAGATTTACTGAGATTAACTTCAAGGTTCCAATCCCTACAATACTTTTCTAGTCTTGTTATCATAGTCTGCAGTGTACGTACATCATCAGCCAATATGACTATGTATATCATCTGCATAAAGTAGTATTCTTATATTAACTCCATCGATATAAAGACCTCCTCCTAGGGCATTGTGAAGATCGTTAATATAAAGCGCATAAAGAAGCGGGGACATGAGGCAACCCTGCTTGACGCCTGAGTTAGTAGTGAACTCTTCTGACAATTCCTTTCCAGTCCATACAACTGATTTTGTGGTTTTATATATTGCTTCTAAACAGTTAACAAACTTTGATGACACTCCCATTTCGTGTAGCTTATATATAAGCAATCTCCTAGACACTTTATCGAACGCTGCTTTAAAGTCCACAAAAAATACATAGACTTTCTTTTTTTTCCTGAAACGTGAGGTGAATTATAGCCGATAAGTTATATATGTTGTCGATTGAGGAGTAATTTCTTCTGAACCCAGCCTGGTATTCCCACAATATATTATGTTTCTCTGTCCAATCATACAACCTTTCATTGAGTACACCCATCATAATTTTAGCCACACAATTCATAAAAGAGATCCCACGATAATTGTTTGGCAAGTTGCTTTCACCCTTTTTATATATTGGAAAAATTACACTGACTATAAAAGTTTCACCCGTTAAACCATTTTCCATAATTCGGTTGTACGCATTCGTAAGCTCTTGTAAAAAATTTAAGGGTGCATTTTTAAAGAATTCATAAGGCACTCTATCAATCAATACCTGCTGCTTTATTGTCTTTTGCTTTTAGAAGTGTTTTTTTAATTTCATTCACCGTAATTTCTGAATCCAAGCCAGCATCCATTTTCCAAGCTGCAGCATATAATATATCATTAGATATCTGCGGTGGGTTTAATAGATCATCAAAGTAATTTTTAAACCTTGTAGCAGTGATATTTGGGCATATGTTAAACGTTTCTCCTCTTATCTCTCTTGCTATATTCCACCATTCTTTACTATTGCTAATTTTACATATTTTTGATTCAAGGTTTGTATAGTATAGTAATTTACTTTCTTCACATATATTTTTATATCTTCGATTTGCACTAAGATATGCCATCCTCTCTACTTCTCCAGGTGACTTTCGGTAAGATTTGAGTAATTGAAAAGATTCATCCCTTGCTTTCGAGCATGTTCTGCTAAACCAATTTTCTTTAAAAACTCTCACATTTGAATTAATATTGTAACTTAAGCCACTTGATGAGGTAAACACTAGTTTAGTCAAATCTTTCAATTCTATTTCCTCACTTTGCTGCATTAACACAAGAAGATTTTGTTCCATTTTTTGTTGATAGTTTGACTTCTCTCTTTCATTCCATTTTAACTTTGGCAGTAAATTACAGGTATTTATTTCGCTTAATTCCATATCAATTTCAAAAACAAGATGAAGGGAAAGTGATCAGACCATATACGATTTTCAACTGAGAAATTGTTTACATACTTAAGAATTTCCATAGAAACTGCACAAATGTCGTTAACCGACTGACCGACTGCGTTTGCAAATGTAAAATTTCCCATTTCGTCGCCTTTGGTTACACCGTTAAGAACCATTAAACCATAGTCGTTACACAGATCCATAAACTGATTGCCTTTACCATCTACCTTCTTATCTTCTGATCTTCTAAAAGTGTAACCATGCGTGAACGAACTGTAGCAATTAGAATCGTACATTTGTTGTATTTCGCCTATTCGTATATTTAAATCGCCTATAATTAGCGGAGTTGTATATACACGTCGTTGGATGTATTTGGTTTTATACAGTTGATTTAGTTCTGGGAAGTACCTTTGCGTTTAACACTTTTAATACGTCAGCATCTATTATGGATTTGTTGAATGATAGTAGTTTTGGTAGTAGTCTGTTTTTTGCTTCTAAAAGTTTTCGTTCCAGCGAAGGGCGACCAGATTCCATTAATAAGATTTTTGTTGGCGTTGTTCGAAAAGCTAATGTACTGGCTCTAATTGTTTGATGATATGGGGTTTTAATCTGCTTAATATTAGATTTGGAGCAATTCCCATAAAGAAATAACCCATAATTAATTTTAGTTAAGATGTTTTTACTAGATAAATAAGCGTATTGATGTGAGTCTAACTCCTGGTGGCAAGATATTTAATTTAATTTACTCTGGAAGTGAGCGATTTTTTCAGCATTAGAATTTGTTCTTTCCAGCGATAATTTCTTTCAAATATGATTCCTAATATTCTTTGCTTATTTATATTTGGAATTGTGGTGTTACTGACAATCAGATTAGTTAGGATTGCATTTATGATTTCTGCAAATAAGTATGTACATATGTAGTATCGATGATTTTTCTAAAGATATTTTTACTCCTTATATTTTCGTCCAACGTCAATTATTACGATTTTAAAAAGGTTGTTTATTTTAGCGTTGTCGTTATTTTTGCACATAACATAAGGGTCATCGGCATACAAACAGTGGTCAACATATTTGGGTTTTTCTATAATGCTGCTGATTTGGTTGAATGCTATTTGAACAAGCACTACGGATAGAGGGGATCCTTCTGGTATTCCATTTTTTGAGTGGGTAATTTTTTGAAAGCTCATTGTTTTTTTTACTTCAATTGTTCTTTTAGTTAAAAATGACTTAACGTAAAAATGACTTAAAATAACATGAACTCCTATTCGATCAAACGCTTTTACAAAAGCAATTCCTAGAATTGATGCATGGTTTCTGGATGATAGTGTTTTTGATACATAATAGTCGATATGAAGTAATGCGTCTGCGCAGTTACGATTGGATTTAAATGCAACTTGATTTACGGCAACTAGTTTTTGATTCTATGTACCATGTAATACGGTTTAGCAATTATTCTTTCTATAAGTTTGGATAGACATGGTAATAATGAAATGGGCCTAAAGCCAGAAAATGTTGTCAGGCTTTTATCAGGCTTAGGAATAGTAACAATAATTGCTCTTTTCCACGAGGGTGGAATTATCCCCGAGTCAAAAATTTGATTATAAATTTATAAAATATAAAATTTTCAATTTATGACTGACTTTATCTGAATTAAAATTCATCCCTGGATAGGTCTGGATGGGAAAGTTGTTGCTTTTGTCTTCAAATGTTAAAAATTATTGAAATTGGGTTCCATGGATTCCAAAGTTATGGTCAAAAGGTTAAAGATATAAATTCTAAGTTATGCAAACATATTAAAATACAAGAAAGAGTGTTAAATTCGAATAAATTTATTTATGAAGAAATAAAACCAATTTAAAAAAAAACAAGTAAGAAAATTATAGTCGGTCTAGACCGACTATATGATACCCTATACCATGGTTTAGAGACCCTATCTTTCGGTCCAACTACTTCGATATAGAAAATAAGCATAAACCAAATTTGAGTGCGATTTTTATTAATTTTTTTGGCTGCAGATATGAAAAAGTTCATATCGGATGCTATATCTATAAAGGGACTAGGTCCAAAAATGGACCGATCCTGATCATGTTTGGTAAAGTCTCTTGTATTTTGCAAAAATATGTACAAACAAAATTTGAGAAGAATCAGTGCAATATTTTTGTTTTTTAATAGATTTAAGTGAAGATCGGGAAGCAGCTCTATATGGGGTCAAAGGGATCATTTTTGGACTACTCATTAGTGGATGTAATGAATGCATACAAACCCAATTTGAGTAAGATCTATATGACAATTTGGATCTTATGGCAATTTATGTCGATTTCATATGGGTAATTTGTATGGGGGCTAGGTCTGAACACGGACCGATTCTCACCAATTTCAATAGCGTTCATCCCATGGCCGATTAAAGCTTATATACCAAATTTCATCAAAATATATTCATATTTGCGACCTGCAGTTTGATTACAAGCTTTACATGGACACACCGACGGACGGACGGACGGACGGACATTGTTAAATCAACTCAGAAAGTGATTCTGATTCGATCGGTATAATTAAAGATGGGTCTAGGTCAAATATTTTTGGTTGTTACAAACAGCAGCACAAAGTCATTATACCCAAACCACATAGTGGTATAGGGTATAATCATGTGAGTCCGGTCACAGGGGAGATGTGTAACAATCTAGCAATTAAAGATTTTTTTATGGCACTTTTTTAAAATCAAACAGAAAACATCATCTATTTATCACTTATAGCAATCAACTGCAGGGGCTAATATAAAAATATTTATTATTATTAATTTTTTCAGCTGTTTAATTTTTAATTTTTCATGTTTTATTTTTCATTCTTATTTTTTCAGTTTTTATTTTTCATTTTTAATTTTTTATTTTTTGTTTTTCATTTTTTATTTTTCAGTTTTTATTTTTCATTTTTTATTTTTAATTTACAAACAGGTTATTATATATCATAATTTTTTCACCAACAGAATACAATCATTGTATTGTGAAATAGAAATTTACCCCCCCTGCGTGTATAGATGTTTACACATCAAAATTTTTACTGGCCTAAAATTTTTTAAGTGATTCCGAATTTTTATCCTTTCAGATGTCATTTAATCTATAAAATATTTCTAAAGTCAAATAATTTAAAATATCTTAGCTAATATATTTTCCAATTATTTTATTTGCGCACAAAACTTGACGTATCTTTTTTTAAATACTTTTTTTTTATATCAAATTAACAAAAACCGAGTATGCAAGTTTACTTTCAATCCTTTTACAATATATAAAAAGCAAATTATGCATTTAACTAAAAACAATATATATAAAGAAAACTTGTTTAAAAAATTATGCATGTATCTTAATTAATTTAATGTACGTAGAGGGAAAACGCATTAAGTATAAATGACGTATGGTACGTTATTATGTGCTAATTTAGGTTGTAGCCGTGGTTAAATTAGTTTTTACGCTCATCAAATATAAGTTGCTAGTGGTTGGTTGACATTTGCTGTTGTATTTGATATAATGATGTGAAACAGCAGCAAAGGTAGTAATGTCGTTGAAATAGTTAGTAGAAAATTTGATCGTTTTTTTTATGGGTGTGTGTTTTAAGAACAGCAGTTTTTGTAGGCAGGAGGTTTTTCATTATTTCGACGATCAACAACAACACTTTCGGAATTTTCAGCCGACTCTCGACCAGCTGTTTTGTCTAATATGGCCTCGGCAAGTTCGCAGAAAGCTCGTTCGATATTAATGTTTGATTTTGCTGATGTCTCCATAAAGCGTATACCGTGCTCGCGGGCAATCTACAGAAATAAATAAGATTTTTTTTTAAAGATTTCTTAATTTGTTAAAAAAAAAAAAAAAAACAACAACAACTTACTGCTTCACCACGTTCTTTACTGACAATGCGCTTATCTGACATATCGCATTTATTGCCCAATATCATTTTCTCAACATCTTCATTGGCATGCTATTGGTATTAAATAAATAAGTATTCATTTAAAAATTTATATTGTTTGTTTATTTTATTTATTTTTGCTTTGTAATACCTCATCTATATTCCTTAGCCATTTGACTATATTTTCAAAACTTTTCTCATTCGATATATCGTATACCAGCATTATCCCCATCGCCCCACGATAGTATGATGTTGTTATAGTATGGAAACGTTCCTGGCCCGCTGTATCCCAAATTTGTAGTTTGATTTTTTTACCCCTTAATTCAACAGTTTTGATTTTAAAATCGATTCCTATAATAATAAAAAATAAATTAAATTAAATATTGATATAAAAATATGATAATTATATCCTAAATCATTATGTGGTGAAGTTATAATGAGATTGTGTTGACCACTTTTTATTCCCTCCACACCACTGTTTAGAGGATATATTAGTTTGTCAATCCTTTTGTAACTCATCGAAATAAATTCAGGAGACCCCATAAAATATATACATATATAATCTTGATCCTTATAAAAGGAGAAGTCGAAATAGCGATGTCCGTCTGTCTGTCTGTCTTTTGAAAACATTCTCCTGTCCGCAATAGGTCGAGTAGGTCGTACTACTTACGCTTAAAATGTTTGTCAGCAGTTTGGTATTGCATTTGGAGCCTCTGGGCTCAATAGTGAAAAATGTTTATTCGTAACAGAACATGTCCACATCGATATGTATAAACTCTGTGGTTTTCTGGAATAACCGCGTATGTCCACTTTTGTCAGTTTTGAGTTAACGATGCCAAATATATTAATTTTTAACGCTCTTTACATGTGTTAAATTTAAAAAAAAAAAAAAATATTGACCATTTCTGCTTTTTTTCTTTAAATAACGACGTAACTTAAATGTTTATAAAATTGATTTGCAGCACTAACGACGTATGTCAACCTACATTTGATCGCTAACAAATTATTTTCTCAGAAAACGACACATAGCGACATACGTTGTTATTAATGAAAAAAATGCAAAATAATTTTTGATTATTTTTCAGTTTATAACCACTTATAAAAACTTGTGTGTTTATTTCAGTTATTTTTTGTCACTATTATTCTTGATACGTTGTTATATGTATTCTCATCCTAAGTCCCGTTAACTTTTTGTTGACAAACAAAAAAATCCATTTTTCAAACAACAACAACTTATATCTACATGGGTGGTTGCATTGGTAGTTTTATTTTTCAAAGAAAACGACGTTTGTCGACATAAGTTGTTTTATCTGCACACACTTTAAGTGTTATTTACATATTGTTTTTTCGTCCTTCTCTAGGATCTATTCCTCTGAAGATTTTTGACTCAAAATTTTATATAAATTATTTATTGCCCATTTCTACAGGACTGTTAAATAAAAAGCTCTAAAAACTTTATATCGAGCCCATAATTTCAAATATAACGTTTTTTGGTTCCCCTCAACATTTTGATTTTATGACATATGAGGTTATTCTAGAAATTCACAGAACTATGCATACACATTTTTGATTGCTTGTTGCTTCTGTTGTTGTTTTTTAGACGTGTGAATAACAACAAGCTAAAAAATGTGTATGCATCGCTAACCCACACATTTTTCGCAATGGCAGCTTCAGTGGCAGCAAACTTTGCATGCGAGTAAAAATTTAACACTTGCATGCAAACAAAAATGTAATTGTATTTGCTTACATTTTTGCTGATTGAATTTAATAATTGCTTTAAATTAAAATCACGATAATACATAAAATTTTTATAATTATCGTATTAATTATAAACATCATTGTAAAAAGTATAGCCATGATAATGCGAGTTCCAACCTTTTTAAAACGTTTTTATTAGGTCGCTTCTTGTCTGTTTGTGTGTGTGTTTGTATGTTCCGTAGGAATCTTGAAATTGATTTTAAAGAATTTACCGATAAGCTAGAGACTTAAAATTTTCAACATAGTTCAGAACTAGATGACAATGCAATATTATATCAAAATTTTTTCTGTGTGGGCGTGGCACCGCCCACAAATAATGAAATACTTTTAAAAGTAACTTCCCGATAAGCTAGACTTGAAATTTTCAACATAGCTCAGAACTGGATGACAATGCAATATTATATCAAAATTCTTTCTTTCCGCCCACAAATAATGAAATACTTTTTTAACTCGGCACTTGTATTAGTAATGTTAAATTTTGGTATATTCCTAAATGTGCCGCCCATACAACTCCAACTTTAGGAATGCGGCTAATTTTACAGCAAAATAAATAAATTTTGGTACAAAGGTGTTCAGTTCGAATCTAACTCTCTTTACGAACGGTCGTGTAAATAATTAAAGCGCTTAGAGTACAACTATTTAAAATTAAAAACAAGTGAATATTTTTGTTTTTGCAATTGCCTATTCGTGATCTCATTTGAACTCACGTGGTAGACAATTCAGCTTAAAACAGGATTAAAAATTTAGCGATGGCCCGAGGGGCCAAATCTTCATCAAAAAGAAAGCTTGTGAACAAGATGACAAAACTTCCTCCGGGTTTTGTTAACCCGAACATTGCGTCAACTTCAAGCAACAGATTTAGCCTGCTTGCTGGCCTCAATGATATGGATGTAACTCCTGCATCAAATATTAACGATATTAAACAACACAAACCTCCACCTATAGTTGTAGAAGCCAACGCCTCATTTGCAGAAATACGAAAACTACTTGGTAAAGATTGTATTTTCAAACGTACTTCAATTGGTACCAAAATTTTTGCTCCAACTAAAGAATTGTACGAATGCTACAAGCAAATTCTTAAAGAGAGTAAAATGGAGTTTCATTCATATGGCTCCAAAGATAATAGGTTATACACAACCTTTCTACACGGTTTACCCCGCATAAACTCTGAGGACATCACCGAAGAGTTAAAAAACTACAACCTATCCCCTTCTTCCGTGGCTGAAATAGTCACCAAATTCAGTTCGAACAACAATGCTGTTTACAAAGTTCAATTTGTTCGTAATAATGTTAACCCAACTGCCTTAAAAAATGTAAGGACAATTTCCAATATAATAATTTCTTGGAAAAATACAAATCTAGATCCAGAAATAAACCAACTCAAAGCTGGAACTGCTTAATGTATGGCCATGGCGGTGAACATTGCCATCGAAGTGCTGCGTGCATGATATGTGCAGAACAACATCATACATGTGTGTGTCCGTTTAACACAAATGAAACAAGTAAGAAAATTATAGTCGGTCGAGACCGACTATATGATACCCTATACCATGCGTTTAGAGACCCTATCTCTTAGGCCCAACTAACTGGATATAGAAAATAAGCATAAACCAAATTTGAGTGGGATTTTTATTAATTTTTTTTGGCTGCAGATATGAAAAAGTTCATATCGGATGCTATATCTATATGGGGACTAGGCCCAAAAATGGACCGATCCTGACCATGTTTGGTAAAGTCTCTTGTATTTTGCAAAAATATATACAAACAAAATTTGAGAAGAATCAGTGCAATATTTTTGTTTTTGGATAGATTTAAGTGAAGATCGGGAAGCAGCTCTATATGGGGCGTATGACTAAGAGTTGTCCCAGGGATAATTTTTAGACTACTCATTAATGGATGTAATAAACGCATACAAACCCAATTTGAGTAAGATCTATATGACAATTTGGATTTATGTCGATTTCATAGGGGTAATTTGTATGGGGGCTAGGTCTGAACATGGACCAATTCTCACCATTTTCAATAGCGTTCATCCTACGGCCAATGAAAGCTTACATACCAAATTTCATCAAAATATATTCATATTTGCGACCTGCAGTTTGATTACAAGGTTTACATGGACACACAGACGGACGGACGGACGGACATCGTTAAATCGAATCAGTTAGTGATTCTGATTCGATCGGTATAATTAAAGATGGGTCTAGGTCAAATATTTTTGGTAGTTACAATATTTAACAGCTGCATCAAACTCAACTATTTCCCAAATCATTTCAAAAATGCTAAGGTTATAGCTATCAACAAATCTAGTAAGCCAAAAAATAACCCAAATATCTATAGACCTATTAGTTTATTAAGTAACTTAGGTAAAATATTTGAAAAAATACTACATTCTCGTCTTAGTGAATTTGTAACGACCAATTCTATTGTTGCTAAAGAACAATTTGGATTTAAAAAAGGGCACAGCACACAAATAAACAGAATTAAAAATCAAATAATCAGCAATAAAAACAATAAACGTTCAACGGGGCTAATATTGTTGGATATCGAAAAAGCGTTTGACACCGTTTGGCATAATGGCCTAGTATTTAAACTGCTTGATGCAAATATACCAAAAACATTGAAACCCACTACACTCCAACTTACCACACTCAAATTCAACACATTCAAACCCATACAGATGGTCCCGAAAATTTTTGAATGTGAATTTATAATTGATATGGAAATACTAGGAAGATTTAAAACTTAAAACGTTGGGCGAAAGTAATAGTGATCACTATCTACCTTTTATTTTGCAAACCATATTGTGAAATTTCAAAATTATCTAAAAAACGTACTTTTTTATAAAAGAAATTGTCACTATTGCATTATTTATAAAATTATTTATATAATTATTTATATAATTAAGAAACTGTCACTATTGCATTATTTATAAAATTATATAAATAATTATATAAATATAAATAATTTTATAATTTATAAATTTATAATTTTATAATTTTATAAATAGTGCAATAGTGACAATTTCTTCGAATCGCGTATCGAACAAAAAAAGCTTAACATAAAAAAAAAATTGTGAAGTGAAGGCCTGCACAGTCCATAAAATACAAGGATGTGCAGTGAACCAGTCTGTTGTATACCTCGGTCCTTCACTATTTGCTAAAGGACAGGCCTATGTCCCATTAAATCGTGTGAGATCATTAGACGGATTAAAAATAGAGGAGCTCGACTGTTCAAAACTCACTGGCAAGAAACCGTGCAATGAAGAGACATTGAAGGAGATGGAGAGAATGTGCCAATTATACCATAAGACTGCAATATTATTAATATAATTTAATTGAAATATAAATTTTAAAAAACTTAATTTTGCTAGCTTCTTTATTTTATTTTATTGATAGGTAGATATAACCATTTTCTATTTCGGATATGATCAGGTGAAATTAACCTGAAATTTACATGCCTCTGTTATAATCACATCAAAATGTTTAAAATCAGTTGAAAAATTTTACACACACAAAACTAAAAATCAGAAAATAATTACGAAGTAAAAAAAAATTGTAATATTCAATGTTTTTAAAACGGACTAAAATGTATAAAATAATTTTTCATTGCCATAAACAGATTTCGAAACCAATTTAGATCGTCCTGATAATGTTTGAAATACTTGTATGATTTAAAACTAAAAACGTTGGGCGCAAAATAATAGTAAATAGTAGTTGTGTTAAGACAATAGTTCATATAATTGCACTCCAATGAAATTATACTTAAGTGATTTAGTAATAATAGTCGAACTTAAGACTTTCAAAGCAGAAATGTCTAAAATGACTTAGGTGAACTACTCACGCATCAATTACCAAATGTGTGCTCCCAACGTTTTTGGTTTTAAATCTTACTAGTATTTCCACCAATCAAAAATTCACAATCGAACATTATCAGGACTATATTGTTTTCAAAATCTGTTTATGGCAACGAAAGATTATTTTATACCTTTTAATCCGTTTTAAAAACGTTGAATATTCAAAATTTTTTTGCTTATTAATCTATAATATTAATAGGCTAGGCGATTTCTTGCGACCGATGTTTTGTTGTACCGTTTTATCCCGATTTTGACCAAATGTATATTATTTGAAAGGTATTTCTTTTTAGCCGTTTTGCAGATTTACAGATCTTAAAATTTTTTCTTTTATTTTGAGTAAATTGCATTTAAAGTTGCTACTAACACATACATAAAATTATACAATGCTATGTGTGTGTTTATTAAATTTGTTAATGTGTTTGTAATAAAAATGAGTTTGTTTTTGTGTTGATTTGTGAATTTGCTATAATTGATTAGCATACCTTTATGGTCTTTATTTAATGAAAAAATAAAATTTCCTAGAATTTGCACTCGAATTTCGAGGGCTGGAATCTGCTAGTTATTTTTATTTTATTTATTATTATTATTAGTATTTGAAATACTTTATAAATTCTAATTCTTTGCATTATTACAATAGTTTAATAAGTTTCATCAACTATCATTATTTCTTACATAAATTACACAATTTTGTTTAAATATATTATTATTTCTTTCCTTTTTCAAGTTACTCGGTAATGTGTTAAATTGATTAAGCCATTTGTAGAATAGCGATCGTTGCATCGTTCCGGCGCTTCTCCCGTTTTCATTTTTTGAATAAAGTTTAGAGTATTTAGTTGCAACCATTGTTTCTGTCCAATTTTCAGGAAAAATTACAGTTTCCAATGATTTATTAATTATTTCCAGCAAAATCCTCCCCGTTGTATTCCAGCTTTCGAGTATGATTTTTGTCGAGACCTTATTATAATCAGGTTTATTTTTCATTTCTTTTACTATATTTTTAAGCTCTATTATTGTTATTGGACCGAATTTAAATTTTCTGTTTGTCCATATATTATTTATATATTTTTTGTCTCTTAGTATTAACAACCTTGGTTATAATAAAATCATCTATTATTTTGTTTTTTAACTCTTCACAAAACTTTATTCTTGCCATTATTTTATAATTATTAATTAATAAATTAAAACATTTGAAAATTACAATAAAAAAAACTGTTGAAAGAAAATGTCATTAACTATAAATATTAAAAAAAAACGGTTAAGATTTTCTTTCATAACCTTGTTTTTATTGTTTTAACCAAGTCTGGTACAGAAGTTTAAAGGTTTCCATTGTTTTGTTATCATTAAAAAAATAATAATTTTTTTCGTTTAAATATTTTTATTTAAATTGTATTTTTTTTTAAATTTATTTTTCGATAAAGAGAACACCAGAGTGATTTCACAAAAAAAAAAAAAAAAAAACAAGTGAGAAAATTATAGTCGGTCTAGACCAAATATACGATACCCTATACCATGGTTTAGAGACCCTATCTCTTCGGTCCATCGAATTGGATATAGAAAATAAGCATATACCAAATTTGAGTGGCATTGTTACTGATCCTGACCATATTTGATAGTCACTTATATTTGGAAAATATATATACAAATCAAATTTGAGAAAAATTTGTGCAATATTTATGTTTTTTGATAGATTTAAGTGAAAATCGGGAAGCAGCTCTATATGGGGTCTATGACTAAGAATTGTCCTATAGGGGTTATTTTTGGACTACTGATTAATGGATATGATAAACACATACAAACCCAATATGACTGATATCTATATGATAATTAGATCATACGGCAATTTATCGATTTCATAGGGGTCATTTGTATGGGGACTAGGTCTGAACATTGACCGAATTTCACCAATAGCGTTCATCCTATGGCCGATAGAAGCTTATATACAAAATTTCATCAAAATATATTCATATTTGCCACCTGTAGTTTGATTACAAGGTTTAGATGGACACACAGACGGACGGACCGACATCGCTAAATCGACTCAAAAAGTGATTCTGAGTCGATCTGTATAATAAACGGTGGGTCTGGGTCAAATATTTTTAGTAGTTACAAACATCAGTACAAAGTCATTATACATACCCTGACCACATAGTGGTTTAGTGTATAAAAAAACAAAATTGACAAATTTAGAATGTTGTAAAAGTTTGCAATATAGTCATAGTAACCATGTAATAAAGCAGCCTCTGGTTATTTACTTAAATATATCTTTGGACTTGCTGCTATAACATGCTCGTGTTTTACTCAAATTTGCTTTGGAAATATTTTTCGATTACATTCGTGATTTCTCTGTGTTATGAATCGGACCAGTAATCACAGCCGATATGAACTTATGCTTATGTTTTTTGACTAACGGCCACGCCCAGTATGAAGACCTAAGACCCTCTTTCGCAGCTCATGCCTAAAGGTGACGTGTATAGTCGGCATAAACTATACGATATCATAGTTTCATGCATTCGTTGTCTAGATATATGTAACGATCAGACCCTACTTATTCCCAAAACATTTACAACCTATTCCTATGTTATATATTGATACAGATCTTTGTGAATATGTTTACATTGTTTATTCTAAGATTGATTTATTTTCATCCCTTTTTCCGCATAAACAATATATAATTTTGTACTAATTCTCGGTAAATGTTATGATAAATACAACTGAATGTTATCAAATCAAATAGTCAATAAATTAATCATTTGTTACCTCTTAAGTTTTTTATCATTACTACTTTATCGTAGCGGTATCTTAAAATATTTATTTTTAAGACAACAACTTGGCAACCCTCTTATCTAGAATGGTTTTTTTAATTTTAATGCAAAGATATGCGTCACAATTTCTTTATGTAATAAATTACGATTTTTATATATTCCATGAATTTCCAATAATATCAATTACTATATTCAAGACTAAAAATATATTAAAGAATCAGAAGATAAGACAACGATACACAAATATAACATACATCATATATGTACATATGTACGTATATATGTAGACACAATGCATCACGAAAAAAAGTTAACTGTTAAGAAAATTACATGAACATTTAATATTAACATTTGCCCTTTCCTGATTCCAAAATACAAACTCCAAATTAATCTACACTATATTTATACCACGCCCTTGCCACAATATAAAAAGGTGATGGATACATGTTAAACCCCCCTTGTGTATTATCAATGAATACCATTAAATTTAGATTATCGTTATTATTGATATACTTACCAATAGTGGATATAAAGGTGGATGTGAAAGCATCGTCCGAAAAACGGAACAGTATACATGTTTTTCCAACGCCTGAATCGCCGATTAGCAACAGTTTGAACAGAAGATCATACGTTTTCTTGGCCATTTTTGTTTAGTAGATGGGAAGTTTTCAGTAGATTATGTATATATTTTCTTAGTATATGTATGTGCAACAACTAAAATTCCTTCCGATTAAAGTTATTTTTGTTTATATTACAAATTAATTTTCTTATTGCTATTTGTTTCTTATTTGAAAGTAAATTTTTATTTTTTATGTTTTTCTTGCTGCAATTTTATTATAATATCCTATATTTTTCTTTGGTTCATCTCCTCCTATTCGTTATTAAAAAAAAACTGATGAACAAAGTAAAATAGAGTTGCCAGCTTGTATATCGTGTATGATAAATCAGATTTCAATAGGAAGAGTAAAAGTTGCAAAAACGAATATTCGAAAATGACAATCGAAAGAATGAATAAAATTTACTTTCGCAAATCTTTTAATATATATAATACAAACATAAAATTTCTAAACAAGCTGTAAAATATGTTATTTAATATATTTCTCTTGTCAGTAGCATACAAGATATTTACTGCCACAGGATGTACCATTGATTTTTTCTTTTTAGACCTTCGAGATGATATGCCAACTACTCTAATTTACAACTCTAGTAATAGTGCAGCGATATGGCAAGCCTTCTCAGTAACAACCATGCGGAATTCCATGTGTTTGTTGTAAAATTACACAGTTGCTTTTATCGTAGAAATAAATTCCCCGGGTCGGGGTTCGATTTTATGAAATATTTCATGCAATTTTCCCAATTCTCTTCTATCGTTGGTAAGTCGGGGGTCACACAAGGCAATTTTTATTGAGCAACTTTTTGGCAATTCTCTTTTGAAATTGCTTTTATGTCCACACACGACAATTTCTTCGGCAATTTTACTGTTTTGTTTTTATTTTCTTATAATTTGACATTTGTGTTCTAGTCGTAAAGAACAATAATAAAATTAAATACATACATACATAAATTAATTTAATTGGTTTTGTTGAAAAATTAATTCAAAAGAAAAAAATTAAGTCCCGATTCCATTTAAAGGCCATTTTAATAAAGTAAACAATAATTACGAATTATTCACACCAAGAGCGAAACCCCGAATGAAAAGAAATGTCAAATATTCAACAAAAAAAAAAAAAAAAAAGAGAATGAGAGAATTGCTTGAAATAGCCGAGAACCGGCAATTATTTTTCCCTTTTTATTCCCCTCACTGCAAACATCTACAAACTCAAGAATTGCGCAACAAAAGTTGCCTTGTGTGAACTCGGTTAAGTAAAATTTTTTTAAATTTACATTTTATCGTAAAATTGTCTTTAGTCGTTCATTCTCTATAAAAAAAATATATTTACGAAACAAATATATAATTTAAAATGAGTTTAAAGAGCAATTCCCAAAAAAAAAAATTGATAAAAACCTGGAACCATGAAACTTTTTATATCCCTCTTTCTTCTCTACCCCTCTCACCAAGATATACAATGGTTCAAAAATAGTACTAAATTGATCAACCGTATAAAATTAACAAAAAAAAGCAGCAACTAACGAAGTGAATTTGTGAAAAAGAGAAATATTAATTGAATGCAATAATAAAAAATAAATTGAATTTATCAACCTAAATAGCCGAATGAAAATGTATAAATAATTATACAATTCCAGGCCATAAACACCATAGTTTTAAAGTCATTGATTTGTAACAATTGGAAAATATGGGAGAAAAGAGTGCTGCAAAAAAATACTGCCCATCTCAAGTGTGACATGAACTTTTTTCTTCCTATTATTATTACTTTCGAAGTAAGGTGCTTAATATTGTGGAATATATAATTAAACATAAAATAAATATAATAAATTTATTTAAGATATGACATTAATAATTTCCATCATTTGTTTATAATAACGAAAAAATCAATTTTGAAACAAAAAACCTAAAGAAAAAAAAAAGAAAAAGCGAAGGTGTTGAATTCGGCACACTTTAGTCGGGCCGCCGGCAGAGCAGCAAGTGACAAAGCTGCGCAGTGACAGCAATAATCGATCAATTCAACCCACCCTTGCAAAAGTGCAAATATTGCAAAAGTGCAAAATTTAACCACTGGCTTAATAAGGGACAACTTTTATTTTACGAAAATTCTAAATTAAATAAAGATAGTTTAACTTAACCATATGATAATTATTGCTTCAAGCCATATTCCATATTGTTAAAATATTTTTTCACATTCATTAAAAATATAGCATCGACAGCTTCGTTATAAAATAAAATTTATTACAACAAAACGTCCAAATAAGGCCTTATTGTGTTTTTGACAGTAATAAAAATCGTGTGCAAACTGTCTCCCATTTATTGTTTCATTTTAACCGTACCATAAACGAACGAACACTTCTACTTACCAGCCAAACAAGTAAAGCCAACAAGTCTTCACCTAGTTCATTCATTCATCATTCAAAAGCAAAACTTTTTGATATTTTAAATTTAAAATAAAAATCGTTGTGAATTTGTGTGTTTTGTGTGTAATGTATGTCGAAAAGATTTTATTATAAGATGATTGATTTTTCTAAAGTTTAAAATAATCTCATAATTATAGCTCTTTAATATATATAAAAAAAAACAACAAGAACATCAAAAATATAAACCATAAAATGGATACTTCAAGTGCCGTTGGACGGCGTCGAGTTAATTCTCGTGTTAATGCTGAGGACCAAGCTTTGGATCAAATAGCTAAAGAGGTAAATCAAATGTATGATATTTCTGAATATTTTATATAGAAAACTGGCGGATTCCGTCAAACGTTTCGTTAATAGTTTTTGTGTGCAAAATTTTCGCAGTGATATTGATATTTGGACTCTATATAGATGATATTATATATCCACTTTGTATTGACTTTACTACTCACAGGAACTATGGCCTCACACCAAGTTTCATGGATTCACTATCATAGCTCTCAATATATGTATTTTACTTTGTATGTCATGGGCCCTCTTAGTTTAGGATTAACTACTCCCATTAATTGGCTGCCACAAAGTTTCAAGACCAGCTGTCATAGTACTCTAGATATTAATTAATAATTATTTATTAACAAAAATCTAACCGAACTATAGCTTCCCAGATCATAAGCAATTTAAAAAAAAATATGTAAAGCGGTTAAATATTTTGCCAGTCTAACCTACATATAACAGCAGTTCATTTATTGTACATACATATATAGATTATCACTACATTGTTTCAGTTCAACTTACAATAATTATTCAATTTCCCATACACATTTTTCAAACTTTCAAGATTAAAGGCATATTTTGACCTAATGACGTGGTCAAAATTCTAAATTTGTCAATTCTAAATTTGTCAATTTTGTTTTTCTTTTTTTTGCGAAATCACTTTGCTGAGTTCTCTAACAAAAAAATATAGTTAGTGAAAACTTTCAAACTTCTGTATCAGAGTTGATTAAAACAATAAAAATAGAAGATGGTATGAAAGAAAATTTATAAAATCTTAACCGTTATTTAAATATGAATAGTATCTGACGTTTAATATCAACCGTTTATTAAACAAAGTTGTATTTTTAATTTTATAATTAAAATTGTTATAAAATAATGACAAAAATGAGAATAATAGATGATTTCACTGCTGAAAGTAAAAGTATGTACTCGACCTGTTTCTCGACGAGCAATTGAGCTTGATCTTGGTTGTTATTATCCTGTAAAGAAACTAATGATATTTGAGAAAAATCGTCCGGCTTGTACATGAACTGGTCAAGATAGAATTGGAATATTGTTATATTTTCAAAAGAGTTTTAAGTTTAATTTAAGAGGCCATGATGGAAGAACATTTGTACGATGACCAAAGGGAAAAAGACTGGACCCAAAATATACAAATAAATCTTGTAAGTTTGGCGGTGGCAATGTTATGGTATTTTGTTGCTTTTCGGGCCAATGAATGGGTTCAATTCATGTAGTAAAATATGCTCCAACCGGAATTGGATACAGGTAAATTCGAAATGCGTAGTGTATCCCCTGGTCTGAAAGTTTCAACATGACATTGACCCAAAACATACCTCCAAAGTTGGAATAGCCAGCCTAATCACCATATCTCAATCCCATAGAAAATCGATGGGAAATTATAGACCGGAATATACGGACATGAAATTACTAAAACAAGACAGATCTCATAGAGGCAGTTAATTCAGAGTGGCAGAAAATTTCAATGGATATCATCAAAAATTTAATTGACTTCATGTCTCGGCGTTGCGAAGCAGTACTAAAAAATAATGGATACCCAACAAAATATCAAAGATTGAGGGAAAGTTTTGAATTATTGTATAGTTAAGATTTCCCATGTTTTGTCAACAGCATAAACATGAATATTTGTTTGTTTTTTTTTTTTTTCTAAAGTTAATCTATTTTATGTTAATATTTTTTCTTTTGTAAATAAGTAAAATGTACAAAATTTCTAAATTAATATAATAGTTTTTTATATTTATGGTTTTGTTGATATTCCGGCTTATGGTCAATGAAAACGCGCAATGATTTGAGTTTATTATTCTATATTTATTTCTATATTTCGATCCTCTTTGAGGATCCTTATCAGGAAGAGTGTGTCTCGGCCTTCTGTTTGTGAATTTAAGTTTAAAAACTTAAAAAGTATTTTATATTATGATCCACTTTTTTGGTATTGACGTTGAAGTCAGCAATAAAAGTTTCCATTGTATTGTCACACACTAAATAGAGATCCTTAAAATTTTTTTTTTCTTTTTTGGAATTTTAAAATTATTTATGTCACAAAAGAGCGCTTTAAATACTAAAGCGCGGCATCGATTAACGCTAATAGTCAAATCATTATTTTCCATGATCTGTACCCGATTAGGGGTAAAAGTGGCAAACACAGTTGTTTTTACTTTGTACATACTTTAAATCATACGGATTATGGGTGGATTACAAATTAAATATAAAACGAAGGGTTATACAGTATAAACCGTTTAATTACTCCACGCTTATTTACCTCGAATTCTAAATCCCGTTTTTTTGCTCACTTTTTCTAACAAAACCCTACGGTTAATTGACTTTCGCTTAATTACCCAATTCGGGTAATTACCTTAAATATTTTATCCAGAAGCTAAAATTTCCATTAAATTTCCTTGGTTAATTAACCAAAGTACTTATTGGCTCACAATATGGTTTAACAGATGCGCCTGAATAATACTGTCATTTCTAGAAAATTTTTAATGAATATAGCAAGGGAGTTTGTAGAGTTTGGAGGTGGCAGAGGAGAGAAAACATAAAATTGATACATGGAGAAAGTAATGAAAATGTTCATGAATGTGCCCGAAATTTTGTGGAAAGTAGCAATTTTTCCTCAATTCTTCAAAATTATACTCGTGAAAATATATTTAATGCTGATGAGAGTGGTCCTTTTTATCAAGTTGTGCTAAGTGGCAGTCAAAGGCAATAAATCTCAAAAACAACGTCTTACATTATTATTTTTGAGTAACTCTGTGGGAACTTACCAAAAAGTGTTTGCAATTTACTTTTTTATGTGATAAATATGATTTATTTTTATTTAAGGGGGGTAAGATGTTAGAACCTTTTTTGCATTTCTTTTTCTGTCGAGAGTGTTGTATCAAAATTTCAAGTAAATCGAAGCAAAACTAAAGCATATACAGCGTTTCCAGCGATCGGCCTCATACGAGATATCATATATATATAGTATAAATCAGTTTTTAAAAAACTTTAAATCGATTTTCTCGCAAATAAATGTTTGAAGTCCGTTAACATCATAACTCAAAATATGCTTTAGCGATTGTTTAGAAATTTTACACACTATTTCTACACATAACACCGAAAAGTTTTTTTATTTTCCATTTAATACCCCATTTTTTAACAACAAATTCCCTCCTTAATAAAATGTTTGCGTTTTTTTTCTGAAAAAAAAAATGTTACACATTTTTATAATGTTTGCATCACACATTTAAGATGTTACATTTTTAATGGTCAGAATAGCACATAAAATTAAAACTATGCGGCACTTTTTAATGAAAAGCTGATTTTGTTGTCATTTTTATTCTTGGACACAAAAAAGGAAAAATAAAAATTAAAAAACATTTATATTTTCCATATTAATAATTTATTTTAAACAAAACAATAAAAATTCAAAATTCTTTTTTTTTTTTTTTGTTTCTTCACACTGACTACACAAATGTCAGCTGTTTTATCGTGTTATTCTCCCCCTCTGATTTTTTAGATCCGAAAAATTCACCTTTTTCACATATTTATAATGCGACATTATTAGAAAAGAACACGTTACCCTTTCGCAAGGTTGACATTTTTTAGAAAAGAACACAAAAAGAGAAAGAAAAGTGCGAAGTGGGAAAAAAGTGTAACATTTTTGCCAGAAAAGAAAACGCCATAAGATATTTTAATAACCCTGTTTTACATATGTTCGGATAATTACCTTTTTGTTGTATTTAAAAGTATGCCTCTTATGAGGTAATTAAACGTGTTCATTTAAATGTTTTCACTGCATGCTGAGCAGAACTACGAGGATCGAAAAACAAATGCCGCAACGTGTTATATCTTATTCGGAAATACTAGAAGCGACGAAAACGAGTTTTATTCGTTGACTCGTAAATTACTACTGTTTTTTCCCTTGTAGTATAATAAATATGATTGAAAACAAATAGTAAATATAAAAGAATGAAAAGCGTTGACAATTTTATTTTATTATATTTTGAGAGTTGGTAACCCTGTCTACTAAAATTTAGTAGCTACTTTTTACGATAAAGAAAGAGAGTTAGATCGTCAGTTGTCGACGCAATGAGTAAGAGCACGCAAGTTAAAGAAATAGCAGTCCGTGAATTAGAATACAAAAATAATAAAAAAAAAAGCGAGTTTTGTTAAATAATTTTTTTCTGTTAATGTAAATATAAGTCACCACATTAAGCTGTGATTACGTAGTCAAAGACAAATAAAATTCAAAGCTTAAAATCAACAACAACAAAAATACCAAAAGAAACGAAAAAAAAAAGTTAAAATGTCAGTAGAACGAAAATTAACTGATAAAAATATAGTGGCAAATTCGAATTCGTCTACAAAAAGTAAAAAGAACAACAATAAGAGCAAAAAAATCATTCAAAAAACATTGAAGTCAAAAAGTAAGAAAAGTAAAAACAATACTTTGAACAACAATAACAATACTGAAGTTGCCAACGATGAAATCATCGAGGAGTTGTTTGATTTTAGTGATACTGATTTAAAAGAACTCGATACAAATGAAGAAAACAACAACAAAAACAGCAACAGCTCTAATAGTGTGGTTATTAACGAAAAAATAACAGAAAATAAATTAAAGGATGAAAATTTCGATGAGCTGGAGGGTAGAGTGCAACCGCAAAGAAATAATGAAAATGATAACAAACAAGAACAACTACAGGTGGAAGAACTACACTCGAGTGATAACAACGATAATAACGAGCAAGAAAAAAAAGAATTAACACAGACAATAATGACTTTAACGACGGAGAATTTATGCGGCGGAAGTGAAGATAATAAAGAAAACGATAAAAACCAAGAACTGCAAGAAGATTTGTCAACAACTAAAGTCATAATTAATGATAATTCCACAACGACACCTATTCTGGTGGATACCATGAATAATAATGATGTTGTCATTGTAATGCCCGATTCAGAGGGTTCAGATGTAAATGACACGCCATGTTCTTCAAAAGACATCAAGTCTAAAATCAACAATATTGCATTAAATAAAGATGTGAATTATGCTGATGACAATGGCATTGTTGATGAATATGCCGAACCATATGATGAATTTTTAGTTCAATTCTTAGATGAAGCTAATCACATTGTAAGCTAATTAAAAACAGAAAAAGAGAAAAGAGACTTTCATATAAAGCATTTCATGATTCATAAGAATTTTAAATATAAGTTTACGGGGGGTTCGTAAATTATGTTTGACTTACTACTATTGTATTGTAGACCGTTATGTAGCTTGTAAACTTAGCAGATGTACTCTTTCAATGGCTACACGATTTTATTAAAAATTAAAAATGCAACGAAAGACCATTAAAATCAAAATCTTATTCGAGAAATTGAGACACCCTCTTGATAGACCATTTCTGATACATCTTGTATTTTATATAGATAGTTTCGATAAGTTTCTTTTTATAAAATGACACCTCAAATTTGTTGTAAGAAACCTGTTATAAATTCATCTAAGAAAGCTAGATCAGAAGAAACTGTAATAGGTTTTTTCAACAAAATAATTTCACCCACTATTTCCTTATATTTCTAAACCCATAGTTTGTATATAAAGTAATTAATCTTTGATCATAATAATGGTTTTTTTTATTGATTTTAATTGGATAAATTTAATTGAAATGAATTTTATTTTACAGGCTGAGGCAAGATTAGCAGCCAGAAGGCAGGCACGAGCGGAAGCTCGAGAAATTCGTATGAGAGAATTAGAACGCCAGCAAAAAGATCAAGAATCGAATGCCGATCGTGTATTTGATATGCATACACCGGGCATAAATTCTTTGTCACACATACGACTGGGTATTGGAAGTTCGCCCTCAGTTAGTGGCTTAATAAACTCCACACGAGGAAATTCGATGTCATCAAGACGCAGTAGTGAAGATTCACTGGAAGAGGAAGGCCGCAGTTTAAGAGATATACGCCATGAATTGAAGGTATGTACTTTAAATTCTTACAATTCCACGAATAAACAAGTAAGAAAATTATAGTCGGTCTAGACCGACTATACGATACCCTATACCATGCGTTTAGAAACCCTATCTCTTAGGCCCAACTAACTGGACATAGAAAATAAGCAAAAACCAAATTTGAGTGGGATTTTTATTAATTTTTTTGGCTGCAGATATAAAAAAGTTCATATCGGATGCTATATCTATAAAGGGGCTAGGTCCAAAAATGGACCGATCCTGATCATGTTTGGTAAAGTCTCTTGTATTTTGCAAAAATATGTACAAACAAAATTTGAGAAGAATCAGTGCAATATTTTTGTTTTTTAATAGATTTAAGTGAAGATCGGGAAGCATCTCTATATGGGGTCAAAGGGATCATTTTTGGACTACTCATTAGTGGATGTAATGAACGCATACAAACCCAATTTGAGTAAGATCTATATGACAATTTGGATCTTATGGCAATTTATGTCGATTTCATATGGGTAATTTGTATGGGGGCTAGGTCTGAACATGGACCGATTCTCACCAATTTCAATAGCGTTCATCCCATGGCCGATAAAAGCTTATATACCAAATTTCATCAAAATATATTCATATTTGCGACCTGCAGTTTGATTACAAGCTTTACATGGACACACAGACGGACGGACGGACGGACGGACGGACATTGTTAAATCAACTCAGAAAGTGATTCTGATTCGATCGGTATAATTAAAAATGGGTCTAGGTCAAATATTTTTGGTTGTTACAAACAGCAGCACAAAGTCATTATACCCAAACCACATAGTGGTATAGGGTATAAAAATATGAACTCAAATGTTTGTATTGTTTTTTTTTAGGACGTAGAAGAACGATTTCGCAAGGCCATGATAGCTAATGCTCAGTTAGATAATGATCGTGCATCTCAAACGTATCAAATTCAATTGCTGAAAGACAAGCTCGAAGATATGGAGGAATCTTTTTCACAATTACAGCGTGAGTGCAAGGAGAAAACACGTGATTGTAATGCGTTGAAACGTTCATTGGACAAATTGAGTGAAGAACTTAAACTCGTTCAGGGTCAGCTCAATGAGCGTGACACTTTAATAGCAGAGCAGGGTTTAGTTATTGTGGCAGTTGAAAATGAAGATGGCACTGATGCCAAACGTGCTCTAGTCAGTGTTGAAAATGCACAATTATTGGGCTCGGTGCAAGGATCATTAGGTAAAACCAATTAATAATCATTCAAAAAATATATATAAAATAGTAAATATCTATTTTTTTTAGATGTTCGACTTAAGAAATTTAGTGAGGAGAAACAACAACTTCAAGCTGAAGTCCAACAGTTGCAGGAACAATTAGAAACATATAAAAGCCAAGGTAAAGGTAGAGGAAAATGCAATTCTTCAAATGGTCCCTTAGGTTCAGACGATGATGAATATGAAGCTCAAAGTAAGTGGTGTTAATTAACAACGAATTATGCAATGAAATTGTTGTCTATTTTTTTTAAGGAGAAGCCAATAAACTAATATCGGATTATAAATATAAATTACAAAAAGCTGAACAAGAAATTGCTAGTCTACAATCGAGCTTAGCACGTTCGGAAACACAAGTTATTCGCTATCGAAGCACAGCCGAAGCTGCAGAAAAGGCAGAATCTGAACTTAAAATTGAAAGAAGAAAACTACAGAGAGAGGTAAGTCAAACATATTAAATATAAATGCTATTTTAAATCTTTTAAAAAAAGAGCGACATTCTGTTTATAATCGTTTTGTTTTTAATTGAATTTTTTTTTTTTTTTTTTTTGCTTTAAGAATCGTGAGGCAATGGAAAAACTTGAAGAATTAGAAACATCAAATAATCATCTACTGAAACGTTTGGATAAATTAAAGAATGCCAAGAGTGCTTTACTTAAGGATCTCTGACCAATATATGGATATCAGCAGCAGCCGCATATGTCTCAAAACAATGCAACATCTACTAACGTTGATATTGAGGATTCGATGGCAAAAAAACTGTATTCTACATCACCAACTCATATTCAAAAGCAGCATCAGCAAACAACGCCATATAACTTCAATAGCAAAACGACAACGAGTACTAAAGTCAATGCCGTCGTCACGAAAATTACGACGAAATCGACGACGACAACGTATACAAGCAGCAGTAATGGGCATTGAAAAACAAGGGGAACAAAGAGGACTATTCTATCATTGAAAGTTGGATTAGTAAGAAATTAAAAAAGCAACATGTCGAAAATGTTGTAACAAATACATCATGAAGCTTATACAAATATTCATGGCAGTTTTTTTTTTCTTTTTTTTTTTTTGTTCGTACTAAACAATAAAAACAAAACAAAACAAATAAAAAAAACATCTTCCAAACACCACACTCTCACATATATACCAATACACATTTAATTTATAAAAAAAAAAAAAAACCAATACAAAATATATTAGTTGTATTCATCATTATTTAAAACAAAAACCCATAACAAACATTTTTTATATTATGCTCTGCACTGCTCTCTTTCTACAATTAAAGAGTTGAATTACAATTGTAACTGCAGGCCAACAAAACACTAAACATTTTGCGATAATAATGTATTCAAGGTGAAAATTTTGAAAATTATCATTATCATTATCTAGCAAAAAAGTAAGAAAGTTAAAGGAAAACAAATTTATTATTTATTATTGCTAGTCTGAAATTAGTTTGTAGCCTGTCTACCCAATTGTAATTAATTTCTTATATACTATATTTATTATGTAGTATAATTGTATACATATTGTTTAATACACGTAAAAGCCTAGTTTAAACATTTTATTACTATATTATATTTTGTTTGTTGAACATATTTAATTTAGAACATTTTTTTTTAATTTTGAAGTATAACTGAAAATTAGCTGTTCAAAAATCATCATTGATTTAAAAAAAGTAACGAATCTTTTATTTACTAACAAAAGTTTAATGTTTTGATATGATTTCGTTTAATGATGATTTTAATTTTAATCTTTCTAAAACGGCCATAATTTAAAATTGTTTTTTTTTACATACGTTGTAAATGATATTTTAAACTAAAAATATCAATTACAATGAAAAGTTTTTGGCTACTGCTCTTTTTTTTTTTTTTTTTTGCTATATATATATTATTAAAATCATTAAGTACTTAAACAAAATTATGTAACATTCATAATAATTACGATCATCATTAATTGAGCCAAGTTTTTTTAAATATAAATCTTGCCAACAATTTAAACGTTAATTGTGCTATTACAATTGTACAGGACAGGTATCTAATGTTTTTAAAATTATATTAAAAAAAAACAAATCGATACATATTATCTATTATATTCAATTGCTTCGCTCAATATTCTAAAAACAAATGAACAAACAAAAAATCACATAATTTAAATACGAGTAAAAATATTAATAAACGAAATTATCACAACACAAAACTAATAAATTGATTGTTTTGCGATTTTTTAAGAAACATATGTTTCTGAAAAAATACTAAAAAATAATAATTAGCAAAATAAAAATTATTTTTTCCAGGTTTGGGAAGACCATTATAAAATGGAGTTATTTTTTTAAAATTATTTTAAGGTAAAATATAATGCTGAGTACACCTGAAGGAGAATGAGTTGAAACATGCGTAAAAAACATGTTTCCAATTTGATGTGTAAACATTTATGCGCGCAGGGGGGTAAAAATCTACTCACAATACAATCACATAAACAGCGTAAGCGTAAGACAAAATTGATGTGACTTATGATTGTATTGGTGAAAAAAGTATAATATGTAATAACTTTTTTGAAAATGAAAAAAAAAAATGAAAATTGAAAAATGAAAAAAAATTTAAATTGAAAAATAAAAAATGAATATTGGAAAACGAAAATTGAAAAAAAAATGAGAAATGAGAAGAATAAAAATGAAAAACGAAAACTAAAAAATGAAAACTGAAAAATGAAAAATAAAAAACCAAAAATGAAAAATTAAAAACGAAAAATAAAAAATGAAAGTTAAAAACTGAAATACGAAAAATGAAAATTAAAAAATAAAATGAAAAATTAACTAGTTGAAATAATAAGTCTATAATGTTAATAGGCAAGGCGATTTCTTGTGACCGATGTAAGTTTCACAGTTTTACCCCGATTATGACAAAAAAAATTTATCATTTGAAAGGTATTTCTCTTTAGCTGTTACCCAGATTTACATATTTTTATCGTATGGAATATTGTTTTGGAGTTATCGTTTAAAGTTGCTACTACCACATACCTAAAATTATAGAATGCTATGTGTGTTTATTAAATGCGTTATTATGTTTGTGTTAATGTGTCGAGCTTGTTTTCTTCATTTAAAATGAGTTGAATTGTGAAGCATAACTTTAGGGTCTTTATTAAATGAAAAAATAAAATTTCCTAGAATTTGCACTCGAATTTCGAGTGCTGGAATCTGCTAGTAATAATAAATATTTTTATATTAGCAGAGCCCCTGCATTTTATTGATATAAAGCTGCGTTCACACTACGTGTTTTGCTCGTGTTTTTCCTATTTTTTTAGCACGTGTAATTTGTACACATAGTGTGAACCCTTTCAAACATTGTTTATGTACAACACATTTTGCAAGACATATGTAAATTTTTCAATTAGAGCAGGTTCTATTTTGGCAAGATAAACATATGAAAATACAACACTGTTTGTGGCGAAAGAAAAACAGAGTAAATTATAAAGATTAATATTGAGAGAAAAATAAATTGTTTAATATTAATTAACGATTGAAAAATATATAAAATATATAACTTTATTTTTAACAATAATTTTTTGTAAATTCACAAATTAAATCAGCTGTTGTTTACATTTAGAGGTTATGTCATACGGAAATACATATGCACGTTTGAATGCAAAAATTATGAATCGTATGTAAAACGGCAATTTTGACACACACACGGAATTACGTACGGATCGTAAAACTGAATTTACACATGGAAAATACACATAGTGTAAACACACCTTAAGTGTTACATAGATGACGCTTTCTGTTTGATTTTAAAAAAGTGCCAGAAAAATTTTTTAATTAAGGTGCTATTACATGATATGTTTTTTACATATGTACTGTCAAATTTTCCCACAACAAAAGTTGTACACATCGTGTAATACATATGAAACATTGTTTATGTACAATACATAAGGAAAGTCACATGTACATTTCTCAATTAGAACAGGTTCTATTTTTGCATGACAAACATATGAAAATACAACACTGCTTGTAGCGAAAGAAAAACAGAGTAAATTATTGAAAGAAAAATAAATTGTTTAATATTATTAACAATTAAAAATATACAACTTTTTTTAACAATAAATTTTTGTAAATTCACAAATTAAATCAGCTGTTGTTTACATTTAGAGGTTATGTCATACGGAAATACATATGCACGTGTGATAGCAAAAATTATGAATCGTATGTAAAAGACAATTTTGACAGACATGAGCAATTTCATATGGATAAAAAAAGTGACAGTACATATGTAAAAAACACATCGTGTAATAGCACCTTTACTTGATGTTTACACATCTCCCCTGTGATTGGACTCACATGATTTTTTTTTTAATACAGACGATGCAACCAAAAACGAAACATCAGGGGTCAAATCACCGCATTCGTTATCAAAATTATTCGATCGAAATCATTTTTTTTATTTCCCAAAATAAAATTTTAAGAATAATTTTTCTTTCTCACAGTTGAAGAATTATGGCCTCTGGTTAAGAAGAAAAGCGAATCGTGGTCGAGCGTTTGTCCGTCTTCTTCAAATATAAAACCAAAATATGGAATTTCGACTGATTTTACTCGATATTGAAAGCGGTGATTTGGCCCCAGTTCTGTTTTTATACCCTATACCACTATGTGGTTTGGGTATAATGACTTTGTGCTGCTGTTTGTAACAACCAAAAATATTTGACCTAGACCCATCTTTAATTATACCGATCGAATCAGAATCACTTTCTGAGTTGATTTAACAATGTCCGTCCGCCCGTCTGTGTCCATGTAAACCTTGTAATCAAACTGCAGGTCGCAAATATGAATATATTTTGATGAAATTTGGTATATAAGCTTTTATCGGCCATGGGATGAACGCTATTGAAATTGGTGAGAATCGGTCCATGTTCAGACCTAGCCCCCATACAAATTACCCATATGAAATCGACATAAGTTGCCATAAGATCCAAATTGTCATATAGATCTTACTCAAATTGGGTTTGTATGCGTTCATTACATCCATTAATGAGTAGTCCAAAAATGATCCCTTTGACCCCATATAGAGCTGCTTCCCGATCTTCACTTAAATCTATTAAAAAACAAAAATATTGCACTGATTCTTCTCAAATTTTGTTTGCATATATTTTTGCTAAATACAAGACATTACCAAACATGATCAGGATCGGTCCATTTTTGGACCAAGTCCCTATATAGATATAGCATCCGATATGAACTTTTTCATATCTGCAGCCAAAAAAAATTAATAAAAATCCCACTCAAATTTGGATTTTGCTTATTTTCTATGTCCACTTAGTTGGGCCTAAGAGATAGGGTCTCTAAACGCATGGTATAGGGTATCGTATAGTCGGTCTAGACCGACTATAATTTTCTTACTTGTTATTTAATATACTAGTAGTAAACAAATATACGCGGTTTATTTTCTTCCGCGTATATAAATTTTATATTCAGCTATAAAATTTTATATTCATTTATAAATTTTTGTATTTATAAAATTCCTCAAATTTTCATTAGCTTAAATTTTCACCATTTTCGTTTCTTCTATTTTCTTTACTCCGAAGTACAAAACATAAGTACAGCGCGACTGCTCTCAATGAAATAAGTAACGAAAAACAGTAAACATCGATACAGATATCAAAATAATTTGAAAATAAAATAAATAAAAAATGTGATTTTTGACATGAAACATTGCTACACACGATGAAACATTAGGAAGAACATGCCCAGCATTATGCTGAAAACAAGATTGTTTTCAAAACGTCCCTAAAAACTTTTTTTAAATTGTTTTTTATTTATGTTTTTTCAATAATGATTAATAACTTTTTCAAGCCGAGCCTTTAAGAAGAGGGGAATTTTATCTCAGCTTAGACAGCAAGAATTTTAGGGTTTTTCATATATAATCTCTAAATTCTATTGTCCGTCATTCTACGTTTTTTTTTCATCTATTAATTCCATTAATTTTTTGTAAAATTATGTTCCTCGTTGGCACTTTTTAAAATTAATTCAAAATGTCGTATGTTTTTAATTTAAATTCATCTCAATTTTTTCAAACAAACTGAAAAAGTTTTTCGTTTTATTAAATACTCTTCAGAATATGCCTTCCTACAACTAAAAGGATTTTCGTAGGAATAAGTTTTCAAGAAAACAATCATATTTTAATTTCGAAAATTTCGTAGAATTGAGCAGCAAATATTTTTCAGAATCTAACGCCGTTTTCTTTTCTGACAAAAAATGTCGCATTTTATTTACACTTTTTTGAAAAGTATATTTTTTATATATTCTAAATTAAGAGTAACCTAATTTTATACATCAATCGAAAGTTCTCAATGTGCTGTGTTCATAAAATGCAAAAAATTTTGATTATTATCCTCTTTGAAGTCATGGGGTGAAAATATTCAAAAAAGGGGAACAATGTGGAAATATTCTCACACTATGACCTGAAAGAAGTCAATGGCTACAATTTTTTGAGATTTACGTGCGCTCGACTTTGAGACCTTTCGATTGATGTATAAAAATAAGGTTGATCTTAATGTAGAATATATAAAAAAAAACAGTTTTCGAAAAAAGTGCAAATAAAATGCGATATTTTTTGTCAGAAAAAAAAAAAAAACGGCATAAAACTTAAATATAAAAGTTCTTTGCATTTTAAAAAATATATATAAGCATAAAGTATGACAACTAAAAGTGGCTTTTCTATTGCCACGTACGAGTTAACTCGTACATCCTTTTTTTTTTTTTTTTTTTGCAAATATGAAATCTGAATTCAACTTAATATATGCACACAAAATCCTACGTTTTAATTTTTGGTTTTAATAATTGGTGTTGGCAAATAGCGTACACACAACAAAAATGAGTGGGCAGTGAAAGTGTTAAATCATATGCAAGAGTCCTCAATTTAGCGGTTTTTGGAAAACATATAACAAATATAACAATTATTACAATGTTGAATAAAATCACTGATGAAGGCTGCCAGAAACTGGTATGCTTAAGAATACAGTGCAGTTATGAATTTTAGATATATATGTTATTTCTTCTCTACCACGCACCATTAAAACAATAATTTATAATCGTTTTTATGCCGGTATTAATACCGCAAGCAAATATACGATATATACGATTTTAATAAAATATTTAACAACACTTGTGTAACAACCCTGTGTTAATTATACAGTATATGCAGAACTTCGTGCAAAAAAGTTTAATAGAAGAGCAAAAAAAAGTGACAACAAATTATTAAAAAGTTTTTTTTTTTTATAGTAGAAAAAAAAATATAGAATTTATCAAATTATATGTTTGTAATAGAAATAGCTCTTATCAAGACAATACATTGTTTTTAACAAGAAAACTGAACAAATCATCGATTGTTCATTTTGCGTAGCGAAAAAATGGATTCGGAGGAAAGTAAACCACCAATATTACATATACTGGTAGTTGGTTTTCACCATAAACTAGGTTGTCAGGTAGGAGGAATGAAGATACATATGTGATTAATGGATTATTGATTTCTTTTAAATATGAATGATTTTTCTAGGTTGAATTTTCATACCCCCCGTTGGTGAAGGGGACTACAGGGAAAAATGAATGTCCGTCTGGCTGGAAGTACTTGTCTACATTGGCTTTACCAGATGGTTCCCATAACTTCATCGAAGATACAGTATTTTTCAATTTACCTAGTCTAACAGATCCCACAGAAAGTGTCTATGGCGTGTCATGTTTCCGTCAAATACCGGTTGAGCGACTTAAGATACGTACATCGGATGTTACAAGAAGCACGGTACAGAAATCTGTTTGCTGTTTGGCACGTTTACCCATTTACGGTTATATAGAAGTCAAATTGGCTCTAATCGCCGATGCGTTCTTTGAAACGGGTGATTTTTCGTCCACTGATCTTTTGGTTAAGGCCTATGATCAATTGAATGCATGCTTATTGGACGATGAATCACACACACGGCCTCTGCGTCATTTCCATGTCGGTTTATCTTTACGCGAAATTGTTTTACAATGGCGTCATAAGACCCTACAATTGTTTAAGTTATTTTTACTGCAAAGACGTGTGGTTTGCTTTGGTTCACCCGTACGTGGGATGTGTGTATTAATACTGGGAATATCTTCATTAATACCCAGACTTTTAGAAAAAGGTTTCCAGGAGGTGGCTTGTGTGCGAACATCACGACCCCTCTCACCCATGCCAGATTACACTGAGTCATTGATTAAAGTGGACGTTCTGCAAGAAGAAACACACCAGGTGGATTCAAAATTCAATATTGATGATGTAGCTTTTTGTGCCGGGGATAGGTTAGACAATTCTAGTAGCATTATATCGGCTGCTTCGGATTGCAGTAAATCGAGTAATAGCGATAGTATTTCAACGCCTACTGATAGAGATTTGGATACTTCAGAAACGTCTTTAACAATTGGAGCAGCTGCTGAGGCTGTTGCTAATAAACGTTTGGAACGCAGTAACTCTTTTACCAGACAACCCAGTGAGGATACTTCGTGTGAGTATAAATGGAAAAAATATATTGAAAGGATGGCAAAAACAAAAGGTTTTGCTAAAACTCATTGTAATATATGATATTCGAAGGAATATAATGTCGACTTAAACTGGGAAATTATTTTTTGAATTTGAAAATAATTTGCAGAATTTACTAAATTTTTTGTTTTTTTTTTGTTTTGTTGCTAGCGATAGCAACACTTACGGCTCTAACCATGGTCAATCCCGACGAGTATCGTGCACCAATATCAATCTTTGCCAGTGGTAACCTGTGCTTGCCTTATCTCTCGTTGCCATACATGGATCTACTCACCGATCCTTCGGTACTTAGTTATGTTATTGGCACATCAAATGTATTATTTCAACAAAAACATCATCTGGCTGAAGTACTTGTCGACATTGAAAATGGTAATCTTGATGCTCGTGATACAGAGCTTAGGAAACAATTAGTATTGACAACAGAGGATTTACGTTTTATGGACTTTTTATTAAAACATGTTCATGCACCTAAAGAAGATGCCGAGGGTAGTGAAAATTGGATTAGAAATCAATTTCAGGGTTATACATTGGCATTGCTACGAACAGCGGTGGCCACAGATGCCACCTCCAAAGATGTGGAACATTTTAATATAAACTTTATGAATGCATTTCAAAAGACCCAATGTTTCCAAGAATGGTTCGATGTTAAACCGGATACAGAATTTTTTGAAGCTTTACCGGCAGGTCATCCATTTTCAGGAACCCTATCAGTGGCTGATATGAAACTTAAATTGGCTCAGTAAGTGCTTAGATATCTTGTGACTATAAAGGATATAATTTTAATTTTAATTTTGATTTTTTTTTGTTTGTAGAACCATGCAAAATAGTGAAAGTGGCCGAAAAATAAATCAAGCCGTTAACAATACCAGCCGAGCAGTCGGAGGAGCCATTTCTCAGGCCAAAGGAGCCTTCTCCTATTGGTGGTCTTCTATAACTACAGCTCCTACGGCTACTTCAAACACATCCGATTTATCTATTACAGAATCACCTCAAGAAATCTCAGTTACATTCCAAAATAATACAAATGAAGATAAAATCGAAGTGGGCATAAGTGTACATACCGAAGATGGCTTGATATATAAAAAAGTTCTCGAAGAAGAGACTCCAACAAAAAGCCTTAGTCCTCAAGATGAAAAACTAGTTGATAGTGCTGAAGAACTTATGGAAGAAAATCAACTTGAAAAAATCCACACAGTGGCAACAGATAATCAAACATCCAATATAAATCTGGAACCTCAACCAAGGCGAGGTATTGTGGAAATAGGCAAAGAAGCTGAAGTTCTAGATAAAGAAGACAATAAACCAGATGTAACAACTACCAACAACTGTGGAGCAGTCGAGGCAGCAGATATAACTTGCACAAATGATAATAGTGGCATATTCATTGTATAATAAGAAAAGAATCCAGAATGGATTGTAAATGATAAATATTAAAGCCAGGACCTTATTCTCCCCTTAATATACAATCAAATTGCATTTTTGTTACATTAATATCTCAATATATTTCTATTTGATATCTCCCAATATAAATGTAACATTACCCGTAAGGAGTCTGTTTAGTAGATGGCAGGTTGGCCAATATATTGTATCGCTGCTCCTAGAACTTTTGATAAGTCAATATAGTGATCTCCCAGCAACATCCCCTCACTCATACTATAGTTTGACAATTAAGCTATTATTTGATAAATGTTTTCAACAAAAATAAACAAAAAAAAGGAAAATTAGCATTAAGAAAATTTAAATTAAAATAATCTTTTCATTAACATGTTCAAAAAAAATAAAAAAGGCAAAAACCAAAGTATAAAAAAATAAAATGGATTATTTTTCTTACAAATAAGTAGGGCCTAGGTCCAAAATTAGCAACTTCACATATAGTCGTGATTGTGACCTCAGCAAATGAAAATTGTCCCAGACCCAATTGTTAAAAAAACAAAAAATCAACAATTAACGCATGCAATGACAAAGAAAGTTGGCAACTCAATTCTGAAAGAGAGTAAAATGAAGAGCACACTAACTGGTTTTATGATGATGGTGCTATGTTAATGCTAAATTTCCAATAAGAAAAAGAAATCAAAAATCATGTATCAACATTTCGTACTCATTATTTTTCCCCAATTAAGAACATGTTTTACAATAAGAGCAATATTGAAATACCAACCCTTCACCCTTAAGTTTTTGTTTGTGTATACAAATGTGTGTGTGTGTGATGTTTATTGTTGTCTACTTTAGCCTGTTTATTTTTTTTGGCAACTTTTTTTTTTAGTTATTTCTTCTATTTTGTCAGGCTGGCTTTACCAATACGAGCACATTCGTATTTTCTCAGTTTGAAATTTCAAGTCAATGAAGTCTGTGGTAAACTTCAAGTTCGCGCTGTTACCGCGACTAAAGTTGTCTGGAAAAGATGTAAGTTTCATGTTATTCTTGTTGTTATTAATTTAAATTTAATAATTTTTCACAAAAGTGCAAGAGTTTTCTTATAATACATATGCACATATACAATATATAAATACTTTCGTTTTGTTAACAATTTTGTGTATCAATATAAATTTGTTTAAACCTTTAAAAAAGTTAAAGTTCTTGTGTTACTTCTTTGAAAAGAAAAGAAAGAAAACTATTTTTTTTTGTTGCATAATTCATTCCTTTAAAATTTCATTTATCAAATCATGAAATGAAGAAAATAAAAACGAAATTTACAAATTGCGTTTACAAAAAATGTGTTTTTTCATTGTGAAATTCTAGTACACAATTCCATTTAAAATGTTTCATACAATTTTTGCACATGGAGTTGTATGTTCCAGCTCATTGCTGTCTGTGTTTTGTGTGATGCGGCAGCGTCGTCTACGTACGTTACTGTTACAGTGATTATCGTAAAATCAATAAAACAATTTACATTTTATGTTTGTTCATGTTTATTCATACGATATGGTTAAGTAAAACTGCTAAAACTAATTGGTAATTAGAAAACAGAAATCTTTGGAAAACTAAATTAGTTATAGTAATAAAAATTGGTAAAAAAAGACAATAATAAGCAGAATTTAAAATAAGATTTTAATGTTAATTTCATTAGTGAAAACTAGTATAACGGTATTACAGTGATGCCAGATGATTAGGAATCTTCGAGAATGTTGGTTATTGTTGTTTTTATTATGGGAAATATATATCGTGTAAAAGATACATTAATAAACATTGTTATTTTTTTTTTTTTGGTATATTTTGCTAATAAAAATTAAGCAGATTTAAGAATTTAAAAGCAAATAATAATTTTTTTTCATTCCGTTTTTAACTTGAAAATTTTATAGATTTATTTTTTTTACACTAGCTAGAAAATGTACCCGTACACCTAAAATTCAACTCAATTTTTCAATTATATATTCTTCCTTTATTTACATATGTATTTTAATAAATTTGATTTTTACATATGAGATCTTATCTTTACATATAGATATTGCAACAAATAATATACATACATTTAGGATCTAAAGATATTAAATAGTTTTTCTTTTATTTTTTAATGATTTTTAAAGGAAAATATATTCAAATACTATCTGCAAATATTTATATGCTTATTGGAGTTTTATTAGAAATAATAGACCTTTTAAGCATATAATTTTCAATTTGGTGATTTCTTTTTAATTTTATGATTTCTCTACATTCTGTTATGAGTGGTTAAGAGGAATTTTCAATTTTGGCAAAGTAATTGTTATTAATCCTTGTTATGAAATCGATAATTTTTTCATAACCTGTTTCTTCATGAAGAAGATTTGTTAGGATACTTCCAGTGCTTTTTATTTATCATTTTAAAACATTTGTTTTGTATAATTTGTAAGCGTTTTAGGTGGCAGTTGGCAGCGTCACTCCAAATAGGACACGCGTATGTTAATATTGACCTTAGAACACTTTTGAAGAGTAGATTTTTGTTTTTGTGGTTTAGAAATGACCTTCTAAAGGGTCCGCCATCTAACGTTTTTTTTTCAACTAGTGCTTATTTCGTGAATGGTAACACTTAGCTCACGTCTGCTTTGACAGATAATTAGTTTTATCCTTCCGCTGAACGAATATGGTTGTGTATACGCTTGAACAACGCTGGGAAATATTGCGACATTACTTTGAAAATCATGGTAATGTTGCAGAATGTGTGCAGAAATTGCGTACGGATTTTGGAAGAAGAGAAGTACCGTCAGCTCCGTATGTTCGTTATCTTGTGAAAAAAGTGAAAGAAACTGGCATCCTCATCGATAAACCAAAGCGTGAAAAGCCAAAAACAGTGCGTACACCCGAGAATATTGCTGCTGTGGCAGAAAGTGTGCGTGAAGCGCCATCAGAATTGAACATTTCGGAGGCAACATTGAGACGAATTTTGCATAAAGACCTTGGTATGACGCCATACAAAGTCCAATTGGTTCAGGAGTTGAAGCCAACTGACCATCCAATGCGTTTTCGCTTCGCTAAGTGGGCCTGCGACTTACAGAAGATGCCGATTTTGCAAAAAAAAAAATCATCTTTTCAGATGAAGCTCATTTTGATCTTGGCGGGTATGTAAACAAGCAAAATTGCCGCATTTGGGGCACAGAAAACCCGCACGCATACATTGAAAAGCCGATACACCCAAAACGAGTCACTGTTTGGTGCGGATTTTGGTCCAGAGGCATAATTGGGCCATTTTTCTTCGAAAATGAGCAAGGAGTGGCCGTAACAGTCAATGGCGATCGTTATCGGGCCATGTTGAACGAATTTTTGTTCACAAAAATTGAAGAGGAGGATATTGGCAACATTTGGTTTCAACAGGACGGCGCTACGTGCCACACAGCCGAAGCTACACTCGATGTTTTGCGCCCTGTTTTTGAAGATCGCATTATCAACCGTAGAGCTGATGTCGTTTGGCCACCTCGGAGCTGCGATTTGACATCGTTGGACTATTATTTGTGGGGTGCCCTCAAAGATAAGTGTTACGCCAACAAGCCAGAGACAATTGACGCTTTAAAGGACAATATTCGTGAAGCCATTGGTGAAATACAGCAGCACACAATCGATAATGTGCTTAGAAATTGGACCGATCGTGTAGGCTACTGCATGGCCAGCCGAGGCAGCCATTTGAATGAAATTATTTTCCATTATTAACCGGAAGGATTGTACTTTCAAATAAAAAAAGAAATTTGAGATAATATTCAGTAGTTTTTTTATAGCATTTTCAAAAAAAAAAAAGTTATTTGGCGGACCCTTTATTTAGTAATGGCCATAATGCTTTAAATGATTTTATAGCTTTTTGAAACGTAGCCTTAATATGTTGTTTAAATGTAAGCTTTTTGTCCAAGACAACTTCGAGATATTTGAGTAAATTTATGGTATTATGTATTTCCAATAAGAAGATGACGTCTTGGAAGTCTTTTGGGAGATTTGTTGAATGGAAAAATTATTGCTTGGGTCTTGTTTGGATTAATTTTGATTTTCCATTTGTGGAAATATTTACTGCAATTTACAAGACCCTTTTCCATTTTCTTTAGGAGTGCACTTGTAAGTTTTTTTGAAGAGATTATCATCTGCGTAATAAGCAATTTTCATATATATTGGGACTTTAAAATCGGATGTATAATTCGAGTAAAGCACTGGCGACAAGACTGATCCTTGAGGTAACCCTGTGGTAATGGTTTTTGGAGATGATGTTTCATTATTAACCGCAACTTTAAAGCTTCTGCCGTGAATGAAATCTGAAATAAGTTTGCATAAATATTTTGGTATATTTGCATCAAGAAGTTTAAATACTAGGCCATTATGCCAAACGGTGTCAAACGCTTTTTCAATATCCAACAATATTAGACCCGTTGAACGTTTATTGTTTTTATTGGTGATTATTTGATTTTTAATTCTGTTTATTTGGTGAGTAGTGCTATGTCCTTTTTTAAATCCAACTTGTTATTTAGCCTTTAGCAACAATAGAATTGGTCGTTACAAATTCACTAAGACGAGCATGTAGTATATTTTCAAATATTTTAGCTAAGTTACTTAATAGACTAATAGGTCTGCAGCTGTTTGGGTTATTTTTTTGGCTTGCTGGGTTTCTTAATAGATATAACCTTAGCATTTTTGAAATGGTTTGGGAAATAGTTGAGTTTGATGCAGCTGTTAAATATTATAACCAGTAATTTTAAAGCTTTGATTGAAACCAGGGGATTTTGAGGGTTTTATTGATGAGACAATATTCATTACTTCTTCAAGAGATGTATAAATTGCAGATTCAGAACTGGGATTTTCCTTCTTAAAATTATTTACTGTTGTATTTATTAGTGTATCTGCTGAGTGGTTGTAGTTCGAAGTGAGTTTATTTGTGTGGACAAATGTATTTGCCAGGATTTCTGCCTTGCCCTTGTCAGATGTTATTTTTGCATTTCCAACTTTAAAGTGAGAGATTTGATTTTTTCCTTTTCCTCGCAAGTTCCTGCTTATTTTCCAAAATGATTTATCACCTGGTTTTATTGCGTTCCCAATTATTATTTTTATCAATCATGATAGAAACTTAGTACATTGATTATAAAAAGTTTGTTCGTCAATCTATTTGAAGATCGTTGGCTTTTTCTTTTAAAACTTCTTAGTTTTATATATGTATTTCACAGTACTTTCTGGTAATGTGTAATTATTTTGTTGAGTTATTTAATGCTAGCTACACACGAGGCAACCGGTTGAAGCAATGGTTGTAGCAATAATGATACACACGTAGCAACGGTTGCCTCAATTAGCCAGAAATATCAAAAAGTTTTGATATTTTTCGTTGGTTGAGGCAACCGTTGCTACGTGTATATCATTGTTGCTACAACCATTGTTTCAACCGGTTGCCTCGTGTGTAGGCAGCATTAGGTGTAGACACATCCCTTGCTTCGAAAATTACATTTACAAATTTTTCGTTTTCCTGATCAATTAATACCTTGTTATTGTATATATCCGAATATAACGTGATTTTATTGTTTAAAAATTGATCTTTTAAGTGTATATATAATGGGGCGATGGTCTGATGGTATTTCGTAATCCAGAATACCAAAAATTAAAACTCATACTACGAAAACAATTTTTCTTCTATTCTAATAAATTATTAAGCTAACGGGTGATTTTTTTGAGGTTAGGATTTTCATGCATTAGTATTTGACAGATCACGTGGGATTTCAGACATGGTGTCAAAGAGAAAGATGCTCAGTATGCTTTGACATTTCATCATGAATAGACTTACTAACGAGCAACGCTTGCAAATCATTGAATTTTATTACCAAAATCAGTGTTCGGTTCGAAATGTGTTTCGCGCTTTACGTCGATTTATGGTCTACATAATCGACCAAGTGAGCAAACAATTAATGCGATTGTGACCAAGTTTCGCACTCAGTTTACTTTATTGGACATTAAACCAACCACACGAATGCGTACAGTGCGTACAGAAGAGAATATTGCGTCTGTTTCTGAGAGTGTTACTGAAGACCGTGAAATGTCGATTCGTCGCCGTTCGCAGCAATTGGGTTTGTGTTATTCGACCACATGGAAGATTTTACGCAAAGATCTTGGTGTAAAACCGTATAAAATACAGCTCGTGCAAGAACTGAAGCCGAACGATCTGCCACAACGTCTAATTTTCAGTGAATGGGCCCTAGAAAAGTTGGCAGAAAATCCGCTTTTTTATCGACAAATTTTGTTCAGCGATGAGGCGCATTTCTGGTTGAATGGCTTCGTAAATAAGCAAAATTGCCGTATTTGGAGTGAAGAGCAACCAGAAGCCGTTCAAGAACTGCCCATGCATCCCGAAAAATGCACTGTTTGGTGTGGTTTGTACGCTGGTGGAATCATTGGACCGTATTTTTTCAAAGATGCTGTTGGACGCAACGTTACGGTGAATGGCGATCGCTATCGTTCGATGCTAACAAACTTTTTGTTGCCAAAAATGGAAGAACTGAACTTGGTTGACATGTGGTTTCAACAAGATGGCGCTACATGCCACACAGCTCGCGATTCTATGGCCATTTTGAGGGAAAACTTCGGAGAACAATTCATCTCAAGAAATGGACCGGTAAGTTGGCCACCAAGATCATGCGATTTGACGCCTTTAGACTATTTTTTGTGGGGCTACGTCAAGTCTAAAGTCTACAGAAATAAGCCAGCAACTATTCCAGCTTTGGAAGACAACATTTCCGAAGAAATTCGGGCTATTCCGGCCGAAATGCTCGAAAAAGTTGCCCAAAATTGGACTTTCCGAATGGACCACCTAAGACGCAGCCGCGGTCAACATTTAAATGAAATTATCTTCAAAAAGTAAATGTCATGGACCAATCTAACGTTTCAAATAAAGAACCGATGAGATTTTGCAAATTTTATGCGTTTTTTTTTAAAAAAAAGTTATCAAGCTCTTAAAAAATCACCCGTTATTTACTATTTTTTTTCAATTTCTTTGAGGTTTATTGTCTTTAAAAAATTTTATATAGGCAAAAAACATAAAAAAAGGAGAAAGTAATAAAAAAATTATTGGTAGATTTGAAATATTAATAAAAAAAAATAAATAACCTAACTCATAAAAACAAAGTTTTCATTAAAACTCTTTCTTGCCTATGAGTTTTGAATCTCTCCGTGACTGTGCGTGACTTTGCGCGACTATTTTTAAATTACTTTTTGGTCACAACAAGTCTATGGACAAAGTTTCAGATCGATCGGATGAGGGGAAGTGAATTCTTAATCTCTCCCTGACTGTGCGTGACTACGTCAAAGTTAATCTTTTTTCACAGCAAGTCTATCGAGCAAGTTTCACATCGATCGGATAAGGGGAAATGGATTTTAAATCACTCCGTGACTGTGCCCGACTATGCGTGACTGTGCATGACTACGTTGAAGTTAATCTTTCTTTACAGCAAGTATATGGACCGAGTTTCAGATCCATCGGATGAAGGGAAATGACATTTAATGACTATGCGTGACTGTGCGTGACTACCCCAAAATTCATCTGCAGTCACAACAAGACTATGGGCCAAGTTTCAGATCAATTGTAGAAGGGGAATGGGGTTACCCCACGACAGACAGACAGACACAGAGGGCATGAGTTAAAAGAAAGAGTTTAAAACACAAAAAAAGAAGAAAATCATAAGAAAAATTATTGGTACATTTGAAATATTAATACAAAAAAAAAAAAAACAAGTAAGAAAATTATAGTCGGTCTATACCGACTATACGATACCCTATACCATGCGTTTAGAGACCCTATCTCTCAGGCCCAACTAACTGGATATAGAAAATAAGCATAAACCAAATTTGAGTGGGATTTTTATTAATTTTTTCGGATGCAGATATGAAAAAGTTCATATCGGATGCTATATATATATGGCCCAAAAATGGACCGATCCTAACCATGTTTGGTAATGTCTCTTGTATTTTGCAAAAATATATACAAACAAAATTTGAGAAGAATCAGTGCAATATTTTTGTTTTTTGATAGATTTAAGTGAAGATCGGGAAGCAGCTCTATATGGGGCCTATGACTAAGAGTTATCCAATAGGGATCATTTTTGGACTACTGATTAATGGATGTAATATATACATACAAACCCAATTTGACTAAGATTTGTATGATAATTTGGATCTTATGGCAATATATGTTGATTTCATATGGGTCATTTGTATGGAGGCTAGGTCTGAACATGGACCGATTCTCACCAATTTCAATAGCGTTCATCCCATGGCCGATAAAAGATTAAATACCAAATGTCATCAAAATATATTCATATTTGCAGTTTGATTACAAGCTTTACATGGACACACAGACGGACGGACGGACATCGTTAAATCGAATCAGATAGTGATTCTGATAGTGATTCTGATTCGATCGGTGAAATTAAAGATGGGTGTAGGTCAAATATTTTTGGTTGTTACAAACAGCAGCACAAAGTCATTATACCCAAACCACATAGTGGTATAGGGTATAAAAATTAAAATTACATTAAATATTGTTTCAGGTTTAAACTTCTAGGATAACCTCTTTTTCAAGGCGATTTGGTATCGACTTAAAATCTTTATTTCACGTGCGGTAAAATGAGGTTTTTATACCCTATACCACTATGTGGTCAGGGTATAATGAGTTCATGCTGATGTTTATAACTACCAAAAACATTTGACCTTGACCCACCTTTTAGTATACCGATCGATTCAGAATCAATTCCTGAGTCGATTTAGAGATGTCCTTCCGTCCGTCCATTCATGTCAACCTTGTAACCAAATAACAGGGCGCGAATACGAATATGTTTTGATGAAATTTGGTATATAAACTTATATCGGCTTATATTGGGTTTTTGTGTGTTTATTTCATCCATTAATCAGTAGTTTAAAAATAAATCCTTAGGACCATTCTTTGTCATAGTCCCCAAAAAAGCGGATTCCCGATCTTCACTTAAATCTATAAAAAACAAACTAAAATATTGCAAAGATTTTTAACAAATAAGTGACTACCAAATATGGTCAGGCCTTTTTGCTACCTAGTTCCCATATAAAGCATCCGATATGAACCTTT
The DNA here is from genome assembly GCA_963682025.1 of Cordilura impudica. Classification (NCBI taxonomy): domain Eukaryota; kingdom Metazoa; phylum Arthropoda; class Insecta; order Diptera; family Scathophagidae; genus Cordilura; species Cordilura impudica. Next base: position 19,766,826 of record OY821520.1, read on the forward strand.
TCCGATCTGCAGATCTCAGATTTGGTTTGGGCTTATTTTCTATATCCAATTAGTTGGGCCTAACAACAATTCTCCAATCGTATAGTATAGGATATCGCATTGTTCGTCCAGACCAACCATAATTATCTTGTTAACATTTTCTTTCCCGTTATTTTACAATGACGGATACTTCGCTTCAGTAAATCCCACCAATGCGCTATATGATTTAGATCACGTTTCGGGTTGGTGATTTTTAGTAATGTACAGTAACCACAGCTTGACATTGTGCGCCGTATGTTTTGGTCCATTATCCTGTTGAAACCAACAATTTTCTGCAAGGCGCAGTTGTGGTGCGCTTTGTTTTAAAATGTTTATGTATCCAATTTGATCCATTATAGACTCAATAAATACAAGTTTATCCCTTTTCCTGCCATACAACCCCGAACCATAAGATTTTCTTTATTTAACTTTAATTTTTTTTCCTTTAATGCCAAAAATACAAAACTTCTTTCATCTCTTTTCATTTGGGACTCATCTCATCCAAACGAAACATAATTAAGTCAGATAAACTTTATACAAACAAGTTTGTCTTCCATTAAAATAAAATCAATGTAACAGACTTGTATGTCGTTGCATACTTCGTGGGATTCCCCTGCACTTTAGTTGTCATGCTGCCATTTTTGCGTTGTAAAAAGAAAAATTGATTTACCCTGCTATCACACATCACACTGCAACTGTGAAATCGTTGTGTACGTATTATCAACGAAAAATTGTTCGAATTAGTCGAATCCATCGCCATTAACTTTTGTGCTCACACATCTGACTGCAATTTCATTTTTAAAATGTTGTCGAAGCGTAAACTTGAAAAAATTTGTTTACTTCTCTCTCTTATTTTTTTTTTAAATAGAGTTACCGAGTTTATTTACAGGCACATGTTTGAGGAAAAATGTTTACATTTATTATTAGGTTTATTTTAATAATAGTTAATAATATTTATGCTCTATAATTAACAAACTTGCGTTTTTATATGCGCATTTCAAGAAATAAATCATAATAATAGATTTAACAAGTTAAAACCTTAATTACAATTTTGCAGAATCCAGTGAATTTGCATTAAATTTATAACAGGGTAACATTAATCATCGTTAGTGCCAGCCACTACTCGCACGAAAAATGTGGTGCCATTAGTGTGACCACTGCGGAAAATGTATGTATTAGTAAAAAAATGTGAGTGTATTGAGTTTTTCGAACTTGCAGTGTAAGTTTTTTGAAAAACAAGTATAATACCCAATGTCTCAATAGTAAAAAGCTCATAAATCATAATATATTATTCAAAATTTGTATTAATATTTAAATTGGGTTCGAAGTTTCATCTTGAAGCGTACCGATACATTTGCTATAAAATGTACATTCTGGATCTTTGTAGCGTTCTAGTTAGATTTGGGTAAAGTTCTTCTGATCTTAGAAAAAAAAGCTCTAAATTCCTATATATGCTATATTTATACTTATTAAAAAATTTATATTTACAAGCAGATTCCAGCCCTCGAAATTCGAGCGCAAATTCTAGAAAATTTTATTTTTTCATTAAATAAAGACCCTGAAAGTATGCTAATCAACTATAGCCAACTCACAAATCAACACAAAAAACTAACTCATTTTTTTACAAATACATTAACAAACTTAATAAACACACACATAGCATTGTATAATTTTATGTATGTGTTAGTAGCAACTTTAAATGCAATTTACACAAAATAAAGGAAAAAATTTTAAAATCTGTAAATCTGCAAAACGGCCAAAAAGAAATACCTTTCAAATAATATACGTTTGGTCAAAATCGGGATAAAACGGTAGAACAAAACATTAGTCACAAGAAATCGCCTAGCCTATTAATATTATAGATATATTTTTTAACATTTTTACTTCAATTATATATTACTTAATTAAATAACAAAGCCGATGATGGCTGATCATAGGTTATTTAAATTGACGATTATTAATTAGGTTATTGAAATAAATAAAAGAAATATATTTCCATTGAAATGAAAAGCATTCTTGTTTTTACTAAAAAATTTGCTTATAACTTTTTTAAAGAAAATATTATTAATATTATGTTTTTGAACAAAAATTGAATATTTTTAATTACCATAATAAATTAAAAAAAATTAACCTTAATTTAATTTGTTATGTCCGCCATAGCACTGAGCAGAGCACATCGAATAGTGAATTCGTGACCCAATATAATATATATTTTTGATCCTTATAACAACTCGAGTTGATGCTGTAATGTCGGTCTGTCCGTCCGTCTGTTGAAATTACGCTCATTCACAAAATAAACTTTCTACCGAGGCAAACTTTAGATAATATTAATTGCAATTATTTCGAGCAACTTAGTTTTCAAAATGTGGTAAATCGGGCAACACTGTGCTAAGATATACACTTAAATATGGAGACACCTTAAAAAATGTTAAAAATTCAGTGTGTAGGTAATAATTTAGTATTAAGTTTATTAAATTGCTTACTTTTTCAAAAAATTTGTTTACATTTGTTATAAATCGTGCAATAACTCTATATATTAATGTAAACGTAAATCCCAGTTGGAGGATATCAAAGAATGGGCGCAGCCGACTTTAACACATACTTATTTTTTAATCTTTAATTTTTGACAAAAGTTACGTTTCTGCTGTTGCCATTTATATACCATAGGTTTAGTTGGGGTTCGATATATATTATTATTTGAGCAAAATAAACACAAATCTCTTATTTTTTTTAACGGATTTAGATAGATTTCGATTAAGAAAAGTAATCTTATGTTCTTTCAATAAGTAGAAGAAGAACTCTAAATATTGTATTGAAATTATTATCCAACATCTGGAGCTATCTTCAAGTCTCTTCGTTCGTTCTATATCCACTTTAAATTTATATTAAAATTTGGATTAGTATACCAAAACATGGTAAAAAGCCATTTGATTCTTTATTCAGAAATTATTCTGTTATACACGTCTCCATTGAAACCAATACGAAGTTTTTACCACCCAAATAATTTCATGGGAATGTCATTAACGTTCGGTATTCAAAAATAATAAAGCAATTTCAAGAATAAATAATAAATAAATATAAGTTTTGGGCAGTGTCTTGGGTCCAAAAACGTTCGAGATGTGTGAAATATGATAATAATTAAATATTTACCCACTTAATCACAAAGTAAAAAGACGCGATATAATGTATAATTTTAGCCATAGTCTAAACATGGTCGGTTGATTTCAAATCTTTTCATTGCATTTTGGAGAAAATAAATTTTTGTTTTATTATACACATTAAAAAAAAAACTTTTTAAACTCTATTTCAGCTCTAACAAAAAACAACAAGAATGTTAAATTCGGCTGTGTCGAAATTTTGATATCCTCCACACGTGTTCTAAACACAATAATATAACCAAGTTTGTCAAAGCTGAGAGACAAAAAGGATAAATTTCTATTATAATGGCTAGATTTTTTACAATGATGTTAAAAATTAATAAGATACAAGTTAGAAAATTGTAGTCGGTCTAGACCTATTATACGATACCCTATACCATACGTTTGGAGAGTGGAATTTTTATTAATTTTTTGTCTGCAGATCAGAAAAAGTTCATATTGGATGCTATATTAATATGGGAACTAGATCGAAAAATGGACCGATCCTGACGATTTTTTCCAAATATATTTAAAAACCAAATATGAGAAAAATCTGTGCAATATTATTGTTTTGATAGGTTTAAGGGGGCTTTGACTAAGAATGGTCATACAGGGTTTATTTTTGAACTGCTGATTAATGGATGTAATAAGCACACAAAAACCCAATGTGACCGAGATCTATATGATAATTTTGATCTTGTGGAAATTTAAGTCGATTTCATAGGTGTCATTTGTATGTGGACTAAGGTCTGAGCATGCACCGAATTTCACCAATTTCAACAGGATTCGTTCTTTGGTCGATATAAGCTTACATGCCAGATTTAATCAAAATATATTGATATTTGAGCCCTGCAATTTGATTAAAAACTAGGTTTACATGGACGAACAGACTGACGGACAGACGAACGGATGGACATCGCTAAATCGACTCAGAAATTGGTAGTTACAAACATCAGCGCAAACTCATTATACCCTGCTATGTACGTTAATGCATAAAAGAAAAAAGCTCCTGGGCTCTTTCCAAATACTAGGTAGCGACATAAAATTACTAGAACCAACAAACATCCTCGAATTCCTGAGGGCTTCAGGGTTGGATGAGATTTTATAGGGACAAACTATTAGCAGAGGGCAGTACAACAGATCATTCGGTCGCAGTACTTCAAACACCTCTTAATACAATACAATAAAATACAATGTGCATTAGAGTGGACCTACGTTATGTGGACATTTTTCAAATGGCGATTTTGGGGAGTGTCGGGGTCGAGTTTGTTTCCTTTCTATATAAATTTAATAAATATGAAGTTGGGGGACAATCGGATAAAGAAAAGTCGTGCCGGAAATCGATTGAAAATTTCAAGTGTGTTTATATGGGGAAAATATGACTATTTTTCAGATTTTATAGCTTAATTTTTTCGACAAGTTGTTATATGAATCGATATCAGTACTAAATTATGTTTTCAAAAAGCTATATAACTTCAAAATCAAATAAAAACTCGCCAAACCACTTTTGTGCCAAAAAAACTAAGTCATGAAATTTAATGGCATTTTTTTCAACTTTAAGAAATTGATTAAAGCAAAAAATTTTTTTTTTGGTCTCTATACCTCTAAGTACTCAGATATGAAGTATTATTGAGACCGAAAATGGGAAATTTTTTGATAAAATTTTGAAAACTTCTTTTTCAAATTTTAAAAAATATTCTTAAACAAAATTTTAAAAAATGGATCTGGCACTTTAAGGTTGCATGTTTGAGATTAACTGTGTAAATTTTTAGGTAAATCCCTATGACAGAATTTTTTTGACAAGAATTTTTTTTTGCGGATTTCGAGAAAAATGTGATTTTTGTGAAATGTTCAATAAATGTAATCTGTCAAAATTCTTTATATCAAAAATTAATCAGTTCTCTACTTTTAAATACTATTTTATCTTAAAAGCCTAGGGTTTCTGAAAAAAAATTGACCCCATTAACCCTTTAGGACTTGGGGTCACATATGACCCCAACCTAATGAAAGACAATTTATTCAAAAAATTAAAATATTTTGTAAGTGCTGTTAAATTTTTAGATGTGACGCTTAAAATATAGGGTACGTTCGTAAATGCAGTAAATTTGTGCATCATTGCGGCAGTTATAGCAGTTATACCAAGTTTTGTTGCTGATGCGTGATCAGTTGTTGCAGATGCTTTGTTACTACTCAACAATTGCACAGAGTTTGCTTTTTAGAACGTTTTGCAAAACATAAAAAACATGTTCACCACAATAACATTAACAAATATTATTGAAAATCTTGATTCTAAAAATGACAACTTTTTGTTAACTTATAATAAAAACAGAATTAAAAGAAAGATGAAACGACTTTTGACTATTAAAATTAAATTAAAACGAAAAAGAAGGCGAATTCCTAAAATATAAAATTACTTTGAAATAATAAAACGATATTATATTAATTTGTATTAACAATTTTTATATAAAGCACTATTTACTCTTCCATTCTCCATCAATGTTTAGTTTTTTTAAGCTTCACGCTCTATTGCATCAGTAATTAAAATGATGCCATAGTTGCAAAAATTTGCAGCACTGTCAATTGTTTGCATAAAAAAACTTTTGACGTAAATCAGTGCTGCCAAGTGATGCATTTTTTAACGTTTTACTTTTATTATGCTGCAGTAATGTATAACTACTGCATTTATGAACGTACCCAATAATAACCAAATGTTCAAGTCTTACATGCTAAAAATCTGGGATAAATCCGAAGACGTTAACCCATTATTTGCCAAGGCCAGCTTTGGATTTTAAGATATTTTTAATTAAAAATTAACGAAAACAAGTTTTTCTATTTAAGTCCACGAAACCACTATTTAGAATTTAAGAAATATAATTTGCTTATTTTGTTTTGTTTAACCCTTCAGGGATCCTGGGATCAAAATAATCCATTGTGATATATCTTTGGTGCAATTATCTGTGAATATAAATTAAAACAACTTTTAACCAATTTTATTATAATATTATTATACTCTTAAAAATTATCTATATTTTTCTAAATAAAATAAGAACTTTGTTTGAACTATAACTCAACCAGAGTTGTAAACGAATCATTCATTTTTGAATTAATTCGCGAATCATTCATGCACTGAATTGGTAAAATTTTGAATTAATTCTTTTCGTCAAAAAACGAATTGAATGAAATTTGAATCAATTCATTTGAATTTAGCAAACATGAATTGCAATTCAAATTTAATTCAAATTTAATTCAATTCATTATTAATTCAGATGAATTTGTAATATGAATTGCAATTCATTTTCAATTCATATGAATTGAATTGACTTTGAATTAATTCAAATGAGTTAGAAAAACGAATTGCAATTCATTTCCAATTCATTTGAATTGAATTTGAATTAATTTAAATGAGTTAGAAAAATTAATTGCAATTCATATCCAATTCATTTGAATTAATTTAAATGAACTCGAAAAATGAATGTGCAATTCATTTCCAATTTATTTGAATTGAATTGATTTTGAAAAAAGACTACTGTAAATAAATGTAAAGAAGCATTACTCCCGTTTTGTTATCAAACTTATTTTATTATATTAAAGACAGCATTACTCTCATTTCGGATATCACGTAAAGTGTTTGTCATTGAATGTTCGTGGGTCACAAAATTTCTTAAATTATTAATAGATTTTAAATATTAAATATATCTTATTACTCAGCGTATGTCAAAAGCGAAATTTGTAGTACTTGAAGAAACAAACTTCAAACACCGCGTTTACTTCAACTGAATGCAATTCATTTTTGATTTGATAAATATGAATTACAAGTTACTTTTGTAATTCATTTGAATTAATTCAAAATCAATTCAATTCAAATGAATTGGAAATGAATTGCAATTCGTTCTTCTAACTCATTTGAATTAATTCAAAATCAATTCAATTCAAATGAATTGCAAAGCATTTTTGCAAATTCAAATGAATTGATTCAAATTTCATTCAATTCTTTTTTTTATGAAAAGAATTAATTAAAAATTTAGCTAATTCGTAATGAATTGAAATCAAAAAAGAATGATTCATTTACAACTCTGAACTCCCAATTTTTAATTAAACTTAACTTTGTTCAGGAAGGATATAGTTATAAAAAACAGTTATGAATTTAACACCTCTTACGGCAGTATCGTTTACTACAAATAATTCCTTGCAGAAATTGTAGTTCTTTTTAAAATGTTCATTAGATTCCCATGTCTATGGAGGAAATAATAAAAATTCTGCAGAAATACTAAAACAGCTGAAACAATTTTTAGTTTTCTGGGACTCAAAATCGCTTATCTCAATATTTATCAAATTTTCTGGGTGAATGAATTTTCTAGAAGCACATAAGGGTAAGTTTTCAAAGTTTGGTTTCGGCACGGAGTGGGTTAACGTTGTTCGATTTATTCCAAATTTTTAGCATGGACGAGTTGCATATTTGGGGCTGTTCACAAATTACGTAACGGTCAAAGGGGGGAGGGGGATTTGAAAATTTGTTACGGTTTGTTACGGGGTGGAGGGTGGTTGTTTATACAAATGTTAAGTAACCAAATTTCTTCCTTTTTATATAAAAATATACACTATATAATATTAATGTACGCAACAAAAACGAACATTTTCATGAAATTCATATGTGCAAAAAAAAAATCCACTTATTTTAAATTTTAAATCTAAGTAGGCTTTGACTTTTATTTTTGTACTCGGCGTAAGACCAATGTTCTGTGAAATATATGTTTAGATGTTTGTGTAATATTGTTAATTGCCAAGTGAATATCATCATCATAATTTTTTCCAATTAGTTTCTAGTGCTTAAATTTTTGTAAACTTGTATGATTAATTTTTGTTTCGTAATCAATATTATTATTATTGTGGTATTTATACGTTAAATTAAAAAAGTTAAAACGTTTGTGTTAAGTTTATTTGAAATACTTAGATTCTAATTATGGATAGGTCGTCGCTATATAAGTCGTTGTACGATGCGTATTTGAGAGCATATCCTGACAAATCCAAACAGCAGTCCCAAAAAGATGTTAATGATATATGGAATAAGATAAAACGGTAATGATTTATCTACAAAAATTTCTGAGCTATTAAAAAGCTATGAGTCCGTATGTTTGAAAAGAAAAGGAAATTTAATGCAATTTTGGTCAAAAACGTTAATAAAACCGGCTTTAACTAAACGTATTGAGCAGAGTGGAATACATCAACCACGTTCTTCCGAATCAACGGCGATTGATATAGATAAACCTTGGTCATCTAAAAGTCAATCGTTACCATTAAAAGAATTCAAAGCTCCGGTCCAAGAACATTGAAAAAAGAAATTGATATTTTTAATGCAGATCTTGCAGGTCTTTATAAGCGTATAAGTACAGGTATGCTCTCTTCTGAACAGGAACAAGATATAAAGAAAATTAAAAAAAAAGGAAGCTAGAATGTAATTAAAAAACAAAGATGTCTAATCAGGAAAGACAAAAAAAAAAAAAAATTTACCAAGAAAAAACTTTCAGCTTTGATAGAGGCGAACCCAGAAAAAAGAGATTTTCTCAATCTAAAGGAAAGACCTGGAAGACCCAGGATTGAAGTTGATCAACCTCTTTTATTAAAAACTATAATTGACATTGTTATTCATGGATCAGCAGCTCATGAAAAACGACATAGTGATATATATAGGAGCATCAAAACACTTGATGAGTTCACACAAGAAATAAATAAAAATGGATTTTCAATATCAAGAAGTGGAATTTATCTTCGGTTACTTCCAAAACGAAGTCTCTCTACTGAAGGAAAGCGACACGTAGTGACAGTTCCCATTAATCTAATGCGATCCCAAAATGATTTTCACTCCAAACACATTGATGGTAAATTTTGTACATCGACAATAAGACATCTTGAAGAATTGGCTTCTGTTCTTTGTCCAAGCGAAGTCTGCTTCATTAGTCAAGACGACAAAGCCCGAGTAGTTATTGGGTTGACAGCTGCGCAAAAACAGGCTCCAATTCTGATGCATGTCGAATATAGAGTTAGTCTTCCTGATCACGATTGGGTCGTTGCATCTAAGCATAAACTTATTCCTTCTGTATATGCAGGTATTAGCGTGAAACCTGATGGACTGGGCAAAGTTGAGGCTGTGAGTTATTCTGGCCCAACATATATCGCTATACGTTCCGGGAAGCACTCTTCCTCAACCGCTATTGCACGTGGGCTAGATTTTGAAAGAATCTTGCAGCTTGCAGAATTCGACATTATCACCAAAAATAATAATGTAGTCAATAATGTAAAAAGTGCTGTTTTTTAAATGTTTGGTTTTTATTTCAGATCGTCGGACTATTGTTGCTTTTTTCTATTTTAAAAATATAATGAATTCTGTTTTGTTGTTGTTTTTTTTTTTTTTGGTTATTTATTATTTTATTTTTTCCATTTTTGTTTTTATTTTTATGTTGTACTGAAGTTTGTTTTGATTATTCGAATACAAAAATTGTTCAAAAAGTAATTTAAAAAGTATTTTAACTTTTGTTACGTTATTCCTCTTGGGGGAGGGGGACTTTGGAATTTGTTACGATCTGTTACTATAGGGAGGGGAGGGGTTAAAAAACGGCAAAAACAGCGTTACGTAATTTGTGATTATATTTGAAGCGTCACATCTAAAGATTCATTGTATATACTATGCATAGGGTATAAAAATTATTATATTTCAAATGATAATGGCTAGAGTTTTTACAATGATGCTTGTTGAGTATTAGCGATGCTTGTTGAGTATTAGCGATGCATACACATTTTTTTTTGCCATAAACAAACACATACACATACACATTTTTTTTTGCCATAAACAAAAAAAAATGTGTATTCATCGGTGATACATATCTATATGTACATGTTCTGTTAAATTTTATCAGAGTATCTTTACATTTTCGAACGTTATACCTCACCTATTTGGGTTATAAGGCTCTAATACCAAACTGCTGCAGATTATGACGAATATTTTAAACCCAAGTAGTTTAACCCACTCGAGCTATTCCGGTCAGAAAAATGTTTTCAACACATAGACAGAGGGACATGTCTATCATGTCCATACAAGGATCATTAATATTGTATATAGATAATGGGGTCTCTGGAATTTATTTTGATAAGTTACAAACCGATTGACAAGCTGATATAAAAACGAGAGTGTTGAATTTTATCCTACACTTGTATCAGAAGCAGGGTATATACATATATTTGTGAGAAAAATTTTTTTAATGAAAAAATAATTTTTTGCGATAAGTTCACATAAATTTAAATAATAAACAAGACCATCTTAGATCTCGTGAAATTTAATATTTTGGTTTTATTGTGGTGGCGAATTTTTAATGATTTTCACAACTTAATGAATTTAGTAGTCCGACCTTTAGCGATCGTTCGATCGTTTTTCACGAAGACGAACCGAGCACTATGCTTTACTTTGAAATATGAGTTTATAAATTCGTTTCCTATTTAATTATATGGGTTAAAATCTCCTTATCAGTCAGTATTCTTATTTCTTGTATTTGCTGTGGTTAAGATATGTATGTATGTATTTATTTTGTGCTTATTGTTATTACTACACAAACATGTAAATTTGTAACTTGAGTTTGACCGGGCTTTATAATTTTTTTGTTTATTTTTCTTTGTAGATAAATCGATTAAAATTGCTTTGTAGAATAATGCTACCGTATTCCATATAAGATAAATATACCTATTTGTAATATAGAATGTATTTTTGTTAACGAATTTTATCCATTTGTTTAAGTTAATACTTAACATCCAGTGAGTGAAAATACATTGGAAGCTTTTACAATATTCGAAATTTGCCGATTTAATTTTTTAATAATTCCGCGTTAAGTCTTAAAATTTTGTCTTAATATCATTTATCTCTAACGAAAGATAACAAAGTTGTTACAAATTTACAATTAAAAAAAAAAATATATAAAAACGGAAAAAAGTTTTTTTAGTGACATAACAGTGGAAACTTATTAACTTCCATACCAGAGTTTTTGAACCCATTAAAAAAACAGAAGATGGTATGAAAGAAAATGTATAAAATCTTAACCGTTATTTAAATATTTATAGTTTTTGACGTTTTATTTCAAATGTTTTTTTAATACAATTGTCTTTTTCAATGTTTTCATTGGAGAAATAATAAATGGACCATATTCCACTGTCAAAAAAATTATTGACAAATATAAAACAACAAAAAGTTGACGTATGAGCCTCTGAAGCTCAAAAAAAGTTGTATAGTTCGGGAAATTAAACAAAATCCAAAACTTCCGGCTACAAAACTTACGGAAACGATAATTATTAAGTTTGATCGCAATATATCTGTAAATACAGTCCGCAATGTGCAGCTGGAAATCACGGTCGGGTTGTCAGGAAGAAACCATTCGTAAGCAAGGCGAAAAGAAAAAACGCTTTGAGTATGCTAAAACCCATAAAAATGAGAGGGTGGAATATTAGATCACAAAAAATATATCGACATTTTAAAGACCCATTTCAGTCCCAGTGTACAAAAAATTGGTCTGTCTCCTAATTATATCTTCACGCAGGACAACGACCCAAAACATTCGGCCGCCAAGTTATGGCTTATCTATAATACTCCAAAAAGGATGGACACACCTCCCCAGTCTCCGGACATTAACCCCATCGAAAATCTCTGGGATATGGGAAAAACGATAAGAGAAAGGGAAATTCACAACAAAAATGATCTGGTCAAAGCTCTACAGGAAGAATAGGCCAAAATTACAGCGGAGGTGACCCAAAAATTTGGTAAATTCTGTTCAGAGACGATTAGAAACCATAATTGAAACTAAATATTATATTATAAAAATTTCTGTGTTCTAAGGGATTTTTTTAAGAACAATCATAAGTGATCAGTTTTTTATTGTTAAAAATAAGTAATGTTTTTGTTTTTGGTTTTTTTGTTGTATGGAAGATTACGAAAATCATTTTAGATTTTTAATGTATAATATGAAACCGTATATTTTAAAGAATAAAATAACATGTTTTATATTTTACAAAAATATTAAATTGTAGTAAAAAAATCATGTGAGTCCGATCACAGGGGAGATGTGTAAACATCTAGTAATTAAAGATTTTTTTATGGCAATTTTTAAAATCAAACAGAAAGCGTCACCTATGTATCACTTATAGCAATCAGCTTCAGGCGCTCTGCTAATATAAAAATAATTATTATTTATTTATTATTTCAACTGGTTGATTTTTATTTCTGGTTTTTCATTTTTAATTTTTCGTTTTGCATTTTTTTATTTTTAATTTTTAATTTTTTATTTTTCATTTGTAATTTTTTATTTGTAATTTTTTATTTGTAATTTTTTATTTTTCATTTTTCATTTTTTATTTTCCATTTTTAATTTTACATTTTTTTTAATTTTTAATTTTTTATTTTTCATTTTTATACCCTATACCACTATGTGGTTTGGGTATAATGACTTTGTGCTGCTGTTTGTAACAACAAAAATATTTGACCTAGACCCATCTTTAATTATACCGATCGAATCAGAATCACTTTCTGAGTTGATTTAACAATGTCCGTCCGTCCGTCCGTCCGTCCGTCCGTCTGTGTGTCCATGTAAAGCTTGTAATCAAACTGCAGGTCGCAAATATGAATATATTTTGACGAAATTTGGTATATAAGCTTTTATCGGCCATGGCATGAACGCTATTGAAATTAGTGAGAATCGGTCCATGTTCAGACCTAGCCCCCATACAAATTACCCATATGAAATCGACATAAGTTGCCATAAGATCCAAATTGTCATATAGATCTTACTCAAATTGGGTTTGTATGCGTTCATTACGTCCACTAATGAGTAGTCCAAAAATGATCCCTTTGACCCCATATAGAGCTGCTTCCCGATCTTCAATTAAATCTATTAAAAACAAAAATATTGCACTGATTCTTCTCAAATTTTGTTTGTACATATTTTTGCAAAATACAAGAGACTTTACCAAACATGATCAGGATCGGTCCATTTTTGGACCTAGTCCCTTTATAGATATAGCATCCGATATGAACTTTTTCATATCTGCAGCCAAAAAAATTAATAAAAATCCCGCTCAAATTTGGTTTTTGCTTATTTTCAATGTCCAGTTAGTTGGGCCTAAGAGATAGGGTTTCTAAGCGCATGGTATAGGGTATCGTATAGTCGGTCTAGACCGACTATAATTTTCTTACTTGTTTATTTTTCAGTTTTAATTTTTCATTGTTCGTTTTTAATTTTTTATTTTTTATTTTTTATTTTTTATTTTTAATTTTTCGTTTTTTATTTTTTAATTTTTTAGTTTTCATTTTTCATTTTATTTTTATTTTTTATTTTTCACTTTTAATTTTTCATTTGTTATTTTTAATTTTTCATTTTTAATTTTTTATATTTCATATTTTATTTTTAATTTTTTATTATTAATTTTTTTTTCATTTTTTATATTTCATTTTTTATTTTTTATTTTTTATATTTTTTATTTTTTATTTTTTATTTTTTATTTTTTATTTTTTATTTTTTATTTTTCGTTTTTCATTTTAATTTTTTATTTTTCATTTTTTATTTTTCATATATCATTTTTCATTTTGCATTTATTATTTTATATTTTTCATTTTTCATTTTCAAAATGGTTATTACATATTACGGTTATTACGTCTTACATGTTACGCTATTTTTGTGATTGTATTGTGAAATAGATTTTTACCCCCCTGCGCGTATAGATATATACATAAAAAAATTTTATAAAATACAATTTTTTTTATTAACTGTAGAGTGTATCATTATTCGTTGTATAACATATCAATGCTATTGTTTTCTTTTAAATAAAATTTTATCAGTAGTCTTCTTTAAATATACAAAACAAATGCAAGAAATTATAAAAGCACAATAAACTGTCGGACAACCAACCAAACGTATCTTTTGGTCATTAGTTTACAATTTTAAACGTAATAAAATGTGTGTTTTTAATCGTAATTTTTGAGAGATATTAAAAATAACAAAAAATAAAGTTGGAAGATCAGAGTGAAAACAAATGTATGTAGAAATGTGTTTTTTTTTCCCATAAATGTGTTAAAAGAAAAAAAAAATGTGAAAAAACAGAAATGAAAAAATAAACTAGACTTGACGGAGACAGAATGATGATAATGATGCTGATGTGGTTCATTTCGTTTTTTGATTGATGAAATTGTTTGAAAAAGTAATTAGTTTAAAAATTAATCATTATATTTATTTGCAAAAGCAATGTGCATAGAACAAGCAGAGTTTTAATTTGTAGTTAAACTGTAATTTTATTGTTTTTTTTTGCTGCTACTATGTTTGCTATTGCCATTGGGAATTCTTTATTTGCTGTTTCATATCGTAGGAAGTGTTTTATGATATCCGGCGAAAGGGGTATGATAAGGTTTCATGCTACTTGCCGCACAACCTTCCCATTGAAATTATTCAGTTTGTTGGCTGGAATTGGCATTTAAAATGTGTTCATATTAATTGTGTGTCAAGTAATTGATTATTAAAAACAAATTTCATATTATTCTTAATTACAGCAAAATTATTAATAATAATTAGTTGAACATAAAAATTTTATTAATTTCCTATTATCTTGGCAACAAATAATTTTGTTGCCCAGATTTTAAGATCATAATGAAAAAGACATAGGTATGAGAATGTATTGTTTTGTAAAATACATAAATTACATACGCTCATTTATAGAAGGCAAAACACAATTTTTAATATGATAACATGCATGGCCGTAGATAGCAATGGGAAAAATAACACAGGCCGTCAAAATAAAATTATATTCGAGTCATATAAATATGGTATAATATTTATACCCTATACCGCTATGTGGTCAGGGTATAATGACTTTGTGCTGATGTTTGTAACTACCAAAAATATTTTACCAAGACCCATCTTTAATTATACCGATCGAATCAGAATCACTTTTCTGAGTTGATTTAACAATGTCCGTCCGTCCGTCTGTGTGTCCATGTACAGCTTGTAATCAAACTGCAGGTCGCAAATATGAATATATTTTGATGAAATTTAGTATATAAGCTTTTATCGCCCATAGGATGAACACTTTTGAAATTAGTGACAATTGGTCCATGTTCAGACCTAGCCACCATACAAATGACCGATATGAAATCGACATAAATTGCCATAAGATCCAAATTGTCATATAGATCTTACTCAAATTGAGTTTGTATGCGTTCATTACATCCATTAATGAGTAGTCCAAAAATGATCCCTTTGGCCCTAAATAGAGCTGCTTCCCGATCTTCACTTAAATCTATCAAAAAACAAAAACATTGCACTGATTCTTCTCAAATTTTGTTTGTATATATTTTTGCAAAATTCAAGACACTTTACTAAACATGGTCAGGATCGGTCCATTTGTGGGCCTAGTCCCCATATAGATATAGCGTCCAATATGAACTTTTTCATATCTGCAGCCAAAAAAATTAATAAAAATCCCACTCAAATTTGGTTTATGCTTATTTTCTATGTCCAGCTGGTTGGGTCTTAGAGATAGGGTTTCTAACCACATGGTATAGGGTATCGTATCGGTCTAGACCGACTATAATTTTCTTACCTGTTTTTCTATAGAGTTATTGAAATTGTTGGTAAGAATTAACTTAGAAGAGGCTATTGAAGTTCCAGGAATTTTCAACCAAGACCTGCTGGTTAATCAAATAAAATTTTCAAAAACTAATGAAACTTTATTCACACTGAGCATGAACTCTGGTTTGAAGAGATTCACATTAAATGTTGAACCGCTACTGTAAATTTGAGTTTGAGAAAAAAGTCAAGACTTTGTAACTCTGATTAGAAAATAACACTATGTAACAAGCCAAAAATTCCTTTAATATCCACTTTATTTTGGATGTGTAAACATCTATACGCGCAGGGGGGTAAAAAACTATTTCACAATACAATCACAAAAACAGCGTAACATGTAAGACGTAAGACAAAATCGGTGTGACATATGATTGTATTGGTGAAAAAATTATGATATGTAATAACCTTTTTCAAAATGATAAATGAAAAATGAAAACTGAGAAATGAAAAATTAAAAATGAAAAATAAAAAATGAAAAATAAAAAATGAAAAATGGAAAATGAATAATAAAAAATTAAAAATAAAAAATGAAAAATCAAAAATCAAAAATGAAAAATGAAAAATAAAGAATGAAAAATAAAAATTGAAAAATGAGCAATAAAATATGAAAAATAAAAAATACAAAATGAAAATAAAAAATAAAAAATCAAAAATAAAAAAAAAAATGAATAAGAAAATGAAAAATTAAAAATAAAAAATGGAAAACGGAAAATTAAAAATTAACCAGTTGCACATATGAAATAATAATAAATATTTTTATATTAGCTGAGCCCCTGCAATCAGACACAAATGATTTTTTTATCCGCTATAGCCACCTAAGTGCAAAATCATCTTTATTTCTAATTCTATGTATGGTAAGGTTTTTTTAATTTTTTTTCTAAAATTTGAGATTTTTGAAGATTTTTTTCGGAAATGAACCCATTATATATTAAAATAAAAAAAAATCTTATTAAAATTGAAAAAAATCGACCAAAGTAGAAATAAGAAAACATTTTCTTAAAAAAAACTCAAAAGTGTAGATAAAATCCCAAATATATCCAGTCCTGAGAGAGTTAAGAGGTCAATATTTACATGGAAATAAAGCAAGTATACGCAGCTTTCATTCAGTTGTTGTAAATACCAACATTGTAAAGATCATTTTATGAGATAATGCCACGTTTTCAAAAAAAAAAAAACTAAAAAAAAAATTGAAAAACCGCAATTTGTTCATAACGGGTTAATGATTTTCGAATTTTATAATATCAAATAAAAGGCACTTAAGTAAGCTTTCCAATGATATATAAATAAAGTTATACACAAATCAATGACATAAATTTGGAGTCCATATCTTGGGAAATATGGATCATCGAAAAAAATTATTTCTCCTAAATCACCCCAAAATGTCGCCCCAAATATCCGATAAAAATTGTCAAAACTAGGTACTTTCAATTTATGGGTAATAAAATATGAATTTGTCCATGGATTTTCATGAATTTAAATTTATTTTATTTCTATTACATACAGATTTAAGATTAAGACTAAAAATTTTAAGTATGTCTATATTGCTTTCTATTTTTATGAATTTTTTGAATTAAATAATCTAACCCATACAAACAAAGTTTTTATTAAAACTCTTTCTTTCCTTACGGATATGAGTTTTGAATATCTCCGCGACTGTGGCTAAGGACAAAGTTTCAGATCCATCGGATGAGGGAAAGTGGGGTTTTAATCTCTCAGTGACTGTGCGTGACTATGTCAAAGTTAATCTTTTTTTCACAGCAAGTCTATCGTCTAAGTTTTAGATCGATCGGATGAGGGGAAATGACATTTTGATCACCCCGTGACTGCGCGTGACTATGCGTGATTGTGCGTGACTACCTCAAAAATAATCTTTGGTCACAACAAGACTGTGGGCCAAGTTTCAGATCAATTGGATGAGGTGGAATGGGGTCCACCCACG
Source organism: Cordilura impudica (assembly GCA_963682025.1). Classification (NCBI taxonomy): domain Eukaryota; kingdom Metazoa; phylum Arthropoda; class Insecta; order Diptera; family Scathophagidae; genus Cordilura; species Cordilura impudica. The sequence continues at coordinate 19,784,567 of OY821520.1, forward strand.
ACAGACAGAAAGTATGAGTTAAAAGAGTTTACAAATTTTATAATTTTTGGGAAAAAAAACAGTTCTTTTCCACTTGTGCCTCAATAATTCCAAAACTAATGGCCATAGCAAAAAATTGTATTAATAAAACTTAAAGCTGGCGTAATTTAAAGTTTAAAGTTTTGACGTATTGCATAAAAAAATTGAATACGTCGTTCCAAAGTAACGACAAGATGTACGAAGTAGCCTTTTCAAAAATCTAAAATTTTAGAAAAATTTTTTTAAAAAAAACCTTACCAGAGAATTCGAAATAACGATGATTTTTACAGTTAGATTGCTACAGCGGATAAAAAATATAGTGGTTATTCGAGGAAATCAAATTTTTTCCCATTTGTTGCATAGTGTAATTAAAACTGTTTTAAAGAATGCCAAAATGAAATAAATATAACAATCTAATAAAATATTCTTAATTACAGCAACATTATTAATAATAATTATTTGAACATAAAAATTTTATTAATTTCCTATTGTATTGTAAAATACATAAATACATAAATCACATAAACTCATTTATAGAAGGCAGAACAAAATTTTTAATACGATAACATGCATAGCCGTACGCTATGTTATCTCCGCTTTTATTTTATTTTTAACATAATGATAATGCGTAAAATGCACTTTAATAAGCTTTTATATCATATATATTTTCATCTTTTATTATACCGATCGATTCAGAATCATTTTCTGATCACTTCTGATCGACTCAGAATCACTTTGCCATAAGATCCAAATTATTATATAGATCTCGTTCAAATTGGGGTTTTATGTGTTTATTACATACATCAGTCAGTAGGATAATTCTTAGTCATAGGCCTCATATAAAGCTGCTTCCCGATCTTCATTTAAACCCGTCAAAACCAAAAATATTGTACAGATTTTTCTAAAATTTGGTTCGTATGTATATGTTTTTCAAAAAAGAGTTTGACTTCACCAAATATGGTCAGGATCGATCCATTTTTCGACCTAGTCCCCATATAAGTATAGCATCCGATATGAACTTTTTCAAATCTGGAAGCAAAAAAAAAGTAATAAAATATTCCACTCAGATTTGGTTTATGCTTAATTTCTATACCCAATTAGTGCATGGTATAGGGTCTAAACCAACTGTAATTTTCTTACTTGTTAAGTAAAAATTTATGTAGAAATCACAGTAGGAACTTTGGAGGGCGGAAAATATGGGCCAAAATATGGTTTTAGGAGGCCGGTCCCGGCAAAACACGGCTTGATAAAGAAAACACAACAAATATTTCTCATCATAATCTTCTTTAGCTCGATACACTTTTCCCCAGCGATATTCAATATCTTCGGTACCCTGTTTAGAGTAAGAACTGTCTAGTTCCTTAAAATAGCCATCAACCACAGACTCCACCTCTTCATTGTTGGCAAATCTTTTATCACCGAGCCATTTTTTCAAGATTGGAAATATAAAATAATACGATGAAGCAATTCGAACTTTAATTCATGAACACTTTCTTTTTCGCCAAATGTGGCATTTTTTTTCTCAATTTCATCGCTTAAAAGCTGCAAAAAATATACGCCATAACCTTACCTGCAAATCGAAATGTCTTCAGTCGAATATTTTGACCGTTCCTTTCTCTCATATGTAAAGTGAGGGACCAATGTCTCATTTCTGGTTACGAATCGACACAAAAACTACTGCGGTGAAACACCGCAAAATACTTTATTGAAACATCTTCACGACGCTGTTTTTATTCCATTGTGAGCAAACGCGGCACCCATATTGCGGTCATCTTCCTCATCTCCAAAATTTCGGTCAATATGCTATGTTTAGCTCATTATGAAATGCCTATCATTTCAGCTAGCTTACGCACCTTCAGACGACGATCATCCAATATCATTTTGTGGATTTCTGGCGTGGCCACCTCAATTTGTCAACCACTACGGTGTTCATCTTATCAGCTCTAAAACTCTTCCACAGAGTAGAATCTAGCTTTGGTTTAATATTGGTTCGAGTGAGACCTTTCAAATGAAAGTATTGAATTACATAACGGTTAGCAATTCACTGACAGCCTTTACTTTTGATGGCTCCAAAAAAAAATACTGAACAACGTGGCGCCTTGAAACGTGAAATATATATTTTATAAGTTTGCCACTTTACACAAAAGTAATTTTTTTTCAAACTTCGGGTTATTCTGGAACCGCCCTCGTACTATGGATGTATTGGTTTTTTGTTAAGATTTTTGTGTGGTTATACATAAGGGTGGGTCAAATTGTAGGGGGCCGAAAAAATCTCCATGGGTTCATCGCGATTCTGGTACTATGGGCCATAGCAAGTATATTTGCCCAAGGAACCATACTTCTTAAATCATTTTCGAGCCTGCCAAAATTTGGATGAAGACATTTTCATGATATTTTCCATAATACTCATTCAAATGTAAAAAAAATATTGAAAATCTGTTCACAGGGGACTTTTTGGGTCGGGAAATCCATTTTTCACATTTAGTTTCATTTTAAACAGCCGCCAGGGTACGTTTTCGTGCATTTTTGTGGATTTTTTTCACCTTTTTGGGGAAAATTGAAAAAATTATTGTAAAAAGTGACGAATCTTTGACTTTCCCATATTTAAAAAAGCCCAAAATATTCAACGCTGAAAATTATGTGAGGTACCCATATATGACCTATAGCGATTTCATTCAATTTAAGTCAAAAAATTCATTTTTATACCCTATACCACTATGTGGTTTGGGTATAATGACTTTGTGCTGCTGTTTGTAACAACCAAAAATATTTGACCTACACCCATCTTTAATTATACCGATCGAATCAGAATCAATATCGGATTCGATTTAACGATGTCCGTCCGTCCGTCCGTCCGTCCGTCTGTGTGTCCACGTAAAGTTTGTAATCAAACTGCAGGTCGCAAATATGAATATATTTTGATGAAATTTGGTATATAAGCTTTTATCAGCCATGGGATAAACACTATTGAAATTAGTGAGAATCGGTCCATGTTCAGACCTAGCCCCCATACAAATGGCCCCTGTGAAATCAACATATATTGCCATAAGATCCTAATTAGCATATAAATCTTAGTAAAATTGGGTTTGTATGTATATATTACATCCATTAATTAGTAGTCCAAAAATGATCCCTATTGGACAACTCTTAGTCATAGGCCCCATATAGAGCTGCTTCCCGATCTTCACGTAAATATAACAAAAAAACAAAAATATTGCACTGATTCTTCTCAAATTTTGTTTGTTTATATATTTGCAAAATACAAGAGACATGGTCAGGATCGGTCCATTTTTGGGCCTAGTCCCCATATAGATATAGCATCCGATATGAACTTTTTCATATCTGCAGCCGAAAAAATTAATAAAAATCCCACTCAAATTTGGTTTATGCTTATTTTCTATATCCAGTTAGTTGGGCCTGAGAGATAGGGTCTCTAAGCGCATGGATAGGGTATCGTATAGTCGGTCTAGACCGACTATAATTTTCTTACTTGTTTTTATTTACTCTTTGATTGAACAAATATAAAAAATGAATTTTTAGCCCGAAAGTTAGCCAATATCGGTGAGTCGATTCACCATTCTCATTATCTAAAACAAAGATCCAAACTGTTACCTTTAGTACTAAAATAAATTATTTGACAATGATTATTATTCAGGATTAATATGTAGTCATGGCCTTAGCATAGTTGGGCCTGAGAACCTTGCTCGATAATCATGTTATAGAGATGATTTTGTCGGCGTATAATGACTATAACTTTCTAACTTGTGTTTCATTGAAGTGAAGAACGATTTTTAAAAGGTTCCTCACAGCAATTTTTTTTATTTTGCTTGAATTCCATTTTAAACTCCTCTAAAATCATATTCGAATAATTCTTCCTATTCTTCGCAAAGAGTTAAGGCTTAATTTAATTGAAAGAGAAAAAATCAACCACGTTTAGCACTTATTAATCATTCTGGAAACATGTTTAAATCTTTCTATTTGTTTAATACCTATTTGCCGAATACTTTTTTGATTCATGTTTATGTAGTCAAAAGTTTTTTTTCCTTTTAATTCGTAACGATACAATTCGTAACAAACAATACATTTCATCTTCAATTGTTCTTGCGAAATGTGTAAAAATATATTTTTGTTTTTCTATTTTTTTGTTTTTTCAGCATTAAATACCTATAAACCAATCATCAGAGTACATATTTTTGGTTCTTTAGTGTTTTTACATTTAATTTGAATTTGTTTCATCGCCAACATGAGAAGACGACAAATTAGTAAGCTTATCATATTTTTTATATTATTTATTTTCCTTTTCTTAAGTTTTCCCAAGGTTTATACATATAAGACGAAACACAAACTGAAAATTGGTGTGATTGAATGAGAGTTTCGAGTTAATTACCAACGTTGTTGCTAACAATATCAGTAAAAATATTGTTGCTAGCAATGTTTGTATGCACAAATTTAGCCAATACAACCTTTAATTTATTGTCTAGGCTAAGTGTTCGTTATAATTAATTGTATGTAATACATCAATGTTTTCATAACACGCACATTAGCGTGTCCCGAATTTTTTTTAAAACTTGCCACCCCCCAATGATGGGGATTTAGGATCCTTTTACGGGAAAAATCGCAAAAAATTTTTTCAACAAAAAAGCAGATGGCTGCTGGATCCTAAAGATTGCAATCCTAGTGCATTTTGAAAAAAAAATATTTTTGATTTTCAAAAAATTAACGGCAAAAGTTTCGCAATACAGAGTACATTCCGGGAAAAATATTAATAAAATTTCCGTAGAGCAATTTTGGTGCAGCGTTGCATCTTAAAGATGGAAAGTGAGTAAATTTTACAAAAAGGCCATTTCGTTCCTCTGTGCGCTGGACCAGAAAAGCTCTATCACATTTTTTGAAATAGTTTTAACTAATATCCTCTAGTTTGCGCAGCTTTTGAGACTAATGTAGCTTGAAAGAAAGAAGGAAAAAAACATATACTCACTTTTCATCGTTAAGATGCAACGCTGCACCAAAATATCTCTACGGAAATTTTATTATTATTTTTCCCGGAATGTACTCTGTATTGCGCAACTTTTGCCGTTAATTTTTTGAAAATCAAAAATATTTTTTTTTTTTTTTCAAAATGCACTAGGATTGCAATTTTAGGATCCGGTAGCCATCTGGTTTTTTGTTCAAAAATTTTTTTTGCTATTTTTCCCATAAAAGGCTCCTAAATCCCCATCATTTGGGGGGCAAGCTTTTCAAATTCGAAAAAAAACGAAATTGGGACGCGCTAACGCACATTGTATACATTTCTGTGAAGTCTTGCTAATAAGGAGTGAGATCGAAAAAATCTGAAAACACGTTTTTCCTCTTTACTGGTTTCATAAGCATTACTTGAATTATTATTTGATCAAGTCATCCTTGAGAAATATGTCAGTTATGTCTAATGACAACCCTGTTCATTTATTATTAGTTTGATTAAAATGAGTGATGAAAAAATGTACGTGCTAAAATTATTAAATATTATCAACAAAATCCACATTCGACTTACAAAAAGTAGGCCAAAGAAAACATGATTCGGGAAAAATGAACAGTCCACATGATGTTTCTAAGGCCAAGAAAATATAAAGAACAACCAGCTCGGTTAGCTTAATACTTAGACTATTGGGTGCGAAATGTAAAATTTTAGAGGCCAAAAAGAGAGCACGGAAATTGAAATCATGTTTCATAATAATCTAACCAATAAAAACAAAGTTTTTATTAAAACTCTTTCTTTCCTTATGAGTTTTGAATCTCTGCGTGACTGTGTGTAACTATGTATCTTACAATTAATCTTTGGTCACTACAAGTCTATGGACCAAGTTTCAGATCGACTGGATGGGGGGAAATGGGGCTTAAAACACTCCGTGACTATGCGTGACTGTGTGTGACTATCTAAAAGTTAATCTTTGGTTAAAACAAGCATATGGAAAGTTTCAGATCGATCGGATTAGGGGAAGTGAGGTTTTAATCCTTCCGTGACTGTGCGTGATTATGTCAGAGTTAATATTTTTTCACAGGAAGTCTATCGACCAAGTTTCAAATCGATCGGATAATGGGAAATGGGGTTTAAAGCACTCCGTAACTGACGTGACTATGCGTGACTGTGCGTGACTACCCCAAATCGATCACAACAAAACTATGGGCCAAGTTTCAGATCAACTGAATGAGGGGGAATGGGGTTGCCCCATGGCAGACAGACAGACAGACAGTCAGAATGTATGAGTTAAAAGAAAGAGTTTAAAAGTTACTGCTGCACAATGTATGAGAAAATGACAGATTTTTCACAATTTCCCGGTCAAAATTTTTATGTTAAGTTTAGCACCCAAAAGCAGACAAATTTTCCAAAAAGTTACTGATATGTTAAACAATATGCACATGCGACATAAGAACTAAGTCATTTATTACAACGGCTTTATAAATACCGATATTTATATTAAGGAGTGTTTGCCAAAAAGACTACTTCCTTTCTTAAGCCAACGCAAAGTGTTCACATATTTTTGGCATTCTATCACTACGATAAGAAAATCTTGAGTGGTACAAGAACAATAATTTGGTTGTTATACCAAGGGAGGCAAACCTTCCAAACTGGACGGAACTTAGACCAATTTAGAGATATTGGACTGAATGGAAGATCACAAAAATGTGTCCTAAAATTTGGATGATTAAAAAAAAAAAAATCATGCAAGTCCGATCACAGGGGAGATGTGTTAACATCTAGTAATTAAAGGTTTTTATGGCACTTTTTTTAGAATCAAACAGAAAGCGTCATCTATGTCTCACAATCAACTGAAGGGGCTCCGCTAATATAAAAATATTTATTATTATTTATTATTAAAACCGGTTAATTTTTAATTTTTCGTTTTTTATTTTCATTTTTCGTTTTTCTTTTTTCATTTTTAATTTTTTACTTTTCAATTTCTTATTTTTAAATATTTTATTTTTCATTTTTTATTTATCATTTTTCATTTTTCATTTTCCATTTTTCATTTTTCATTTTTCATTTTTCATTTTTCATTTTTCATTTTTCATTTTTCATTTTTCATTTTTCATTTTTCATTTTTCATTTTTCATTTTTCATTTTTCATTTTTCATTTTTCATTTTTCATTTTTCATTTTTCATTTTTCATTTTTCATTTTTCATTTTTAATTTTTAATTTTTAATTTTTAATTTTTAATTTTTCATTTTTCATTTTCGATTTTTCACTTTTCAATTCTCATTTTTTATTTTTCATTTTTTATTTTTCATTTTTTATTTTTCATTTTTCATTCTTTATTTTTAATTTTTTTGTTTTTCAATTTTTATTTTTCACTTTCAAGTTTCATTTTTTATTTTTATTTTTAATTTTTAATTTTGAAGTTTTTATTTTTCATTTTTTGATTTTCATTTTTCATTTTTCAGTTTTCAGTTTTCATTTTTCATTTTTCATTTTTCATTTTTTATTTTTCATTTTTTATTTTTCACTTTTAATCTTCATTTTTCGTTTTTCATTTTTAATTTTTTACTTTTCATTTTTCATTCTTTATTTTTAATTTTTTATTTTTCAATTTTTATTTTTCACTTTCATTCTTCAGTTTTTATTTTTATTTTTAATTTTTCACTTTTCATTTTTCATTCTTTATTTTTAATTTTTTTGTTTTTCAATTTTTATTTTTCACTTTAATTTTTAATTTTTTATTTAATTTTTAATTTTGAAGTTTTTATTTTTCATTTTTCAGTTTTCATTTTTTATTTTTCATTTTTTATTTTTCATTTTTAATCTTCATTTTTCGTTTTTCATTTTTAATTTTTTACTTTTCATTTTTCATTCTTTATTTTTAATTTTTAATTTTTTATTTTTCAATTTTTTATGTTTCACTTTCATTCATTTATTATTTTTTTTTTCAATTTTTAACTTTTTGTTTTTCATTTTTCGTTTTTCATTTTTCATGTTTCAATTTTCATTTTTCATTTTTCGTTTTGCATTTTTCATTTTTCATTTTTAATTTTTCATTTTTAATTTTTCATTTTTCATTTTCCATTTTTTATTTTTTATTTTTCATTTTTTATTTTTCATTTTTTGTTTTATTTTTTATTCTTAATTTTTCATTTTTGTTCATTTCTTATTTACAAGTTTTCATATATTATTATTCATTTTTTATTTTTTTACTTTTATTTTTTTTTCATATTTCATTTTTGATTTTTTTTTCATTTTTGATTTTCTATTTTTTTATTTCTAATATTTCATTTTTCATTTTTTATTCTTAATTTTTTATTTTTCATTTTTTTTTCATTTTTTATTTTTTATTTTTTGTTTTTTATTTTTTATTTTTTATTATTAATTTTTTATTTTTAATTTTTTATTTATATTTTTAATTTTTTATTTTTAATTTTCAATATTTCATTTTTTATATTTCATTTTTCATTTATTATTTTTCATTTTTAATCTTCATTTTTTGTTTTTCATTTTTAGTTTTTTACTTTTCATTTTTCATTCTTTATTTTTAATTTTTCAATTTTTATTTTTCACTTTCATTCTTCATTTTTTATTTTTATTTTTAATTTTTCACTTTTCATTTTTCATTCTTTTTTTGTTTTTCAATTTTTATTTTTCACTTTCATTTTTCATTTTTTATTTTTATTTTTAATTATTAATTTTGAAGTTTTATTTTTCATTTTTAATCTTAATTTTTCGTTTTTCATTTTTAATTTTTTACTTTTCATTTTTCATTCTTTATTTTTAATTTTTAATTTTTTTTTCAATTTTTTATGTTTCACTTTCATTCTTCATTTATTATTTTTTTTTCAATTTTTAACTTTTTGTTTTTCATTTTTCGTTTTTCGTTTTTCATTTTTCATTTTTCATTTTTCATTTTTCAATTTTCATTTTTCGTTTTGCATTTTTAATTTTTAATTTTTCATTTTTCATTTTTTATTTTTCATTTTTCATTTTTCATTTTTTATTTTTCATTTTTTATTTTTCATTTTTTATTTTTCATTTTTTGTTTTATTTTTTATTCTTAATTTTTCATTTTTTTTCATTTCTTATTTACAAGTTTTCATATGTTATTATTCATTTTTTATTTTTTTACTTTTATTTTTTTTTCATTTTTCATTTTTGATTTTTTTTTTCATTTTTGATTTTCTATTTTTATATTTCTAATATTTCATTTTTCATTTTTTATTCTTAATTTTTTATTTTTCATTTTTTTTCATTTTTTATTTTTTGTTTTTTATTTTTTATTATTAATTTTTTATTTTTCATTTTTTATTTATATTTTTAATTTTTTATTTTTAATTTTCAATATTTCATTTTTTATATTTCATTTTTCATTTATTATTTTTCATTTTTTATTTTTCATTTTTTATTTTTCATTTTTAATCTTCATTTTTCGTTTTTCATTTTTAGTTTTTTACTTTTCATTTTTCATTCTTTATTTTTAATTTTTAATTTTTTATTTTTCAATTTTTATTTTTCACTTTCATTCTTCATTTTTTATTTTTATTTTTAATTTTCCACTTTTCATTTTTCATTCTTTTTTTGTTTTTCAATTTTTATTTTTCTCTTTCATTTTTAATTTTTTATTTTTATTTTTAATTTTTAATTTTGAAGTTTTTATTTTTCATTTTTAATCTTAATTTTTCGTTTTTCATTTTTAATTTTTTACTTTTAATTTTTCATTCTTTATTTTTAATTTTTAATTTTTTTTTTCAATTTTTTATGTTTCACTTTCATTCTTCATTTATTATTTTTTTTTTTCAATTTTTAACTTTTTGTTTTTCATTTTTCGTTTTTCAATTTTCATTTTTCATTTTTCAATTTTCATTTTTCATTTTTCGTTTGGTATTTTTCATTTTTGATTTTTCATTTTTAATTTTTCATTTTTCATTTTTCATTTTTCATTTTTTATTTTTCATTTTTCATTTTTTATTTTTCATTTTTTATTTTTCATTTTTTGTTTTATTTTTTATTCTTAATTTTTTATTTTTTTTTCATTTCTTATTTACAATTTTTCATATTTTATTTTTCATTTTTTATTTTTTTACTTTTATTTTTTTTTCATTTTTCATTTTTGATTTTTTTTTCATTTTTGATTTTCAATTTTTTTATTTCTAATATTTCATTTTTCATTTTTTATTCTTAATTTTTTATTTTTCATTTTTTTTTCATTTTTTATTTTTTATTTTTTGTTTTTTATTTTTTATTATTAGTTTTTTATTTTTCATTTTTTATTTAATTTTTTATTAATTTTCAATATTTCATTTTTTAGATTTAATTTTTCATTTATTTTTAGTTTTAATTTTTTATTTTTCATTTTTCATTTTTTATTTTTTATTTTACATTTTTAATTTTTTATTTTTCGTTTTTCGTTTTTCATTTTTTGTTTTTAATTTTTCATTTTTTATTTTTCTTTTTCCATTTTTTATTTTTCATTTTTATTTTTCATTCTTTATTTTTCAGTTTTATTTTTCATTTTCCATTTTTCATTTTTGATTTTTTGTTTTTCATTTTTCATTTTTCATTTCTCATTTTCCATTTTCCATTTTTGATTTTTCATTTTTAATTTTTCATTTTTCATTTTTTATTTTTCATTTTTCATTTTCCATTTTTTATTTTTCATTTTTTTATGTTTTATTTTTTATTCTTAATTTTTAATTTTTTTTTCATTTTTTATTTAAAATTTTTCATTTTTCATTTTTTTACTTTTATTTTTTTTTCGTTTTTCATTTTTGATTTTTTTCATTTTTCATTTTTTATTTTCAATTTTTTTATTTCTAGTATCATTTTTCATTTTTTATTCTTAATTTTTTATTTTTAATTTTTTATTTTTCATTTTTTATTTTTTATTATTAATTTTTTATTTTTCATTTATTATTTATATTTTTTTATTTTTTATTTTTAATTTTTTATTTTACATTTTTTATTTTTTATTTATAATTTTAATTCTTAATTTTTTATTTTTAATTTTTTATTTTACATTTTTAATATTTTATTTTTCGTTTTTCGTTTTTCATTTTTTGTTTTTAATTTTTCATTTTCCATTTTTTATTTTTCATTTTTATTTTTTATTTTTCATTCTTTATTTTTCAGTTTTATTTTTCATTTTCCATTTTTTATTTTTAATTTTTCATTTTTTGTTTTTAATTTTTAATATTCCATTTTTTATTTTCATTTTTCATTTTTCATTTCTTATTTTTAATTTTTTATTTTTAATTTTTCATTTTTTATTTTTCATTTTTCATATTCCATTTTTATTTTATGTTTCATTTCTTATTTTTAATTTTTTATTTTTCATTTTTCGTTTTTCATTTTTTATTTTTCATTTTTCATTTTTCTTTTTTTATTTTTCATTTTTTATTTTCATTTTCAGAAAGGTTATTACATACATTTCATATAATTTTTTCACCATTACAATCATAAGTCACACCGATTTTGTCTTACATCTTACGCTGTTTTTGTGATTGTATTGTGAAATAGATTTTTACCCCCTGCGCGCATAGATCAATCAAAAAAAATAAAAAATGGTAGAAACCACTATAAAATCCTTAAAGTTCCAGAATTGCATAAGTAATGATTAAAACAATAAAAGTTACCATTTTGGTAAGCTCTAATATAATTTCAATTAAATTAACTGAAAAGTCATTATTATTATTATTACATTTTACGTATGTTACGATGTTTTAGATCTCACTCCTTAGCGGAGTGGTTAGAGTTCTTGCCTACAAATTATGTGTTTGCTGGTTCAATCAGACCATGGAAAATTCTTTTTATTTTAATTATGATAGGTTTAGTTTATTTGACAAATTTCACTTACGCAAAATATAACAAATAATGAGATTTGTCAAACAAACTGGAACATTTAGCCTGGACAATAAAGGTTGTCTTGGCTAAATTTGTGCATACAAACATTGTTAGCAACAATATTTTTGTTGATAATGTTTGCAACAATGTTGGTAAGTAACTCAAAACTCTCAATCGCACAAATTTTCAATTTGTGCATGCTCTTATATGTGCACATGATCCCCGGTTTTCCTAAATACATATTTGTTTAACCCGTGCACTTTAAACACACACATAACATAAATGCATTTGTTTAATTATTAAATAATTTGTTTTATTATCATTCGTACGTACATGCAATCATTTAATCATGCAAAATCATTTATTTATTTATTTATTTATTCACACACATTGATATGACATTGGTGACAAAGTTATCACACATCTATATATCTACATATCAACAGTTAATGACCGATTTCTCAGTGTTTTGTCAAATTAACAATGCCATTAATATGAAATATGTACAAATACAATGTTTATAATCGAATTTGCTCCGATATATGGGTTATTATCACAGTTATCTTATCTGTGGCAATTTTCGGATTTTGTTTTTAATTACAAATTTATTTCGAGATATTGAAGTGTTTACTGTCTTTGAACAAAAATGTGTAAATTAATTTTATATTTGTTTAAATTAAATGCTACTTATTGTTAGTTATAAGGCATTTTATAAATATCAAATAATTAGAATTATTTATTTAAAAAATGCTATTGTTAACAATTTGTGTAGAACTTCAGTGCACACAATATTATTCATGTTAGTTTTTTTTTATGAAGGAAGAAGGTTAAGGTTTTTAGCAAGCAATGAACTTTAAATACAAATTGTAGTTGTTAGCGTATTTTTTATAGCTATTCGATGGGCGCATACGTAGTTTTGGCTTGTGTTTTACAAAGAAGGAATCTTATGGGCAATTATTGTTTCAATGAATGATAGAATTCCTCATAAAACTATTCATTTCTATCCATTAAAAAAGAATTCACAAAAAAAAAATGTAACCAAAACTCCAAATCAATCTGAATTTTTAAATGTTATTATTGATTTTTTTTTTATCAATTAAGCACAACATTAATGCCGTAATGAAATTTTAAACGCAAAAAAAAAAAAAAATAATATTGATTTCAATATAATTTTTGTTCAAATAAATTGTTTAGCATATTTTTGTTACAATTGAATTAACTATAATTTTCATTATTGAAAACCATAGTGGAATTTTTATTTGGACACGATAAGTGTTTTTTCCTTTTCCAAATCTCAAATTTTTCGATGAAATTGATTGTATACAAAATTATATAGAATTTGTAGTTATATTTAAAGATTAGATATAGCAACTTTATTTTTTTAAATTATCTTAAATTTATTGTTTTTTGATAGTAATAAAAAAGTTTATACTTAAACAAGAAAATGAATTAGTTTATTAATTAGTTTACATTTTGTTTACAGAATGTTTTATTTAGCCAAAAAAGCCAATAGTATCCTTTTAATTTTTGAAATATATAGAAATTTAAAGGCATGAAAATAAATAAAGGGTGTTTTTTAAGACCGATAGAACTTGAAATTTTAAAAAATAACACAAAATAATCTAACCCATAAAAACAAAGTTTTTATTAAAACTCTTTCTTTCCTTATTCATATGAGTTTTGAATCTCTCCGTGACTGTGCGTGCCTTAAAAATTTATTATTGTTTTTCTTGGGCATCAGTCAATACTGAATTTATTGCCAACTCTAACGTTTAAGGGATGAAAAACGGCCAAAATTGGGAAAAATTATACATTTGGTATCTTCTAAACAAACGTATCTAGGAATATGAAATATAGTACGTGGATTCCACTAGAGATAGAAACTTTAGATTTTAGGAAAACTTTTGAAAATTCGGATGTTAACGGGGGTAAAAATGGCCTTTAGGTGTAAAAGGGTACCTTTTCTACCTTCTTTACAAATTAATTTATGAATATAAATTTTGATATGTATGTAGATTCCACCAGAGACACAAACATCGGACAAGAATAAAATTTGTATTAATTTGAATTTTTAGGGGCTGAAACCGGCCAAAAAATGGGAAAACTGGTACTTTTTAACTGGTAAATTTTCATTTGAAAGTACATTTCCTTAACATAAAAATCTTATTTTTGATCTTTATTATTTGAATAACTTTCGAACCTATTATGAATCAAAAATTAGTATTTTAATAGAGTAGGTGGCAATACATTGGAAACTTTTACCAAATTCTAAATTTGCCAATTTTGTTTTTAATAATTTCACGTTTAGTCCTAAAATTATGTATTTTTTGCGTAATAGCTCTTTGCTGTGTTCTCTATGCAAAGATAACAAATTTATTATAAAAAATACAATAAAAAAAATATATATAAACGAAAAAAATATATATTTTTATTATCAAAACAGTGGAAACATTTTAACTTCTGTACCAGAGTTCATTAAAACAATAACAATAGAAAAAGGTGTGAAAGAAAATATAAAAGATCTTTACTGTTATTTAAATATTTATAGATTCTGGTATTTTCTTTCAATTATTATAAAATAATGGCGTGAATAAAGGTTTAGGAAGAGATGATTTTAGAGCTTGTCGTAAGCAATAGAATATTTGTGAGGAATATTCTATGAATAAATCAAATACAGGTCATTAACAATCTGAATTTAAAACTATGTGCTCGATCTGTTTCCCGACGAGAAATTGAGGCTGATCTTGATTGTTATCGTCCTATGAGAAAACCACTTATATCAGGGAAAAACCGACTGGTTAGCATAAATCTTGCTAAAGAACACATGAAGTGGTATTAGAATACTGTTGGCGAATAGTATTGGCAATAAAATGAAATATTTAATCGGCCATAAAATTTTCCCATAATAACCTAATACAATCGTTCGGTATAAGAATCATCCAACCCCAAGACCATGACCATCATTTTATTCCAGAGTGTTATTTTATATTAAAGGTTTCCATTGTTTTGTCAACAGCTTAAAAATGGATACTTTTAAGTGTTGTTTTTTTTTTGAAGGTATGTAAATCTTTCTTCTTTGTTAAAAAAATAAAACATACAAATGTTTAAATTAATAAAAGAATTTTTAGGTGTTGACGGTCCAAGTGTTTAAAAATATATTTTGTTAAAAGTTTCCATCGTATTGTCACTTACACTACATTTCTTATTATTTTAAAATATTATTATGTTTTATATAATTAATATAATAATAACGCTAACAAAGTAGCGGGTATACTGCTAGTATTGTCGTATCCGAGCAAGTAGGGTTTTAGAGCTTGTAAAACTTTTATTTTTTTACATTTATTGGGACCTATAAGATTAACGAAAAAAATTAGAATAGGGCCTAGTATTACACAGTGTAAAATAAACCGTTAAATCTTTTGATTTTTACTCACATTTCCTGAAGGATATGAGATCTCTGTAGGTAAAGCCGGAGAAGAATTGGTTGTTAGCATCGTGAATGTGGATGAACCAAGTCCATCTATAAATTACTTCACAATACTTGGAAAGATAGGCTCTATTAGAGGTTTCATCAGAATTTGTAATTTTTTTGTACGACCGAGGCCACCATTTTTTTTTTTAAAGATTTAACATCTTGAGTTGTCACATTGTGTATATTGAAACGACCTGTTTTACTCGCCTTCAGTATTAAAAATCCCGTCGTTTAGAGCAGACTTTTTTCTGCACTAAACAAAGATTTCTGGACTTTGTTTCACCATCCCAAGGGGGGCAAAATTTTAATTGTTTTTGCATTAGACGATGCATTTACTTTTAAAAACGGTAATCGTCCAATAACTAAATTTTTGATTTTTTGATGTTTGACTGATTTTTGAAACAAACGATTCAATTGATATAGCGATGTCCGTCTGTCCATCTGTCCGTCTATCTGTATGTCTGTTGAAATCACGCTAATTTACAAAATAAACCATTTACCTGGGAAAAATTAGGACAATATTGTTTGTCATTATTTCGAGCTGATTGCTATTACATTTGAAGCCAATAAGTTGAGGATTGATGTACGAAAATGTAAAGATACTAAGAGTAAATTTCATATTAAAACTAAAAATGTTTATATGTATGTAAGAGAACATTGAAGGCCTAGTTAGCCACACGTAACCGTTACCAAACGTGTCAGCTGTTTTATTCTGTTACATGAAAAACAATTAGAGTAGTTACCGAATTCAACTGTCACGTAATCGGAACGTCCCAATCTGTTGAAAATAGATTTTTGCTACGTTTGTACGCGACATTTGTGAACAGCTGATAAAGTTTGGTTAATTTTAAACAGCAACATGCTGGTTCGTTTTTTACGTTCTATAATTGCACTAAATGCCAGCGTTACATTTACGGTACGAATACATTTTAACAACGTGTGGCTAACTAGGCCTTGAGATATGTATCAGCGATACATACATATTTTTGTTTGCTGTTTTATTTTTTTTTTATACATGAATAACAAGGCTCAGAAAATACACACATGAAACACACAATGTTCTGTTCAAAAGCAGCCAACACATATCTTTATTTTCATATCAATTATGTTTGTTTTTAAATTTTCTTCGGTGCCCAACACAACCATGACTGTGTTCGTTTTAATATTTCGTTATTTACACGAACATTTTTGTATCACGTACTTTTTGTTTCAATCACACATAAAGCACACATTTTTGAGTGTTGCTTTATTTGAAGTTCATGTTCTGGTACGTGTATAAAAAAAAAACAGAACATGTACAATAAACAGGTTCGAGTTCAGTTATATTTTAAGTCGTGTTGTGGCTCGTGTAGTAAGAAAAAACAGAACATGTACAATAAACAGGTTCGAGTTCAGTTATATTTTAAACAAAAAGTACGTGATACAAAAATGTTCGTGTAAATAACGAAATATTAAAACGAACACAGTCATGGTTGTGTTGGGCACCGAAGAAAATTTAAAAACAAACATAATTGATATGAAAATAAAAATATGTGTGTGTTGGTCTAAGTTATGTTTGTTTATATACATATATGTACGAGTTTTTTATTCAGTGTGTGTTTTTTTCTGAACTCTGATGAATAACAAGAAAAATCAAAAACATCGCTTATAAACATGGCTCGGTGAATCTATTCCGGATAGCCTCATTTGCTTAGATGGTTATAAAGTATTTCGGTTTAAAAGAAGTGGAAGAGGAGGAGGTGGTGTGGCAATATATGTCAAAAATGCTATTACTTGTAGTTTTCGTTGCAAGGCGGAAGCAAATCTCATCATCTGGAAGAAAAATGCTGATTGGTTGTGCTTACCGACCCAAACGTGATGTACCTTTTGCTGATTTTTATGAACAAAATGGAAATATTAACCATGCCTTACAATGATATAGCAATTTTGGGAGATTTCAATTCGAATCTACTAAATGAATCGTCGTTTAAAGATAGTATGCAGTCATTAGGACTTACACCAACGAATATTACAACACCAACACACTTTACAACGTCCAGCAGTACATTGATTGATCTAATATTTGTCGCTAATCCATCGAAGGTCCTGCTGTATGATCAAATATCAGCTTCCTGTTTTTCTAAACATGATCTGGTTTTTCTAGCCTATGATTTCCAGCTTCACCAAGAAGATCAAATTTTTTTCTCCTATCGTGATTACAAGAATCTTAACTATAGTTTGTTGTATGAAAATTTCAACTTATTCAATTGGAACCAAATATACCAAATGACTTCTGTTGATGACCAGTTGGAGTTTTTAGAACGTAATATCTTAAGCCTCTTTGATGATACAGTTACGTTAAAAAAGAAAAAAGTTACCACAAAGAGTAAACCATGGTTTTCAACTGATATCCAGCAATCAATACAACGCATAGATTTTGCTTATTCCCGGTGGAAACGTTTCAAAACGAATGAATTGAAACTCGGTTTTCGCACTGCTAGAAGTGAGGCTAATTCTAAAATAAGAATGGCTAAAACTAATTACTACTCCGAACGATTTTCATCCGCCATTGACTCCAAGGATACATGGAAAACCATTCGAGATATTGGTATTGGCAAAAATAATAAAAATGAAAGCTGCCCAATTGATGCAAACGAACTTAATAGCATTTTCACTTATCTTCCGACGACAATAGTGAACAGTACAGATTCGAACAACAATATTATGAATAATAGCTCCTCTTTTGAACAAACTGCATTCGAGTTTTCTTGTGTTAGTCAGTTTGATGTATTATCTAGTTTTTCATTAATAAAATCAAACGCCGTGGGTTTCGATAACTTACATCCCAAGTTTATCAAGATCATTTTGCCATTAATATTGCCTTATATAACACGCCTATTTAACACCATTATTACATCAAGTTCTTTCCAATGGAAATATGCAAAAATAATACCTATTCCAAAATCGAAAACGGAGTATCGCCCAATAGCTATATTAAGCTTTCTATCAAAAGTAATGGAAAAACTACTACATATATAAATGAGCAATTATATAAACGAAAATCAACTTATGTCTGGTTAATGTAACCGAGAACATAAGACGTGAACTTGATTGTGGTAACATAAACTTTTTGGTACTTCTCGACCATTCAAAGGCGTTCGATACAGTAAACCATCAAACACTATGTATGAAGCTAAAACACTTTTTTAACTTTTCATCCACTTCTACGCAGCTTTTACATTTATACCTCACAAATCGGACTCAATCTGTATACGTTAATAATTCGACCTCAAGACCTGTAACACTCACGAGAGGCGTACCTCAACGATCGATTCTGGGTCCACTTCTTTTTTCCGTCTATGCCAATGATTTGCCACAATAACTATCTCACTGCAAAATAAACATGTATGCGGACGACGTTCAGCTGTATCTGAGTAGTCCAGTAAGCTCCATAGAAGAAAATGTTGAAAAGCTAAACTATGACCTTAATAAAATACATTTTTGGGCCACTGCAAATGGACTTTGTCTCAACCCGCATAAATCAAAATGTTTGATTATTCATAAAAAAACTTTTCAGCCTGTTCTTGAACATGATATACTAATAAACCATCAGAAAATCGAGATTGTAAAAAAGGTAAAAAATCTTGGCATAGTGTTCAATAACAACTTGACTTGGTCAAGCCACGTAGATACACTTGTGGTTCAAACGTATATAAAGCTAAGATCGCTTTGGGTAACTCAGTATTTTACGCCGTTAAGACTAAGACATCTTCTTGCAAAGGCATACTTAATTCCTGGTCTACTTTATGGCTGTGAACTTTTTAGCAACTGCGACTACGCCAGCAAGAAAAAACTAAATATTTTGTACAACAATATTGTTAGATATGTTTATGGACTGAAGAAACGTGATAGCGTTTCGACTTTCTCAAAAAGTCTTTGTGGAGTCTCATTTGATAACCTTATTAATATAAGGGCCATTATTACAACTTGCCTTTAAAGTAAATGTTAGTTAAAGGTAACTTTAGCTAAAGTGAACAATAAAGTTACCTTTCACTTCTTTTCGTTATTACAACTTCCCATTAAAATAAAATTAATATTTTTGATATTGTGGCAGCACCAAAGGAAACACCGATTACTTTTGACCAAATGAATTGATTTATCAAAATACATAGTGGCAACGTTTCTTTAGTTGTTCGCAAATAAACAATAAAAACAATAGAATAAAAACCAAAAACCATTATTATAAGTTGCATAATTGTTGTAAATGTGTAATAAAACTTTTTAAAAATATTCAAGCATATATTTAAGTATCTATAAATAAATTTATTTTCAAAACTAAATTGATGTGAATTTCGTCTTCATAGATCAGAAAATGTGGCAATATTAAATACATAAACCTCACGTTAAAAGTTAAAGGCAACAATATCTTCCCTTTAGCTTATCGGTCACTTTTAGCTAAAAGTATAGTTGCAATAACGAGAAACTAATAATCTGCCTGATAACATCCTAACTTTAGCTATTGGCAAGTTGTAATAATGGTTTTAATGTTTTTGCAAAAAATTATTTACACTGAGAAAACCCTATATCTTTATTATCAAATACAGTTTGCTAGATCCAGAAGGGGCAAAAAACTTATTATCTATATGCGTCGATGCCTTGTGTCAGAATGGAAATTTTTCAAAAACGCCACACGTCTTTGGAATGCAATTCCACACAACCAACAATTAGCAACGCGATCCATTTTAAGAAATTTTTGTTTAGTTACTTTGTTTAAATATATTTAATTTTCATTTCTTTAAATTCATGAATTTTAATAATATCTTGTATTTATTTTACTTTATTTTAAATAAGTTATAAATTTTTTTTTTTTATTGTATTTTAATTTTGTGGCGAATTTTTGAACGATGAAAATCCTGTACTTTAATTATAAGACATGTCTTGTTGTACAGGAAATTAATAAAGAAATAATAATAAATTAACATGTATGCTTTTTGCATTTAATAATTAAAAAAGCACGAAAATGCCTATTAATTTTTTTAATATCTTATTAATTTTAAACATCATTGTAAAAAATCTATCCATTATAATTTGAAATCTAGCCTATTTTATCTATTACTTGACAATCTTGGTTATCAAAGGTTCGGCACTGCCGAATTTTACATTACAAAATATTTGACCTAGAACCAGATCATTATACAGATCGACTCAGAATCATTCCCTGAGTCGATTTACAATGTCCGTCCGTCCGTCCGTACGTCTGTCCGCCTTTCTATGTGTCCATATAAATTTTGTAATCAAACTACAACTGGCAAATATGAATATATTTGGACGAAATTCATTATTTAAGCTTCTATTGACCATATAATGAACGCTATTGAAATTGGTGAAAATCGGTGCATGTTCAGATATAGTTCTCTTACAAATGACCCCTATGAGACCAACTTAAATTGCCATAAGATCCAAATTATATATATTTCGATCAAATTTGGTTTGTGTTGTTTGTTACATCTATTAATTAGTAGTGCAAAAATATACCCTGTAGGTCAATTCTTAGTCATAGCCCCCATATAAAGCTGCTTCTAGACCTTCACTTAAGTCTATCAAAAAACAAAAATATTGCACAGATTTTTCTCACATTTGGTTAGTATATGTTTTTGCAAAAAGTAAACGCCTTTGCCAAATATGGTCAGGATTGGACCATTGTTCGAACTAGTCTCCATATAAATGTACCATCTTTCTCAAATCCGAAGGCAAAATATTTAATAACAATGCCACTCAAAATTTGGTTTATACTTATCTCTAAACCAATGGTATATGGTATCGTATGGTCTTTTTTTTTTATACAAATATATAAATTTTATATTATTAAGATCTGAGAGTGTACTTTAAGCATAACAGCTATACTTTTACATCTGCAAGTTGTTTAAAATCCCATCCAAAGAAGTTCATCCTTTAGAAGCATTTTAAATGTGATTTGCTTAGAATGACCAATTTGTTTATGAGTTATTTAAGTCATTTAAGAGTATAGCCTTCAGAATTCTCAGAAATTTTGCAGGCCTTTTCCAAAACGACTTTAAGCGTAGTACATACTTAAGTTATAAATGAAGAATAAAATGTTTCTCTATTCTTTTGAAAATTCGTAAATATAATAGATAGAATTTGTCAAATAATTTTATGGTCGCCTTTGTCAGATGTTTTTTATTAAACTTAAAACATGACCGGAATCTTTATAATTCTGAAATGAATAAATTTATATAAAGACATGTTTTTGAAGTCTCTGTTTTAACATGGCTGGGATCTTTATAATTCTTAAATTAATACAATTAAAAGTAGACCTTTTGAAGTACACACATACACACAAACGTATTTGAAAACAAATATTTTATTTTTGTTTACTTTTTGAAACTTCAGAGAAATATCATAAAAATTTCATAAATATTCAAAAATATTGTTTATTTTTTTATCAAAATTACTACGCGATTTTTCATTAATTCAGTGTGTTATCACGTTTTAAATACAACAAAATTTCCCAACAAATAAAATATGGTTCTTCGAGTTTGAACAGTTTATTTCATTATTGTTTTTATTTGTTAGTTAATTAAGAAATCAACTAAATATAGCGGCGTACTGCATTTCGGTTGGGCTTTAAACTCTGTGCAGAACAGAAATAGAAAACAGAAATAGGAAAAAAAAAAGAAAAGAAAAATTAAAGAAGAAACGCCATATTAAAGGTGTTTATTACTAATAAATGAAGAATAATATAAAGAATTGTCATAAAAAAAGAAAACAAAAAATAGCAAGAAAGAAAGTTATAATCGGTGTTAGGCCGATTATATGACACCCTACATCATGAGTTCCAGTATAGGACCTTGGATAACAAAATGGTGAGGTCTTTAATAGGTAAGAAAAAAAGCAAATTTAAAAGCTCCATAACTGGCTACAAGCGCCATAACTAGTCAGATCGTAAGCAACTTTGATGAGAAATTTAATTAAACTTACAAAATAATTGCAAATATATTTGTTATTTTCTCATCGAGGTGATGAACCTATTTAACTTGTACTGATAGTGACGATTTTTGGCTGTAATGAAGCTTTTTTTTCCCACTAAACTCAACCGGGTTCATGCGATCAAAGTTCACGTACCCAATATCATACATGCAATTTAATATTTGCGACAGTTTTAAATGGACAAACATACGAAGGAAGCCCTAACCTTTTTCAAGCGCATACTTATAACACCTGTGTATCTTAGTGATGTAGGGTATTGTAAAAAAGTGTTATATTATTTGCAAAAATTAAAAACTAAGTGTTAAACAAGTATTAGAATATTAGTTGAATTTTAGTTTAGTATATTTCGTCGGTCGACGTCAGAAGTAATAACGTGCTAGTGTAAATATAGATCAATAATCAAATATTATATACAAATGGACAAGATAAAAAATCTCAAAACGGGGTTTTTCATTACGGAAAAATCGTGCGTTAACGCGTTCAAAATGGTTTCTATATTCGAATGTGAGCACATATTTTTAGGCTCACGAAAGTCTAATGGGTATTATCCTCTACCCACCAGTGATGAAGGTAGGAGAATCAAATTGTAAACAAATAAATTATTACATACATACATACCACCTTAATCGTTGCCACAGTGTTGCCAATTTTTTTTTTTTGAAGTGATTTAAACGCATTTTAAAATATTGTTTCAACAGCAATAATATGCACACAAATATACAGTGAGTGACAATACAATGGAAACTTTTAGAAAAGTATGAATTTGCCAATTCAGCTTTTTAATAATTTCGCGTTAATGTTCTCTATGGAAAGATACATTTGAGAATACAATTTAAAAAAATAGATAAACGAAAGAAAAGTATTTTTTAGTGAAGACAAAACCATGGAAACTTCTCTACCAGAGTTGATTAAAACAATAAAAAGAGAAGATGGTATGAAAGAAAATGTATAAAATCTTAAGCGTTATTTAAATATTTATGGTTTCTGATGTTTTCTTTCAACTGTTTTTTAAATATAATTGTATTTTTCAATGCTTTATTCTTATAATTAATTACAGGTACCGAAAACAAAGTTATTTTGAAATTTTAAAGCAGAAAAAAAAAGCATATAGAAGTAAATGTCGGAAGACTGATTCAAGTATACCATATTCATCCTTATGAACTACTCTATAATGAAATACATTGATTTTTAAAAATTTTGATTTTTTATTTTTTCGAGCAAAAATAACAGTTATTTTTGGAATTTTATTTTTTCGAGCAAAGATAACAGTTATTTTTTAATTTTTATTTTTTCGAGCAAAAACAGATATAGGAGTATTTAGAACAGTATATAAAAATGAACATTGTTATTTTTGCTCGAAAAAATAAAAATAAAAAAATAACTTTTATTTTTGGTAAAAAAAAATCAAAATCAAAAAATAACTGTTATTTTTACTCGAAAAAATAAAAATTAAAAAATACTTGTTATTTTTGCTCAAAAAAAAAAAAATAAATAAATAAAAACCAAAAAATATCTGTTATTTTTGCTCAAAAACAAAAAAAAAAATCAAAAATAACTCTTATCATGTGGCTTTTATGAAAAAAAGAATAATTTGTGCGGTCCCTGATTAATTTTTATAAAATAATGGCAAGAATAAAGTTATGTGAAGCGTTAAAAACCAGAATAATAGATGAATTTAATGCTGGTCTTAAGCAAAAGAAAATCTGTGAAAAATATTCTAAGAAAAAATCCATAATAACAAAAAATATCAAGAAATATCGTGAAACAGGTGCGGTGACGACTCCGCATTTAGATAGCTTATGATTCTCTAACTACGAAAACAGTCGAAATTTAAAACTCTATGGATAATTTTTTTTATTTTAAATTTTTTTTCTAAGATTTGGGATTTTTGTAGCGGACGCTCCATCAATTTTATAATAACTTGAGAACAACTTCGCAAATTTTATTATAAAAAAAAAATTTTAATTGAAAAGTCGACCATTGAAAATAATAAAATACTTTTGTTAAGAGAAAATTCTTTTTAAGAAAAGGTAATTTTTAAAAAAAATGTACTTATATAAAAATGTACTTTTTAATATAAGGTACATTTTAGAAAAATTACTTTTCTAAAGGTGCGTTCAGACTACGCAAATATTTGACCAAATAAACGTAACCCCTAAATAATGTATAATTTTCCTTGTATAATTTTCATTAAGTTATACAATATATGATATAGAATACAGTTAAATATATTAAATATTACTAATGTAATAAAACATAACATAATTTTGTCTTTTATATATCATGTAAGATTGAATAAAACTTTCATAAAATTAGGGGTTACGTTTATTTGGTCAAATATTTGCGTAGTCTGAACGCACCTTAAGAAAAGGAACTTTGTAAGAAAAGTTTTTTTTTTACAAAACAATTTACTTTTTAAGAAAAGTTATTTTTTTTAGAAAAGTTACTTTTTCAAGGAATGGCTTTTCTTAAATAAAATTAATTTTTTAAGAAAATATACTTTTTTAAGAGAAAATTCTTTTTTAAGAAAAGGTACTTTTTAAAGAAAAGATGCTTCTTTAAGAAAAGGTAATTTTTTCAAGAAAAAGCTCTATTGAAAAAAAAAATAGTTTTTTAAGAAATGTACATTTAAAAAAAGGATATTTTATATTATTATTATTTTTTCGTGGCCCTTTCTCCTTTTGGGAACCGCAGGAAAAAATATATATTTTTTTTTCAGAAATTGTACTTTCTAAGAAAGGGTTCTTCTTAAATGGAATTTATTTTTTTAAG
The DNA here is from genome assembly GCA_963682025.1 of Cordilura impudica. NCBI lineage: Eukaryota > Metazoa > Arthropoda > Insecta > Diptera > Scathophagidae > Cordilura > Cordilura impudica. The sequence continues at coordinate 19,809,617 of OY821520.1, forward strand.
ACAAAGTACTTTTTTATTAAAGTTACTTCGTTAAGAAAAGGTACTTTTTCAAGCGAATGTATTCTTTTTAAGAAAATGTACTTTTTTTTTTAACGGAATCTACCTTTTTAAAAATGGTACTTTTCTATGAAACGGCACTTTTTTAAGTAAAAGCTCTTGATGAGAAGAGGTTATTTTTAAGAGGTTATCTTGTAAGAAAATGATTTTTTTTAAAGAAAGGATACTCTTTAAGAAAAGGGTATTTTTTAAAGCAGGCACTTTTTAAAGAAAAGGTAGTTTTTAAAGAAAAGGTATTTGTTTAAGGAAAGGCAATTTTTTAAGAAAATGTACTTTTCTAAGAAAACTTACATTTAAAGAAAATGTATATTTTTCCAGAAATTGTACTTATTAAGGAAAGGGTTTTCTTAAATAAACTGTATTTTTTAAAGAAAATATACTTTTTTAAGTAAAGGTTCTTCTCAAAGAAAACTTACTTTTTAAAACCAGCTAATTTTTTAAGAGAATATATTTTTTAAGAGAAGATACTTTTTTTAAGAAAATATACTTTTTTAAAAAAAGTTGCTTCTTTAAGAAGTGGTACTTCTTTAAGCAAAAATACCTTTTTAGAGAAGTTTCTTCACAAAATGTACTTTTTGAAGAGAGGTACTTTTTTTTTTTTAGAAAAAGTACGTTTTTAAGAATTGGTAATTTTTTAAGCGAATGTAAAGTTTTAGGAAAAGGTACTTCTTTTTAAGGAAATGTACATTTTTAAGAAAATATGCTTTTCTTAGAAAGTGCATTTGTTAAGAAAAGGTGCTTTTTCAGAAAAGGTGTTTTTTAAAAAAAGGCTTTTTTGTAAGGAAAGGTACTCTTGTAAGAAAAGGAATTATTTTTTAGAAAAGGTACTTTTTAAGAAAAGGGTATTTTTAGGAGAAGGCACTTTTTTTTATCAAAAAAAGGTACTTAGAAGGCTTCTAAAGCGAGTCAAAGAGACAAATTGTCTTGCATAAATTTTGCTAAAAAAAAAAAAACACATGAACTGATCAAGACGGAATAGGAATACTGTTTTCAGATGAGTCTCTTTTTATATAAGTCCCAGTTTAATATAAGAGGCCATGATGGAAGAAAGTTTGTACGACGACTAAAGAGAAAAAAACGAATCGAAAAATATACAAATAAAACTGTTAAGTTTGGCGGTGAAAATCCCCTATTCTTGAAACCACTAGCACAAAAAAAACTCGTAAATGAAAAAATTCTTAAATCTACGAGTTTTTTGCTGTTCTCTAATTTCAATAAGAATATTTTTTCTCGTTTTAATTCCCATAGAAAAGGCTTTGTGAAATCAAAACAAATGCCCTTTTTTTCTACTAAGCAGGTCTTAAGTGATAGAAAAACTAATTGATATTTAAACTCTAACATGTTTTTTATCGAACCTTCTCATTATTTTAAAAAAATTAGACATTAATTTTATGAAAAAAAAAACGATTTTAAAAACGTCTACATTTTGCGCTGATTTAAAAAAAAACTCGTATTAAGTAGTCGATGTTAATAAAACACACTTTTTGCGATGATACTGTTCTATAACTATAATAAAAACTTTTATTTACACAATCTATTTTCCATTATAATTTTTTCAATTATAACATAGATTCTTTATGCACTAATTATTGCAAATAAAGGAATTAAAAAAAAATTTTCATCAAATCACATATTTTTATTTTTTTGCATATGTTCGAAACAGTAGTGATGCCAGTCAAATCCAATTTATTTGAATACCGAAATTTTTTTTGGTGATGCCTAACTTTTTAAAAATAGATAAGTCATTTTTAATTGAATGAAATTGAAGAACAAAAATAATTAAATGAAAATAAGTTGTTATTTTAAAAGAAAATATTTTTCTTTATACTTTTTCTATAAACTTAAGAAAAAACATGCACAAAATACTTAAAAGTTTTTTGTGAAACTGAATTAAGAACCATATGGCACCTCGGTTTCTAGATAACATATGTTCTTAACTCAAACATAAGGTTCTTAACTCAAACATATGTTTCCATTAAATAAATAAAAAAAGTGGTTTCAAGAAACCCAAAATTTCAATTTCATGTGATTATAAGTTCACTCTTATTCAAATAACAACGTTTCAAGAACAGGGCTGAATATTATGGTATGGGATTGCTTTTCGGGTCAAGGAATGGATCCAATTTATGTAGTAAACTGAAATTGGATAGAAACAAATTCTAAATGATATAATATATCCAAACATGGTGGAAAATATGCCCCTAGTCTGGAAGTTCCAACCTGACAATATCCCAAAACAAAACTGCAAAGTTGTAACCGGATGGCTACAATCTAATGCAGTTAGCATTTGAAATGGCCTGCCCAATCACCAAATCTTAATCCCATAGAAAATCTATGGAAAATTGTAGATGGAAAAATACGGACACGAAATTACACAAACAACACAGATCTTATAGAGGTAGTTAATTCAGAGTGGTAAAAAATTTCAATGGATATCATCAACAATTTAATTGACTTCATGGCTCGGCGTTGTGAAGCAGTACGAAAAATTTAAAACAGAAGTAGGGCGAAAATTTCCAATTATTTTATAGCAAAGGATTCCAATGTTTTGTCAACAACATAAAAATGAATACTTTTAAGATTTGTTATTTTTATGTTAATATTTTTTCTTTTTTAAATAAATAAAACATACACATTTTTAAATTAATAAAAGAGTTCTTAATTTTATGATCCAATTCTTTTAGTATTATTGACCGTTCAAATCGTCAAAAACATATTTAATTAAAAGTTTCCATTGTATTGTCACTCACTGTATAAATACACTAATTCCTTAATAATCAAGCATTTAAGGGTTAAGTACGAGCTTTCTAAACTAGTTCTAAATTTTTTTTTGAATTGTTAATTTAAAATTAAATTGTCAGCTCCAGTTTGATATATTTCTCTACCCTCCACACCACTGCACGTAGGGTAAATATAAGTTTCTCAATCAGTTTGAAACTCATCGAAATAAATTCCGGAGACCCCATAAACTATATAAACTGGAGGAAATAATAAAACCAAAATATTGTTTCGAATAACTCGAAAAGTTTTTTTTTTTTGCAATATTGATCATGTAGGGTATTATTTTTCGTTTAGAGAAAACGGATTTTATAAAAAAAAAAACAAAAAAATAATAATAATAATTAAAAAAAATAAAGAATATCATTTAATTCATATTAGGTTATATCTTAACCTTAAACCTTATATTCAAAGGAAGTAATTATAGGATCAAACTTATAATTTTTTTTATAAATACATAAAATACAACAAATATTATTTAAAAATTATATATTAAATACTATAAAATACTAATAATATGTGTAGCAACCACGGTTAATTATAACTTCTTGAAGTTGTTGAGACATTGAATTTATTAATCGATTTATATCATTATGGTTTATTTAATTCCATTCTTCAATAATGACACTTTTTCAGCTTTTAACGTTTTCATATTGTTTCTCATTGGAAAAGACGATGCCCATAAATTTTCGATTGGATTGAAGTTGGCTGCAGGCCGGCCAGTTCAATACGGATATATTTTGGGACGATAAGAAGGTCTTAGTTGTCTTGGAACTGTGTACAGAAGCACTATCGTGCTAAAAAAAAATCCAATCTGCATCACAGTCATTTCATCACCAAAATTGATAAATACGTTATCGGGAAGCTCTTTATTTTTGTCATAGTTTATTTTTGAGGAAATAAAACATGTAGGAGTCCTTTCCGAGACAGATATTGCAGCCCCTATCATAATTAATCACTCACCAAAATTTCTTGACATTCTCTGATATTTCTGAAAATTTTTATACCCTATATCACTATGTGGTTTGGGTATAATGAGTTTGTGCTGCTGTTTGTAACTACCAAAAATATTTAACCCAGACCCATATTTTATTATACCGATCGACTCAGAATCACTTTCTGAGTCGATTTAGCGATGTCCGTCCGTCCGTCTGTGTGTCCATGTAAACTTTGTAATCAAACTACAGGTCGCAAATATGAATATATTTTGATGAAATTTGGTATATAAGCTTTTATCGGCCATAGGATGAACGCTATTGAAATTGGTGAAATTCGGTCCATGTTCAGACCTAGTCCCCATACAAATGACCCCTATGAAATCAACATAAATTGCCATAAGATCCAAACTATCACATAGATCTTAGTCAAATTGGGTTTGTATGTGTTTATTGTATCCATTAATCAGTAGTCCAAAAAAAATCCCTATAGGACAATTCTTAGTCATAGGCCCCATATAGAGTTGCTTCACTTTAATCTATCAAAAAACAAAAATATTGCACAGATTTTTCTGAAATTTGGTTTGTGTATATTTTTTCAAAATATAAGTGACTTTACCAAGTATGGTCAGGATCGGTCCATTTTTCGACCTAGTCCCCATATAAATATAGCACTCGATATGAACTTTTTCATATCTGCAGCCAAAAAGTTAATAACAATGGCACTCAAATTTGGTTTATGCTTATTTTCTATATCCAGTTAGTTGGACCGAAGAGATAGGGTCTCTAAACCATGGTGTAGGGTATCATATAGTAGGTCTAGTCCGACTATAATTTCTTACTTGTTATTACTGGCGAAAGCTAGTCTAATATTCTTATGGGCATTTGGTGTATTCCAGATTATTATCTGCATGTAAAATTTGGTGACATTTAAATTCAGAATATTAACATGAATACCTGGAGAAAGGGCTTGGTTAACAGCTAAAGGCTAGTTTACACTATCACAATTTGTAATGCGACCTGTCAAAAATTCGAGTGTAATGAAAAAGTCGTATCATGTAAAAAGCTTGTTATGAAATTGACATTCTGTACGATTTTATTTTCGAAATCCGATGGTTTTTCATTTTTAGAAACATTTCTAAAAACTTGTCATTTTCATCGGACCAGACTTGCTTTTTTGGTAATATTAAAAGAAAAGGTAAACAAAAACAAAGAAAGCGGAAATAAAATATAAAGAGCTGTATGCAGCTTGTTAAGGAATCTTAGCAGAAAATTTTCATATATTTCTTAGAGAAAAAAAAAGCACAAAAGTACCTCTCAGTGCAACAGTAGCAATCAGCTGTTTTCTGTCAATTATTAAGAATTGTGAAATTGAAATTGAAAACAACCATGTTTGCAACTGAAAAAGAACTTCTAATTTTTTAAGCTTATTACATTTTGTTTATGCTTACCTCTCCTGTCAAAATTCCGTTCAGAAAGAACGAAAAATTTGATATTCCTGCTCGAAGCCTGGTTTCCTAACTTAATTTACGTCAAAAACAAAGTAGTAAAAACAATACTACTTTTGTAAAAAGCTGCAGACTAACAACAGAAATTTTTAGACAGAAAAATTCCTTATGCATTTCTGAAGCGTTTTTTTATATAAAGTTTTTGATTCCTTAGCAAGCTGCATACAGCTCTTAAATTTCAAAATAATATTGTTTGTTATTCTAAACAGCTGTTTTCATAAGACTTGAGTGTGATGGTTTAAAATTTAAACTTTAAATGGCCTAAAGGCCTAGTTACCCACGCGTAACGGTATCGGCGCGAATCAGCTGATTAGACCTGTCTTATGAAAAACGTAACGTATCGTATCGTTAGCTTCTGTTGATTTTAGATTTTTGCTACGTTAGTACATGACATTTGTGAACAGCTAATAAAGTGTGGTTAATTTCACACAGCAACATGCTGGTACGTTTTTTACGTTCTATAATTGGACTAAATGCCAACGGTACGATACGATACAGTTACATTTTAACAATGTGTGGGTAACTAGGCCTTAATTATGCAAAAATAATGTCGGTACGATGAATTTCATCGGTTTTTTTTTTGACGAAAAATCATACGACTGAGTGGAATCATGTAAATGGGCCTTACACGTTTGATTTCCCTAATATTTCTGTTCATTAGAGTTAACTTCCTTTCGCTTCACCATTTCTTCCCGTACTTTTCGCGTGAATTTAATTAATTAATTACTACAGTTTTACTCATCGTTAAACGAGAAACTATTTGTCTAGTTATCAATCCTTCACAACGACGTTAATTTTATTCCACGTGGCATATTTTGCAAAGATCTCTATGAAATTAAAGTTTATATTAATTATTTATTATCAAATAGCTTAGTCTGCGTTTCCACACGCAAATTTTACACTAATTCTAGTTCGAAAACTCTTTAGTTTGTAGGCAAGATAGTGAAGGGAAGAGAAAAGGAAAATTTCGTGTACGGAGTTTGCCGTGCTCGCAAATTCCTCTTTGCTCTTTTCGTTAAAACAAATTTTTTGACATTTTGCTTTGCTTCACATTCGTTGTAGTCAGATATACTTTTAAGACAATTTAAACTTTATAAACATTCAGTATGACAAATAACAATAGAAAATTATAAAATTAACCAAAAATGTCGTTGAAATGGTTTCAGCCTGATGTAGAGCAATAAATCGTTCTAATACGGCAATATGAATGCATATACAGCAAAAAAAATTGTTTGACGTTTCTTTTAATTCTTATTCTTCAAGTCAAAAGTTTCGAAAAAAGAATATGTCTGTGGAAACGCCAAAGAAATTCTTAATGAAATTCGAACGAAGTTTGGCAAACTAAAATTTTCGTGTGGAAATCGGCTCTTACCAGCTTCTGTACAAATCAGTTAATTAATTTCACGCGGTTATTTCCGTCCACACATTTAAATAACTTTAATAAAAAAGAAAAAGAAGAAGCAAATTATTTAGCATCAATGATTTGCCGCGCACGGTTGTAAAAAAATGCATATAAATGGTAAATTCTATTCGAACGTTGAAAAATTTAATTTTGTATTTTGGTCTCATAATTATATATCCCAGGGTATATTCTTGAACTTTATAAAAGGAGAAGTCGATCTGTCTGTCTGTTTCTTTGTCTGTCTTTTGAAAACATTCTCCTGTCCGCAATAGGTGGAGTGGGTTGCACTACTTAGGCTTAAAATGTTCATCATAATCTGCAGTAGATCTACACCTAATAGGTAAGGAATGAAGTACGAAAATGTAGAGATACTCCGATAAAATTTCATATGAAAAACTAAAAATACGAAAACTAAATAAAGAAATGTTTCTACATAACAGAAAATATGCATAACTGCGATGGATACACATTTTTGTTTGTTTGTTGTTTTTTTTTTTTTTTGCTTCAAAAAGCACGAAAATACTTAAAATTTTTGTTAATTACGTTATTAGTTTTCAACATAATTGCAGAAAATCTAGCCATTGTAAATTGAAATCCATCCTCTTTTGTCTCTTAGTGTTCACAATATTGGTTTTAATATTGTACTAAAGATATGGCACAGCCGTATTTAACACTCTTACTTATTCAGCCCTGTTCTTGAAACGTTGTTATTTGAATAAGAGTGAATTTAAAATCACATGAAATTGAAATTTTGGGTTTCTTGAAACCACTTTTTTTATTTATTTAATGGAAACATATGTTTGAGTTAAGAACCTTATGTTTGAGTTAAGAACATATGTTATCTAGAAACCGAGGTGCCATATGGGTCTTTATTCAGTTTCACAAAAAACTTAAGTATTTTGTGCATGTTTTTTTTTTCTTAAGTTTATAGAAAAAGTATAAAGAAAAATATTTTCTTTTAAAATAACAACTTATTTGTTCATTTAATTGTTTTTGTTCTTCAATTTCATTCAATCAAAAATGACTTTTCTATTTTTAAAAAGTTAGGCATCACCAAAAAAAATTTCGATATTCAAATAAATTTAATTTGACTGGCATCACTACTGTTTCGAACATATGCAAAGAAATAAAAATATGTGATTTGATGAAAAAATTTTTTTTAATTCCTGTATTTGCAATAATTAGTGCATAAAGAATCTATGTTATAATTGAAAAAATTATAATGGAAAATAGATTGTGTAAATAAAAAGTTTTTATTATAGTTATAGAACAGCATCATCGCAAAAAGTGTGTTTTATTAACATCGACCACTTATTACGAGTTTTTTTTTAAATCAGCGCAAAATGTAGGCGTTTTTTAAAATCGTTTTTTGTTTCATAAAATTAATGTCTAATTTTTTAAAATAATGACAAGGTTCAATAAAAAACATGTTAGAGTTTAAACATCAATTAGTTTTTTTATCTCTTAAGACCTGCTTAGTAGAAAAAAAGGGCATTTGTTTTGATTTCACAAAGCCTTTTCTATGTGAATTAAAACGAGAAAAAATATTCTTATTGAAATTAGAGAACAGCAAATTTAAGAAGAATTTTTTCATTTACGATTTTCTTTTTGTGATAGTGGTTTCAAGAACAGGGGTGATTATATATCTATTATACACGTTAAGAGTTGACGTTTAAAATTATTCCTGTCAACATGTTGTTGTTAGCCAGCTATTCATATAACGGGAGCTGCTAAACAAATCACTTATTTTAAATCGTTTGATTAACAATTATACAAGTAGTATAAGTTACTAACTTTATTTTTTGCCCAGATGTTTGAAAAAATCGTTAGAGAATAAAAATAATTAATATATACAATTTATTTAATGTCTATATTTCACTCTAATGTTATCGTGAAGTGGCTATTGATCTGCATGGAATTCAGTAAGACCTTACATATAATAAATTTTGTATGAAAACCACTCAAAATAGTACAGATATTCTAGTCACACGTTTGAAACGTTTGACTAAATTAGAACCTCAACAAAACCACATGTTATACAATAATGTACTTTACTATATTATGAGATATCCATATGATAATTGGCACACAAATTATTTCTAATCACGTGTTTTGAAACTATGTGTACAGATGGCTACACTGAAAAACGTTTTAACAGAATTTAACTATTTCAAATCTTCAAAATTTTCAACACAAGATTATCAATTTAATACTCGTACATAATGTGATCATTTTTTTTATTTATTAAAAACTGAGATCCGAAGGATTATAAATTTGTTCAGAATCATTTGTTTCCTTATGTTATATTTTTTATGCTGAGACCATTCCTAATGTTGCCAGGAAAAACAATCACATAATGTTCTGGACACGTTTTAATTTCTAAATGGTATTCTCAAAAAATATTTGATTAGTCGAAATTAATAATAATTATTAATTAATAATTAATAATAATTATTATTGGAATAACCATATATAATAATTATTATTAAATATAAAAGAAACAATTAAAACAAGTTTTCCTATTTATTCAGCAATTTTAAATACCCAAAAAGCGATATAAAAATTAAAATCCCAATAAAAATAAAACATTTATTCGTCATTTTTATGAGATGTGAACAGAATATGAAAACATTTTTTCATTTCAATTCCAACTCCGATTTCAAATGACAAATGTTTCGACAACCATATATAAGTTCGAAAAGTTCTTAATGAAATCTGCTGAAATTTTAATAATAAAAAATTTAATTATCAAAAATAATTTATCACATCAAAATAATTTGATTTGAAGTTTTTTTCGAAAAATAAAAGGAATCTGTTTAAAAAATTATTTATTTTAGCTTCTAAAATTTAAAAATTTTGTTGTAAACATCTTACGATTTCTCTCAGTGTACAAATATATTTTTGGGGTTTTTTTTAATGGATTTTTAGCAATAAATTTCTAACAATTTAATTTTTTAATGTTAAAAATTTCCCGTAAAATGGTATGCACCCAGCAAAAATACTGATTATCAAAATGTAAAAGAATTGCCCAAGTATTGATCCGGATGTACTTATTTTTTCAAAAACACTAGTGAATTTATTATAGTGTCATAGGAGTGAAATACATCTTATATAGTACAGTGAGTGACAATATAGTACAATGGTAATTTTTAACAAATTATATTTATGACGACTTGACCAATCAGTACTAAAAAATTGGATTATAAAATTAAAAACTCTTTTATTAAGTTAAAACTTTGTAGGTTTTATTTATTTAGAAAAGAAAAAATATTAACGTAAAATAGCTAAACTTCGGAAAAAAATAAAACTTAAAAGTATTTATTTCAACTAGCATATCCCTGCCCTCGAAATTCGAGTGAAAATTCTAGGAAATTTTTTTTTTTCATTTAATTAATTATTTTATTAGACCCTAAAGGTATGCTAATCAATTTTAGCCCATTCATAATTCAAAACTTTTTATTGTCGTTTTTGGTTTATGTCAAAAATGATTTTTGTCGTTATTGTCATTATTGGTTTATGTCCAAAATTATTTTTCAATTCACAAATTTAATAAACACACAGACAGCATTGTATAATTTTATGCATGTGTTAGTAGCAACTTTAAAGCATTTACTTAAAAAAAATTACAAATTTAAAAATCTGTAAATCTGGTGGACAGCTAAAAAGAAATACCTTTAAAATGAGGGATGTTTGATCAAAATAGAATTAAAACTAACAAAGTTATATCGGTCACAAGAAATCGCCTTATCTATTAATATTACACTGTGGAACAAATTCAGGTTAGCAAAAGTTAGGTCGTTTCAGAGAGTGAGGGGTGAAAATGGAGGCGTTTGTTTATGTTAGTTCAAATTTTTTTTAATCAACCTTCGAACTTTGCAGTCAAATGCCGATTTTCAGCATATTGTTTATATGTTTTTTTTTTTTTGGCAATAACTCGTCGACTAATTGATATTTTTTCAATCTGTAAAAGCCAAATTATTGCTAGAGACCTGTGCAACAATCAAAATTTTTTAAAAAATTGATTTAGAAAATTTTTGTGGTGCTTATGTAGCAAAATGTTGGAAAAATTATATTTTTTTTCATGCTTTTGGAAAATATTTTCCACAAAACTAAGTCTTTTTTGCTTTCTGTTTGATCTATAATATGCTTCTCAGTTTCTTCAATAAATTTCGTTTGAAAAGAAAACAGTCATAATAGAAAACTTGCGTTTTCCAGCTTAATATTAATTTACTTCTCATTTTTTATGTACCAATTTTGTTCAGTGTTGGTTTTGAAGAAACATTGAAAAAGAAATTATAAAAATATGGAAAAAAATATATTTTTGAAATGTTAGTTATGAAAAGTTTTAAGTAAAAAAATTAAATAAATTAAATTAATGATTTGGCCAGTTGCCGTTTAGCAGGCGGCTGTGGATCAACATCATTGCTCTCTCTAATATCTTGGTCATCGTCATCATCATCAGAAAGGTCGATAATTTCGTCCAACAGATATTCTGGAATTTCATCGTTGTCTTCCCCTTCTTCCTCTTTTTCGTCGTCTTCTTTTACCACCAACAAATTTCAGCGAGTATTGCATCTGGAGATTTCTTTCCTATGTACCTGAAACGGAAATAGTTTTCAATCGTTAACATGTTTAAATTGTGCACTCTGACAAAGATATTAGAAAAATCGAGGAATTCAAAATATGCACACTCTATAGTTACCTTATTTCAAATGGAAGCGCAGTTTGGTGATAACGTTCGCCTTGTTCATCAGATTCAGTTGGCAACTGTTGAGCGAGTTGATCAAGATGCTGATGCAAGAGATGAATTTTGTACGACATATTAACCCCAATTTCATCGAAAGCTGCCAACATGTTTGCAACAGATTGCCTGTAATTGTCTTTGCGTTCTTTACCCAAAAGGACTGGGTCCTTTGATGTTTCATAGGATGTACCTTCACCAGGGTCGTATTCTGAGAAGAAATCCATGGATGTAGCAGCGGCGGTTGTAGTACTGATATCTGTTTGAAGATCAATACTTTGGTATGTTGGTACTGGAACGAATTCTGAGTGCGGTAATGGTAATTGGACACTTGGCACTGCTACATAAGATTTATTCTTTGCTTTCCTTCTATTCAAAGTTTTATGGTAGATGATACATCCATATCAATTTTCTGCTTGATGCGGGCTGTTGTCTAACCACATCATTGGTATACCAAAAGGCATAGCCTTCTTCTTTTCACTTTTCCATTGCATAAGAGTTGAATAGCAATTAAAGCAAACTTTTTTAGGGGCATAGTTTACGTCAGTGATAAACTCTTGCGAGAAATATTGTTTATAGGCTTCCAAAAAAATCACTCGCATTGCCACATTTTTCATCGCTTGCCATGAAACGTCCACAAACATTACAAAAACGGTCCATTTTACATTTTGGTTCCGACATTTTTAATACAATATATATTATACAATGTTTTTTTTGTTATTTTTATGAAACCGATGCACTTAACTTAAATCACTGACAAAATGAAATAAGTTCCAAAAAAATTAATAGCGAATTTTATCACGACCGAGCGAAAATTAAAAGACATCAGCTTCGGCTGAGTTTCGAGTCTTAACTGAATCTTCATTTTTGAAATTAGTTCGCTTGTACGAAATAAAATAAAAACGCTGCCGTGCGGTGGTTGAAAACAAAAAGTCGTTTTACTAATTCCTAATTCTTGGAACTTCCCTTTTTAATTACTTCTACCTAAATCGCTATTTATTTAATGGTTTTGGGATTTTTAACGCAACTTATCGACTAAGACTTCAAATGAAATTTATTGAAGAAACTGAGAAGCATATTATAGATCAAACAGAAAGCAAAAAAGACTTAGTTTTGTCGAAAATATTTTCAAAAAGCATGAAAAAAAATAATTTTTCCAACATTTTGCTTCATAAGCACCACAAAAATTTTCTAAATCAATTTTTGAAAAAAATTTAATTGTTGCACAGGTCTCTAGCAATAATTTGGCTTTTACAGATTGAAAAAATATCAATTAGTCGACGAGTTATAGCCAAAAAAAAACCATATAAACAATATACTGAAAATCGGCATTTGACTGCAAAGTTTGAAGGTCGATTAAAAAAAAATTCGAACTAACATAAACAAACGCCGCGATACGGGTCTTCTAATTTAGCCTCTATTTTCACCCCTCACTCTCAGAATCGACCTAACTTTTGCTAACCTGAATTTGTTCCACAGTGTTATAGATGCTCTTGACAAAACATTTGAAACCTTTACTATACAATAATTGAAAACTTTCCCTGTATTTTTGGTTTCATTATTTCGTTGGGTATCCATTATTTTTTAGTACTGCCTGGGCATGTAATCAAATAAATTGTTGATAATATCCATTGAAATTTTTTGCCACTCTGAATTAACTGCTTTTATGAGATCTGTCTTTTTGTTTAACTTGGTATTTTTCGATCTACAATTTCTCATCGATTTTGTATGAGCAGGGCCATATTTTTCTGCTCGAACGTATACATTACGTAATTTAGAATTTGCTGTATCCAATTACAGTTAGAGTATCTTTTACTTCATGAATTTGAATCAATTCCTTGGCTCTAGAAGCAACCCCATACCATAATATTGCCACCGCCAAACTTAACAGTTTTATTTGTACTAGCAGATTCCAACGCTCGAAATTCGAGTCTAATTTCTAGGCAACTTTATTTTTCAACTTAGCCAATTCACAAACCAACACTAAACCAATTATTATTATTGTGAATGAAGATAACAAACTCATTAACAAACACATTAACAAATTTAATAAACACACATAGCATATGTTTAATTTTTATGTATGTGTTAGTAGCAACTTTAAATGCAATTTACTCAAAATAAAGGAAAAAAAAATTAAAATCTGTAAATCTGGTGACAGTTAAAAAGAAATACCTTTCAAATAATATACGTTTGGTCAGAATCAGGATAAAACGGTAGAACAAAACATCGGTAACAAAAAATCGGCTAGCCTGTTAATATTGTAAATATTTTGGGTCCTTTGGCCTTTTAAATTAAACTTGAAAAAAAAAAAACAGTTCATGTGTTCTTTAGCAAAATTTATGCGAGCCAGACGATTTTTCTCTGATATAAATGGTTTCTTCACAGGACGGTAACAACCAAGATCAGCCTCAATTCTTCGTCCGGACCCAATACGAGCACATATTTGTACCCTATTCCACTATGTGGTCAGGTTATAATGACTTTGTGCTGATGTTTGTAACTACCAAAATTATAGACCCATCATTTGTTATACCGATCGACTCTGAATCACTTTCTGAGTCGATTTAGCGATGTCCGTCCGTCCGTCCGTCCGTCTGTGTGTCCATGTAAACCTACCGGTCACAAATATAAGTATATTTTGAAGTTTGGTATATAAGCTTCTACCGACCATATCATAAACGCTTTTGAAATTGGTGAAAATTGGTGCATGTTGAGACCTATTTCCCATACAAATGACTCCTATGAAATCGACTTAAATTGTCATAAAATCCAAATTATCTTATAGATCTCGGTCAAATTGGGTTTGTATATATTTAATACTCCCATTAATAAGTAGTCTAAAAGTAAATACTATAGGACAATTCTTAGTCGTAGTCGCCATATAAAGCTGCTTCCCGATCTTCACTTAAATCTATCAAAAAAACAAAACTATTGCAAAGATTTTTCTCAAATTTGGTTTGTTTGTGTTTTTGCAAGAATAACTGACCTTACCAGATATGGTCAGGATCGGTCCATTTTTCGACCTAGTCCCCATATAAATATAGCATCTGATGTGAACATTTTCATACCTGAAAGCAAACAAATTAATAACAATGCCCGCTCAAATTTGGTTTATGCTTATTTTCTATATTTGATTAGTTGGACCTAAAAGATAGGGTGTCTAAACGCATGGTACAGGGTGTCTTATAGTTGGCCTAGACCGACTATAATTTTCTTACTTATTTTTGTTTAATGTGGTGCCTGTATTTTTCGATCTAAAATATCCCATTGATTTTGTATGGGCAGTTGCATATTTTTCTGCACGTTTGGATACATTACGTCTTTTAGAATTTGCATGTATCCAATTCTGGTTCGAGTATCTTTTACTACATGAATTGAAGCCAATCGTAGTTGAGTTGATTTAGCGATATCCGTCCGTCCGTTAGCATTTTTTGACATATTTTAAACTGTCTTGCTGTTAAATTATCCACTGTTTGACTCGTTTTACGGGCCCTGCACCTAATGATGAGTCCACACCGTATCTTTTTCACGATATTTCTTAATATTTTTTAAAATTATGAATTTGTTTATAAAATATTCTGACAAATTTTCTTTTAAGACCAGCAGTGAAATCATCTATTATTCTGGTTTCTAACTCTTCACAAATCTTTATTCTTATTATTTTATAATAATTAATTAAAAAATTAGAAAACTGAAAAATAAAATTGTAATTAATAAGTAGTTGAAAGAAAACATCAGAAACTATAAATATTTAATGGCGTTTTCTTTTCTGAAAAGAAATGTTACACTTTATAATGTTACATTTTTATAATGTTTGCCTCACACATTAAAGATGTTACATTTTTAATGGTCAGAATAGAACATAAAATTACAACTATGCGACACTTTTTAATGAACAACTGATTTTGTTGTCATTTTTATTCTTGGATACCAAAAAGGAAAAATAAAAATTAAAAAAACATTTATATTTTCCATATTAATAATTTATTTTCAACAAAACAGTAAAAATTACACAATTCATTATTTTTTTTTTTTTGATTATTCACACAAATACACATTTATAAACTACACAAATGTCAGCTGTTTTATCGTGTTATTCTCCCCCTCTGATTTTTTAGAGTGAGAAAAATGCACCTTTTTCACATATTTATAATGCGACATTTTTTGAAAAGAACACGTTACACTTTCGCAAGGTTGACATTTTTTTTAGAAAAGAACACAAAAAGAGAAAAAAAGTGCGAAGTGGGAAAAAAGTGTAACATTTTTGCCAGAAAAGAAAACGTATCATCTTCTATTTTTATTGTTTTAATCAACTCTGGTACAGAAGTTTAAAAGTTTATATTGTTTTGTCATCACTAAAAATTAATACTTTTTTTCGTTTATCTATTTTTTTTTTTTTAATTGTGTTATTTATAACAAATTATCTCTCGACAGAGAACACACCAAAGAGTAATTTCGCAAAAAATATATAATTTTAGGGCTTAATGCGAAATTAATAAAAATCAAAATTGACAAATTTAGAATTTTGTAAACGTCTCCAATGTATTGTAATCCACTATATATTTGAACTAGTGTTAATAAGTTAATGAAAGTTTGACCTATAGTATGTACAGTAGAGTTCGCCTGACTTATATGGAATATGCAATATGGAATATGCTCATTTCAGAAAATAAGAATAAAAGGAACATCTTAAAGCAACTTCACATTGGTAGTGGAGAAAAACACTTAAATCCTCTAAAATAAACCAAAAACAGTACATACTTTTTTGAACATATGCAAAAATTAAATTGTTCGATTTGCAGCACATCTCTGTTTGTTGGGTTTTCTTTTTAAGTTCAAAAAGATTGATCAATATTGAAAAATTAAGTAATTTACAGCTCAATTACCCGTTACTTAGTAATTTTTGTGTTGTATTATTTTATTTCGTCAGTCAATTGCGAACAGTTCTCAGTATAGATAACATTGTACATTGCAATAACCTTTGTAATAACGAGTGAAATTGTTCAAAGAAGGTAGAACCTTCAAATATTAAAATTTCTCCAATTAGATATAATAGTAGACCGCATAACATGACTAATTGCAAAATCTTACAATCGCAGAATCAATTGACGGTGTAGGTGCTTGTTTATTTGTTATTTATTATTGTTTTGTTCAATTGTTTTTGATTATACTTACCATACAAACATTTTTATTTTTTTCCCCCAAAAATTCCCAATAACTATAAAGGAACTAAATAATATATTGCCGCAAATCAATAAAATAGTAAATAATCGATAGTTTTGTTTTGTTGCTTAAATTTACAGAGAACTAACTCATATTTATCGAAAGATTTTACGTTGAAAATAAAGAAAAAAAAAATAAAAATGAACTAATAACAAAATATCTTAGAAAAGCGGCATTAATAAAATGTTATATTCGGCTGTGCCGAATTTTTTAATTTTTAATAGATTATTTACATACTGCGGTATTAAATAGAAGTGAAAATAAATTATATATCAACTAAAGGTTCGGTCACATTAGGCAAACGTTTGCTCAAATAAGCGTAACCACTAAATAATGTATAATTTTCCTTGTATAATTTTCATTAAGTTATACAATATATGATATAGAATATAGTTAAATATATTAAATATTACTAATATAATAAAACATAACTTAATTTTATCTTTTATATATCATGTAAGATTGAATAAAACTTTCATGAAATTAGGGGTTACGCTTATTTGGTCAAATATTTGCGTAGTCTGAACGCACCTTAACAAGATAAGGATACATATAAAATCAGGCTTCGTTTATTTAAATTAGCGAGCAATAAGTAACGAATATTCAACGGTAAACTTCAGCAATGCCAACTTTTTCAAAACAAAAAGCGCAAAGCTGTACTCCAAAAACCGATAAAAGGCGCTAAATTAGAATGGAAATAAAAGGCACTGGAAAGCGCTAATTATACGTTTTAAAGAATGAAATTCTTTATAATAATTACATATCTTTTTTGTATACACACATTTATTTTCAAATAAAAGCGTGTCATTTCTTCCTCAACTTCAGGCCATAGTATTGTTTTAATATAAAATGTTGTTTTTTATGTTTTAAGATAATTAATTTTAGTAGTGTTTTGAAAAAAATTCATTGCACTGAAAACTGTTTCGCCTTCAGCGTTTGAGTATGGATAAGTCAATACAGTAAACGGCCGATTATCCAGCATCCAATTAACCGGACCACTCAATACCGGAATTTTAATTTTTAGTAAATTTTTAGCCTTCTTTGTCTTTCACAAGAAAAACTATATTTTTTATTATTCGGGGTATCACAAAAGATAAAATTCAATGAACTCAATATTACAACCAATGTTGGGTACGGCTGCCACTTTAAAACAGTTTCCGATACTGAAACTTTAAATTCGAATACCAATTCTATAGAAAGAAATAATTACTATCTGAAATATTTCATTATTTTTCTCTTACTAGAGTGGAAAATCTATAAGTTCCCTAAGTACTTCGTAGAACACTAATGAACAAAATTTGGTCCCTATAAGAATGTTTCGAG
This sequence comes from Cordilura impudica, assembly GCA_963682025.1. Taxonomy (NCBI): domain Eukaryota; kingdom Metazoa; phylum Arthropoda; class Insecta; order Diptera; family Scathophagidae; genus Cordilura; species Cordilura impudica. The sequence continues at coordinate 19,827,587 of OY821520.1, forward strand.
ACCTTAAGGGTCATACAGTAATTGAAAAAAATTTCAACTAGTTTTTTTAAATGTTTCTATCTTAAATAGCTAGTAATATCGTTATTTTAAATTATTTTAATTATCGTTACTTTTAAAGGAAAAGTACTTTAAAAACCGTACTTTTTTAGTTAATATGGTTTTTTGTCTTTCTTATATCGGGATAAAAATGAAAAATATGGTACTTTTTTAAAAAGGGATACTTTTTAAATACTTTTTTTTAAAATAAAAGTTACTTTTATACGAAAAGAGTATTTTTTTTAAAATAGGGTACTTTAAAAAATTTAATTTTTAGGAAAAATTAACTTTTTTATAAAAGGGCAGTTTTAACAAAGGTAGTTTATAACAAAGGGTATTTAAAAAAAAATGTACTTAAAACAAATTTTTACTTTTTTAAAAATAGAGTACTTTTTAAAAAAAAGAGGTATTTTTATAAAAAGTGTTACTATTTAAATAAGGGTTTTTTTTTTTAAATAGTGCTTTTTTAATAAAAGGGTACTTTTTTAAAAAAGGGTACCTTTTAAAAATTTTTAAAAGGGTAATTTTTAAAAAAAGATATTTTGTAAAAAAGGGTACTTTATTTTTAAAAAAGCCTAATTTAAGGAAGGGCAGTTTTTCAAAAAAAGGCACTTAAAAAAAATTAAAACCAAAATTAAAAAAAAAAAAAAAATATTTGTTTAAAAATATTTAACTTTTTTTAAAAAAGGGGTACTTTAAAAAAAATTTACTTTAATAAAGGTACTTTTTTAAAAAAAATTCCTTTTTTAAAAAAAATTTAACTTTTTTAATAAAGATAACTTATTTAGGAATTATATTTTTTCTTTCATATGGTTGATTTTCTTTATTAGATCATGTTAACTATAAAAAAAATATGTGGCAATATTTGCTTAGGCTAATACAATGACTACAACAATAACAAGAATTAGGTTAAGTTGAAGTATGAAGCCCCTGATATGTGAAATTTCCACATTTGAGAGATCATGAAGAAACGACGATGCCAATGTTCGAAGTCTCGTTCTGGAGAGCGCCGGGCAATAGGAAAGGAAATGTTCTATATTCTCCACCTGCTCCACATCCATGCAGCTTCGACAGAAGTCATTTGACGAGACCCTGATCCATTAGCCCATCTGTTATCCGTTATGACAGCGGTGCGAAGCCGAAGTTTCAGCTTGCACGATTCCAGGAGTGTACCAACACATTCCAAGTCCGCTGGAACCCGTAAGGGACCCATATGAGTCTGATATCAAACTGCTTGGCCATCTCATTTATAGACGTGCGGCAGTTAAGGGTGGTTCTTATTTTTAGGAACATTGATTCATTGGAAGGTTCTTTTGTTTTCTTGAAATACATTCAAAAACGTTTGCACATATTATAACAAAATATTCTAACAACTTAAATTTACTGATATTTATTTATATAATATTTTCCTGCGTTTACGGTTCGATTAATAACGTGAAGCTGACCAGAGTTCAGAAAAAAACACACACTGAATAAAAAACTCGTACATATATGTAAACAAACATAACTTAGACCAACACACACATATTTTTATTTTCATATCAATTATGTGCGTTTCTAAATTTTCTACGGTGCCCAACACAACCATGACTGTGTTCGTTTTAATATTTCGTTATTTACACGAACATTTTTGTATCACATACTTTTTGTTTCAATCACACATAAAGCACACATTTTTGAGTGTTGCTTTATTTGAAGTTCTTGTTCTGCTACGTGTAGTGAAAAAAAACACAGAACATGTACAATAAACAGGTTCGAGTTCAGTTATATTTTAAGTCGTGTTGTGGCTCGTGTAGTAAGAAAAAACACAACATGTACAATAAACAGGTTCGAGTTCAGTTATATTTTAAGTCGTGTTTAAGTCGTGTAGAGGGAAAGTTTACAATTATTGTAAAGGTTTCCATTGTTTTGTCAACAGAATAAAAATTTATACTTTTAAGTTTTGTTCTTTTTTTCTGAAATGAAGCTATTTTATTTTAATATTTTTTTCTATTAAATAAATAAAACATACAAATTTTTAAATTAATAAAATTATTATGATTATTATTATCATCAAAAATATGTTTTGTTAAAAGTTTCCCTTGTATTGTTACTCACGGTATGTTTTTGTGACAGTGACATTACTAAATATGGTCACGATCAGCCTATTTTTTGATATCATCAGATATGAACTATTTAATATCTGCACGCCCCAAATTAATAACAATACAAATAAAATTTGGTTTATGGTTTATGTTAGATCGTATAATCAGTCTAGACCGAATATAATTTTCACAATACAATCACTCAATGTATGTATTGGAGGGTATAAAAGATTAAAAATAATAAATCTTGTAAAAAAAACTTAAGATGGTAGAAATCCGATAATTACTTATTAGCAGTTTATATGTATATTGTTAGTGGTATTAAAAAGAACGTAAAGTGATTGGCTAATCAAAATAACAAATTAATATTAAATACATTATGCATTTATTCACTTATAAAACTTTTTAAAAGCTATGCGGAATAAGAAGTTTTCAAGGCAGTTTTAAAAATGTACAGCACTAACCAATGGCGCAATCTTTCATGAATTATACTTAAGTGCAGTGTTCTCAACTTGATTATTTCAAAAAAGTTTTAAACTGCTTAAAAAAACACTACATATCAAATACAAAAATTTTTAATTAATATAAATTTTAATTAATATTTTTGATGTGTAAACATCTATACGCGCAGGGGGGGTAGAAATCCATTTCACAACACAATCACCAAAACAGTGTATGACGTAAGACAAAATCGGTGTGACTTATGATTGTATTGGTGAAAAAATTATGATATGTAATAACCTTTTTGAAAATTAAAAATAAAAAATGAAAAATAAAAAATGAAAAATACAAAATGAACAAGTAAGCAAATTATAGTCGGTCTAGCCCGACTATACGATACCCTATACCATGGTTAAGAGACCCTATCTCTTCGGTCCAACTAATTGGATATAGCAAATAAGCATAAACCAAATTTGAGTGGCATTTTTATTAATTTTTTTCGCTGCAGACGTGAAAAAGTTCATATCGGATACTATATTTATATGGGGACTAGGTCGAAAAATGGACCGATCCTGACCATATTTGGTAAAGTCACTTATACTTTGAAAAAATATAGGTAGTATTTTTGAACTACTGATTAATGGATGTAATAAACACATACAAACCTAATTTGACTGAGATCTATATGATAATTTGGAACTTATGGCAATTTATGTCGATTTCATAGGGGTCATTTGTATGGGGGCTAGGTCTGAACATGGACCGATTCTCACCAATTTCAATAGCGTTCATCCCATGGCTGATGGAAGTTTATATACCAAATTTCATCAAAATATATTCATATTTGCGACCTGTAGTTTGATTACAAGCTTTACATGGACACACAGACGGACGGACGGACGGACATTGCTATTTCGACTCAAAAAGTGATTCTGAGTCGATCGGTATAATTAAAGGTCTAGGACGAATATTTTTGGTTGTTACAAACAGCAGCACAAAGTCATTATACCCAAACCACATAGTGGTATAGGGTATAAATACAAAATGAAAATGAGAAATGAAAAATAAAAGATTAAAAATAAAAAATGAAAAATTAAAAATGAAAAATGAAGACTATACTATAAGATACGATAAAGTCACTTATATTTTGAAAAAATATACACAAACCAAACTTGGGGAAAATCTGTGCAATATTTTTGTTTTTTGATAGATTTAAGTGAAGATCGGGAAGCAGCTCTATATGCGGCCTATGACTAAAGGTGCGTTTAGACTATGCTAATATTTGTCCAAACACAACAAATAATGGTTTGGGCTAATAGTATGGTTTGTGACAAATGTTTGGGCATGGGTTTAGATTGCACTAATATTTGTTTGAATTTTATTTGCGCAAATAACAGACAATTTTGTTTCAGCCATGTTTGGTACAAATATTTGTATACCCCTTTACACTATACTAATAATTTTATTTGCCCGGTGTGTATGACAAACATCTGTCAAACAGTATCAAATTGTGTTTGTGAAACAATGTGAAAAGTTAAAATGTTTAGTGACAGTGATATTGGAGAATTATTATTAACTGCTGGAGCTATAGCAGTTTCAGAAACGCAGCAAAAAGAAAAAAAGAAGATCCAGAAGAATGTGGGTTCGAGCTTGGGTGCAGCGCCGTAAAATGGAAGGATGTTGCCAAATACTTCTGAAGGAATTGCGTTCTGAAGAACCTTCGCTGCATAAAAACTTTGTGTGCATGGGTTCAAATGACTTCGATTGTGCAAAATTTATACAAAAATAATTGACAAATTAATTAATCTTCTTTTTTTCTATTTGGCAGGCACACATATTTAGTACTGTGCTCATAGGCATTGCCGATGCGTCATATAAATTTATTTACATAGACGTAGGAACAAATGGTCGAGTTTCTGATGGGGGCGTTTTCCGGAGAACTGCATTTTATGATGCGCTACAAAACAGTTCTCTCCATCTTCCTCATCCTGTGCCATTTCCCGAAAGGTCAAAATGCATGCCGTTTGTCCTAGTGGCTGATGATGCATTTTCTGCAAGCATAAATCTTTTGAAACCCTTCAATAAGAAAAGGCTTGATGGTATTCAACGCATCTTTAATTATCGCCTATCGAGAGCACGACGCGTTGTAGAGAATGCATTTGGCATATTGTCAGCACGATTTCTTGATTACTTGACGTCTTCACTGGTTGATCGTGATAATGCCGATGGTAACATTACTCCAGGAGAATGGCGGAATGATGCAATTGACTCATCTTTACATCCTCTCACAAGACAACGTTCTTAGAACAGCGAAACAATAGACGAAATTAAGAATGAATTCAGCCAGTACTTCATAAATGAAGGAGAAATACCTTTTCAATATCAACAAATATAACTGAATTGCTGCCTATTTTTATACCCTATACCACTATGTGGTTTGGGTATAATGACTTTGTGCTGCTGTTTGTAACAACCAAAAATATTTGACCTAGACCCATCTTTAATTATACCGATCGAATCAGAATCACTTTCTGAGTTGATTTAACAATGTCCGTCCGTCCGTCCGTCCGTCCGTCTGTGTGTCCATGTAAAGCTTGTAATCAAACTGCAGGTCGCAAATATAAATATATTTTGATGAAATTTGGTATATAAGCTTTTATCGGCCATGGGATGAACGCTATTGAAACTGGTGAGAATCGGTCCATGTTCAGACCTAGCCCCCATACAAATTACCCATATGAAATCGACATAAATTGCCATAAGATCCAAATTGTCATATAGATCTTACTCAATTACATCCACTAATGAGTATTCCAAAAATGATCCCTTTGACCCCATATAGAGCTGCTTCCCGATCTTCACTTAAATCTATTAAAAAACAAAAATATTGCACTGATTCTTCTCAAATTTTGTTTGTATATATTTTTGCAAAATACAAGAGACTTTACCAAACATGATCAGGATCGGTCCATTTTTGGACCTAGTCCCTTTATAGATATAGCATCCGATATGAACTTTTTCATATCTGCAGCCAAAAAAATTAATAAAAATGCCACTCAAATTTGGTTTTTGCTTATTTTCAATGTCCAGTTAGTTGGGCCTAAGAGATAGGGTTTCTAAACGCATGGTATAGGGTATCGTATAGTCGGTCTAGACCGACTATAATTTTCTTACTTGTTTAAAATAGTATTTGTCAATTTGAAGTATATTTTTATTATTATTAAAAAAAAATTAAGGCACATTCTTTGGCAATCTTAAGATTAATGTTTGGTAAAAAAAACTAAAAATCAGGCACATTCATTGGCAATCTTAAAATTAATGTTTGATAAAAAAAAAAAAAAATACAGCAAATTCGTTGGCAATATTAATATTAAGAAAATTGTCACATTCATCGTTGCACTTTCAATTAAAAAGCTGGTTCAAATTCTCTTCGAACTCTGTCGAATTCGACCATTTTGTGCAAACTTCTTCCGTTCTAATATTTAGCATACCACCAATCTCAGTCCATGCATTATCTTGCATGGGTTTATTATAGTAGTCAGCACTTGATGCATTCCAAATGCAAGGATTTCACTCCACTTTGCCGATCAATTTAAATATATCTTCTTCGCTCCAGTCATGCGTCATCTTCCTTTTGGTTTTTTTTTTGGCAAATGATGGGGGCGATTCAATCCCTGCTGCATCGTTGTCGTCCATTTTCTTTCAGAAAAATATGCTTTATAATTAAGAATTACAGAAACGCGTTTTTTACATACCAATCTGTCAAACGAATTGACCAGTATTGCCATTTAAATTTTTTTAATTTTTTATATGTTAAGCACTGTCAAAAATAACTGTTGGCAACCCACGTTTTTAAAATTATTTGTCGCTGTTTGTTCCGCCAAAAATATTGCGAGAACAAACAAAATATCGAGCCAAATATTTGTTGCGACGTGCTGACAAAGTGTTTACACTATGCAAAGCTTTCTTCACAAACAAAGATTTTTGTTAGCCAACAAACAGTCGAAAAATATTTGGTGGCTAACAAAATCGAGTGTTTACACAAGGACAAACAAAATTTTTATGATTTTGCACAAATATTAGCATAGTCCAAACGCACCTTAAGAATTGTCCTATTGGGATTTTTTTTTGGACTACTGATTAATGGATACAATAAACACATACGAACCCAATTTGACTAAGATCTATGTGATAGTTTGGATCTTATTGCAATTTATGTCGATTTCATAGGGGTCATTTGTATGGGGACTAGGTCTGAACATTGACCGATTTTCACCAATTTCAATAGCGTTCATCCTATGGCCGAAAGAAGCTTATATACCAAATTTCATCAATACATAATAATATTTGCGACCTGTAGTTTGATTACAAGGTTTACATGGACACACAGACGAAAGGACGGACATCGCTAAAACGACTCAGAAAGTGATTCTGAACTGATCGGTACAATAAAAGATGGGTCAAATATTTTTGGTAGTTACAAACAGCAGCACAAAGTCATTATACCCAAACCACATAGTGGTATAGGGTAAAAAAAACGAAAAATGAAAATTTAAAAAAAAAATCAAAAACGAAAAATAAAAAATAAAAAACCAAAATTGAAAAACGAAAAATGAAAAATAAAAAATTAAAAATGAAGAATGAGAAATGAAAAATGAAAAATAAAAAATGAAAATTGAAAAATAAAAAATGAAAAATAAAAAATTTAAAATGAAAAATAAAAAATGAAAAATAACAAATGAAAAATAATAAATGAAAAATAAAAAAGGAAAAATACCAAATTTAAAATAAGAAATGGTAAATAGAAAATGAAAGATGAAATATGAAAAACGAAAAATTAAAAACTAAAAATGAAAAATAAAAATTGAAAAAAGAAAAATAAAATAAAAACTGAAAAATTAAAAATGGAAAATAAAAGATGAAAAATAAAAATGGAAATGAAAAACGAAAAAAGAAAAATAAAAATTAAAATGAAAACTAAAAAATTAAAAATTAAAAATTAAAAATTAAAAATGAAAAATTAAAAATGAAAAATAAAAAATGAAAAACGAAAAATGAAGAATAAGAAATGAAAAATAAAAAATTAAAAATGAAAATTAAAAAATAAAAAATGAAAAGTAAAAATAAAAATAAAAAATGAAAAATAAAAATTGAAAAATGAAGAATATAAATAAAAAATAAAAAATTAAAAATAAAAAATGAAAAATAAAAAATTAAAAATATAAAATGAAAAATAAGAAATGAAAAATATAAAATGAAAAATAAGAAATGAAAGATGAGAAATTAAAAATAAAAAATGAAAAATGAAAACAAAGTGACGTGGTCTATGAAATCACATGCAAAGGCAAAGAAGGGGAAAACTGCAATTTAAAATAAAATGGGACGACAAAAAGAGCATTGAACACAAGAGTACGCGAACACGAAAATGACTACAGGAACAAAAGAGAGACTACAGCTTTAGCGCAGCATTTAACACAACAAAATCATAAAGCAGACTTTCAAAATGTAAAAATACTTAACATCGAGAGAAAAGAGAGCAAGAGACTGATGTTAGAAAGTCTAAGGATCCAACAAACAGATGACGTATCGATGAATTCCAAAGAAGATAAAAATGGTACAAACTCTGTCTATTCAGTCATACTATGATGTCTGTGATATTAGGTTGTAGTTTTTTTTGATTTTATTATGTTTTGTTTCATTATAAATGTTTTAATTTAACGTAATTTTAAGTATCTGACAAACTCTTCAGTGCATTTTAATATATATAAAAAAAATTTTAGTAAGTAAAAATTAAAAAAATATTTTGTAAAATTGTTGAAAAAATGTTCACCCAAAATTGTTTTTAGTTAAATAAAATAAAACACCCTGAGGATGTCTGAAAATCAGACGAAACGTCGGTGGAAAATGGAATAAAAAAGCATTTTATTCGCATTAAAAAGAAATGCCCAAAAAGCTCAAAAAAAACAATCGAACGAAAAATTAACCGGTTGAAATAATAAATAATAATAAATATTTTTATAATAGCAGAGCCCCTGCAGTTGATTGCTATAAGTGATACATAGATGACGCTCTCTGTTTGATTTTAAAAAGTGCCATAAAAAAATCTTTAATCACTAGATGTTTACACATCTCCCCTGTGATCGGACTCACATGATTTTTTTTTTTGTGAGAGAAAAATCATTAAGGTAGTTACATTAAATAATTTTAAAGTGTTTCATAATTGAAATTATTTTGGAATTTTATTTATTAGTGCTGGCAAAAATATAAATTGCATTAACGGAATTTATACTCGGTTATTGATCACGTTTTGAAAAGAATTTGAACAATATTCAGCAAAAAAATTAAATTGATTTGTTTGTGTTATAAAATATTATAGTTCATATTATATACCAACTGGACCCGATAAGCGTTGCTGGCCCTAAGAAAGCCTCTGAATTTCATAATGCATCTAAAAATCAAATATCAGACGTCACAGTGTCACCCGGCAGGCTAGTTTTAAGATTCTCTGAAAATTTCATTAAAATCCGCACATCCGTTTTTATAAAATATTAAAATTTGGTTATGCCACGTCCATCCGCCCACAGATCAAAAATCAGATTTTACTGTTTCACCCGCCAGGCTATTTGAAAGTTTCCTTGAAAATTTCATCAAGATCGGTCCAGCCATTTTGGAGTCCTTACAGAACATACATACAGCCATTTTTATATAGACTATAGGTCTGTTATTTTAGTTAATTTCTTATTTAAAAAAAAAAAAACTATGTGATTCCGATCACAAGGGAGATGTGTAAACATCGAGCAATTAAAGATGTTCTTAAGTTGGAAGTACTTATGCTCTCAGTATATATTTTTCAATTTTGAGTTATTATACATTTAGCCTAGTTTAATTAGCTGTTATACTTGTATGTTGTTATATTTGTGATTGTATTATACTTTTTGGTTGTTGAATTAGTTGTTATACTTCGATGTTGTTGTAGGCTGTTGAATTAATATATTATATTGTTATATTAGTAACAGTGTTATACTTGTGGGGTTGTTGAATATGTTATACGTTTTTATAGTGAAATTTTTAACGTTTTTATACTTGACGGTTGCTGTATAAGCTGCAATAATTTTATATCGTAATCTTTGCACCAATACACTCCTATCTCACACCGTTTTTGTCTTACTCTCTTTTTGCGATGGTATTGTGAAATAGATTTTTACTCCTCTGAGCATACAGATTATTACACATCAAAACAAGTAAGAAAATTATAGTCGGTCTAGACCGACTATACGATACCCTATACCATGCGTTTAGAAACCCTATCTCTTAGGCCCAACTAACTGGACATTGAAAATAAGCAAAAACCAAATTTGAGTGGCATTTTTATTAATTTTTTTGGCTGCAGATATGAAAAAGTTCATATCGGATGCTATATCTATAAAGGGACTAGGTCCAAAAATGGACCGATCCTGATCATGTTTGGTAAAGTCTCTTGTATTTTGCAAAAATATATACAAACAAAATTTGAGAAGAATCAGTGCAATATTTTTGTTTTTTAATAGATTTAAGTGAAGATCGGGAAGCAGCTCTATATGGGGTCAAAGGGATCATTTTTGGAATACTCATTAGTGGATGTAATTGAGTAAGATCTATATGACAATTTGGATCTTATGGCAATTTATGTCGATTTCATATGGGTAATTTGTATGGGGGCTAGGTCTGAACATGGACCGATTCTCACCAGTTTCAATAGCGTTCATCCCATGGCCGATAAAAGCTTATATACCAAATTTCATCAAAATATATTCATATTTGCGACCTGCAGTTTGATTACAAGCTTTACATGGACACACAGACGGACGGACGGACGGACGGACGGACGGACGGACGGACGGACGGACATTGTTAAATCAACTCAGAAAGTGATTCTGATTCGATCGGTATAATTAAAGATGGGTCTAGGTCAAATATTTTTGGTTGTTACAAACAGCAGCACAAAGTCATTATACCCAAACCACATAGTGGTATAGGGTATAAAAAGACTTACATTGAAATCTAAAAGTCAAAGTGGAGTTTAAGCTTCATGGGAGTAGCTATTAGCAGGAGTATTATCTTCTGCACTCAGAATTTTCAGATCCGATTTGAAAGCATCAATGAAGCCAGATATTATTAAGGCTATCCTATTTCTAAAGACAAATGCAGTTATTTTTTGAAGTTTTGTTATTTATTTGAAGTTTTGTTATTTGAAGTTTCCGATCTCATAGTATTTTTGTATATTATTAAAAGAATTAATTAAAATAAATAAAAATGTATTTCAAAAAATTAATGTTACATTGATTCACTGGCATGAATTGCACACAACATAATTATCACTGTTTTTATACCATACCACTATGTGGTTTGGGTATAATGACTTTGTGCTGCTGTTTGTAACAACCAGAAATATTTGACCTAGACCCATCTTTAATTATACCGATCGAATCAGAATCACTTTCTGAGTTGATTTAACGATGTCCGTCCGTGTGTCCGTCCGTCTGTGTGTCCATGTAAACCTTGTAATCAAACTGCAGGTCGCAAATATGAGTATATTTTGATGAAATTTGGTATATAAGCTTTTGTCGGCATAGGATGAACGCTATTGAAATTGGTGAAAATCGGTCCATGTTCAGACCTAGCCCCCATACAAATGACCCCTATGAAATCGACATAAATTGCCATAAGATCCAAATTATCATATAGATCTTACTCAAATTGGGTTTGTATACGTTTATTACATCCATTAATGAGTAGTCCAAAAATTATCCCTATGGGACAACCCTTACTCATAGGCCCCATGTAGAGCTGCTTCCCGATCTGCACTTAAATCTATCAAAAAACAAAAATATTGCACTGATTCTTTTCAAATGTTGTTTGTATATATTTTTGCAAAATACAAGAGACCTTACAAGAGACCTTACAAGAGACCTTACAAGAGACCTTAGTGCCCATATAGATATAGCTTCATATCTGTAGCCAAAAAAATTAATAAAAATCCCACTCAAATTTGGTTTATGCTTATTTTCTATGTCCAGTTAGTTTGGCCTAAGAGATAGGGTCTCTAAACGCATGGTATAGGGTATCATATAGTCGGTCTAGACCGACTATTATTTTCTTACTTGTTATAAATATGTCTATATACATTTGGCATCGGAGTCAGAGCGGAGTCGTACCTTAAAAATTTCAGCGGATGGAGTCGGACTCGGAGTTGGAACTTTTTTTAACGACTTCACAGCCCTGGTTGGCTCAATAATAATGTTTCAAATCGAGCTATTGAGATTTATGATCGTTTATCTTCTAGAGAATGAATTATAAATTCAGTTTTAAAGTTTCGGATGTGAGATCTTATGAGTCTCTCTTTATTAAATTACATTTTGATGGTGCTAAACTACTGCTTGGAGTTTATTACCTACCTTTTAGTGATTTGGTTAAGTTTGAAAAGCACCATAAGGATCTATTTTTAAAATACTCAAACGTTATAGTAATTGGTGATTTTAATTGCAATTTATTTAATATCTCCAAATTCAACATCTTTAACGTTGAGCATATGGAGGAGTTTGTTGAATTTCAAGATTTTAGAAACATTGATTAGACTGGGTTACATTCATTTGTAGATCGCTTTACCCTACACCTCTGTTTAATTCTATTGATGTTGATACCAAATGTTCTCATATTTTTTCTCTTTTTAACAATCTCTTGTCTTATGTTCCTTATGGTAGGAGAAGGGTTCGTTGTGGAAACGATTCATGGATGTAGTCGAGGAACATAGTCTCTGCAAGATCTCTTAGGGATATAGCTTTTGCTTCCTTTAAATCTAAGATATGACGGATTAAAAATATAAACACTGTATTCCTTACAATGAAAATAAAATAGTTTTCAAATAACTGGGGGCAAATCGTCGCATTCGATATCGAGTAAAATCAATCGAAATTCCATATTTGGGTTTATTATTTAAAGAAGACGGACAATCATCAGACGTCGTTTTACTCCTACTATTAACTATGGACCACAACTCGTTAGCTGTAACAGAATAAAATTACTCTTAGTATTTTATTTTGGACAATAAAAAAATAATTTCGATCGAAAAATTTCGATAACGAATGCTACGATTCGACTCCTGGTCTTCAAATGAATAAAATCAAAAACGTTTTCAAAAACAATACCACCTAAAATCTTATTATTTAAAGTACGTGCTGACTTGATTATATCAAAATTCACGATAAGGTTGTCAGTCACGTTTGTTTTCTTGTATTATCAAGGAATACGTGAGATCACATGCACGATTAACGCCCCTTATTGGCACAGTACAATATATAATAGTAAAAAGTTATATATACATACATACATATATAAATACAAATATATACTAGGTAAGCTCTAGAGGAATGATCATGTGATTTTAAACGCAGTGACAGTGATTTGCAAATCACCGTTCCTTTTAAGAATGGCCATGATCACGCTTTTTCAACTTCATCTATTTATGATATTTTGGTTTTTGAAAATATTTCATTTAACATAAAAAATATAAGACGTAAGCCATTGGTAGTCTGCAATTTTCTCAACTGTCTCCAAAAGTGGGTATGTCCGCTGCAAGAGGCGAGTTTTTTTGAGGCGCTCAGCTGGTGAACGTGCGTCGGATGCATATCTGTTGCTAACAGTCAAACACGGGGGAAATGCTTTGTAGTTGCTTTGCTGGCAAAAATGTTGGAAAGTTTTGCATAATCGAAGGAATACTCGACGAAACCCAGTACAAAACTATTCAAATTCCGGGAGAAGTCATCGAACCAAAGACAGAGGTGAAATATCTGGGCAAAGTACTTGACAGCAAGTTGACATGGAAGGCACATGTCGACCATATTACTAAGAATAAGATATATAGAAGGGTAGCGGGTAGAACCTGGGGCTGTAAACCCAGCATCCTACACTGGAGTACTCCATGATGGTTCGTCCAATCGTGACCTATGGAGCTATTGCGTGGGCCAAAGGAACAGAGTTGAAGTCAAACAAAGACTAGCGCGTATTGGGATAACGTTTACAATAAGGACGTGCCCACTGGAAGTACTCTTGGACCAAAGCCCACTACATGTAGTGGTGCAAAAGAGAACCCTTGCAACAGCAATTAAGATAAAGGGGGATAAACCTATAACCAGGATTTATGAAGGGCAATGGAACCGAGTAAGTCAGATTAATGATTACTCCCTCCTAGATTGTCCAATGGACAGAACTGAGAAGAAATACGATTTCAAGAAAAACTTTATTACAAAACTTAGTAATAAGAAAGAGTGGAGTAGTTTAAGGACAGCATATTCCCTAAAAGAGGATACGATTAAATGATACACAGATGGGTCAAAAACCGGAAACGGCACAGGGGCGGGAGTCTTCGGGTCTGGAACCAAACACTTCGAATCAATGGGAATACAAACATGTATTTTCCAAGCGGAAATTTATGCCATCGGTAGATGTGCGCAGATTAACTTGAATAGAAAGTACGAAAGACGGGACATAGTCCACATATTAGCAGATAGTCAAGCTGCTGTTCGAGCACTAAGCTCCTATTTAGTAAACTCTAAATAGTATGGGACTGTCTACAGAGACTGAATGGCTAGGCAGACACAATAAAGTCAGCCTTTGTTGGGTCCCTGGGCATATTGGGATTCAAGGCAATGAGCAAGCTGATGAGCTTGCTAGAAGGGGAGCTTCTACAATGCTAATGAGGCCGGAACCGTTTTGTGGAATAGGAAAAGGAGTATGGGGAAGCGTACTCAGAGAATATGAGATTCATATCAGACAAGAACTTTTCTCGACCCACTTGGGCTTAAGGCAATCCAAACTCATGTTAGTTAACTACAACAGTAAGAGATTTGAGTCATGTATTGGGTTATCAAAGAACTAAGAATACTAACCGGGATTCTAACTGGTCACTGTAGGCTCAGGGAGCATCTGAGCAAGTTAGGGAATGTAGCAAACCCCATGTGCAGATTCTGCGATGAGAAGGCAGAATCTCTAGAGCACATACTGGAGGATTGTTAATACATAAAAGGAAAAAGCACCTGGGTTCTTTCCAAATACCAGGAAGCGAAATAAGATCACTGGAACCAATCAATATCCTCGAATTTCTGATGGCTTCAGGGTTCGTTGAGATTTTATAGGAACAAACTATTAGCCTGCCCTCTGCTAATAGTTTGTCCCTATAAAATCTCAACAATAGATCAATGCAAAAAGTTATGGAATGGCCATTACAGTCACCTGACTTCAATATATGCATATGGAGTTACTGTGGGATGAATTGGACAAGAAGGTTCGAACTACCTGTCCAACATTCATTTGGCCGAAATAAATATGAAAATATAACAAATTACTGCACACTATGAAATATAATAATATTTACGAGTAGGCAACAATTTAAAAGAACGCCATTGCAAGTCATCATTTTTTGAAATAATCGATCACTGCAGTTACTCCTGAATAAATCACTGTTATGAAAATATCGCTCAACTCTAATGTAAACATTTTAAAATAAATGTAGCAGAAAGAAAAACACAAATGCATATGTATGTATGTATGTATATATGTACGTATGTATGTATGTATCTATGTATTTTTTAATGTATGTATGTATAAACAAAAGTGTAAACAAGTGGTAAGTAGCAATTTTCGTCAGTAGCCAATCTCACTCACTTGTTTTATATATCTTTATCACGTTTTGTTTTGATGGCTAATTTAACTTCACAAAAATGACATCTAATTCAATTGATTGATAATAAAACCCTCTGGGGTTTTTTTAAAATTATATTAAATATTTTTCTGAAAAAATAAAATAATCAGAATTGATAATATTGATTACAAAAAATTTTTTACTTTTTCGTTATTATTGGTATTCTCAAGCCATATAAAAGAATAAAAAAATTAATCATAAAAACAATTTTAACCTTACAGATTTTGCAATTGCTAATATTATATTAAGTTTTATTATCTTTTTTGTTGGAAACTGAGCAAGATCATACTTATTATTGCTTTAATATCGAATATTATTATGTATATATATTTTTTCGATTCTTCTCTAAATATATATTTTGAAAATAAAATGGGAGGACATATTCTCTGAAAAAAATTAAATTTTTAAATAAAATTTAAGCATTTTAATGCTTTCGAAGCACAAAGAGTTGGACGTTTTAAATTTCACGGCTACGCAGCGGATTAGTTGTAATACAACTTTCACTTAACGCTTTCAATCCCATTGTTGCGTACAATTTTTCTAACTTTGAACCACTTAAACTTTGTTTTTATTATTTACTTAAACTAATTCAGATTTAATGTGCTTTAGCATACTAACAGTATCGTGCCGATTCCATCCTCTGTACGGTCAGTATATGAGTCTAATGTTTGTAATTATCAAAAATATCTGATCAAGACCCATCTATTGTTATACCGATCGAATCCAAATCATTTTAGAGATTTAGATGATGTTCCTAAACAATGAAAGATCATAAATATAAGTATGTGTTGATGAAATTTGGCATATAAGCTTTTGTCGGTCACGGGACGATTGCTATTGGAATTTTTATAAAATTGGTCCATGTTCATGAGATCGACTAAAATTGCCTTAAGATAGATTATCATATATAGTAGATGTAGGTCAAATTTGGTTTTTATGTGTGTATTACACACATAAATCAGTAGTCTAAAAATAAACCCTGTAGGACCATTTTAAGACATAGCTCCCACATTAAGCTGCCTAAACCTTTCTCAAATTTTATCTGTGTTTTTTTTTTTAGCAAAATGAGTGGTTTTACTAAAAATAGTCATGACCGGCACTTCCCTTTCTTACCTGTTCCCCATAGGAACATAAAATTCGATATGAACGTTTTCACATATGCAGGGCACGAATTAATAAAAAAGCCACTCAGATTTGGGTTTATCTTATTTACCTAAGCGAAGTTGGATCTAGTCGGTTTAGAGCGAACTACAATTTTCCTATATTTTAAAATTTGTACTGTGTCCGTATGATTGCTTTAAAGCATTGCTTGCGTAAAATACACATAGAGAGTCATATAATTTTAATTTTTAAACAGCTGTTAAAACAGCTGTTTTTTGGCAATACTGCTATCGGTATATTAAAAAAATCATGTGAGTCCGATCACAGAGGAGATGTGTAAACATCTAGTAATTAAAGACTTTTTTATGGCACTTTTTTAAAATCGAACAGAAAGCGTCATCTATGTATCACTTATAGCAATCAACTGCAGGGGCTCTGCTAATATAAAAATATTTATTATTTCAACCGGTTAATTTTTAATTTTTCATTTTTATACCCTATACCACTATGTGGTTTGGGTATAATGACTTTGTGCTGCTGTTTGTAACAACCAAAAATATTTGACCTAGACCCATCTTTAATTATACCGATCGAATCAGAATCACTTTCTGAGTTGATTTAACAATGTCCGTCCGTCCGTCCGTCCGTCCGTCCGTCTGTGTGTCCATGTAAAGCTTGTAATCAAACTGCAGGTCGCAAATATGAATATATTTTGACGTAATTTGGTATATAAGCTTTTATCGGCCATGGGATGAACGCTATTGAAATTGGTGAGAATCGGTCCATGTTCAGACCTAGCCCCCATACAAATTACCCATATGAAATCGACATAAATTGCCATAAGATCCAAATTGTCATATAGATCTTACTCAAATTGGGTTTGTATGCGTTCATTACATCCACTAATGAGTAGTCCAAAAATGATCCCTTTGACCCCATATAGAGCTGCTTCCCGATCTTCACTTAAATCTATCAAAAAACAAAAATATTGCACAGATTTTTCTCAAATTTGGTTTGTATATATTTTTTCAAAATAAAAGTGACTTTACCAAATATTGTCAAGATCGGTCCATTTTTGGACCTAGTCCCTTTATAGATATAGCATCCGATATGAACTTTTTCATATCTGCAGCCAAAAAAATTAATAAAAATCCCACTCAAATTTGGTTTTTGCTTATTTTCAATGTCCAGTTAGTTGGGCCTAAGAGATAGGGTTTCTAAACGCATGGTATAGGGTATCGTATAGTCGGTCTAGACCGACTATAATTTTCTTACTTGTTTATTTTAAATTTTTCATCTTTAATTTTTTATATATCATCTTTTATTTTCCATTTTTTATTTTTCATTTTTTATTTTGTATTTTTCAATTTTTATTTTTCATTTATTACTTTTAGTTTTTCATTTTCCATTTATAATTTTTTTATTTTTAATTTTTCGATTTTCATTTTTATACCCTATACCACTATGTGGTTTGGGTATAATGACTTTGTGCTGCTGTTTGTAACAACCAAAAATATTTAACCTAGACACATCTTTAATTATACCGATCGAATCAGAATCACTTTTCTGAGTTGATTTAACAATGTCCGTTCGTCCGTCCGTCCGTCCATCCGTCTGTGTGTCCATGTAAACTTTGTAATCAAACTGCAGGTCGCAAATATGAATATATTTTGATGAAATTTGGTATGTAAGCTTTTATCAGCCATGGGATGAACGCTATTGAAATTGGTGAGAATCGGTCCATGTTCAGACCTAGCCCCCATACAAATTACCCATATGAAATCGACATAAATTGCCTTAAGATCCAAATTGTCATCTAGATCTTACTCAAATTGGGTTTGTATGCGTTCATTACATCCATTAATGCGTAGTCTAAAAATGATCCCTTTGACCCCATATAGAGCTGCTTCCCGATCTTAACTTAAATCTATTAAAAAACAAAAATATTGCACTGATTCTTCTCAAATTTGGTTTGTATATATTTTTGCAAAATACAAGAGACTTTACCAAACATGATCAGGATCGGTCCATTTTTGGACCTAGTCCCTATATAGATATAGCATCCGATATGAACTTTTTCATATCTGCAGCCAAAAAAAATTAATAAAAATCCCACTCAAATTTGGTTTTTGCTTATTTTCTATGTCCAGTTAGTTGGGCCTAAGAGATAGGGTCTCTAAACGCATGGTATAGGGTATCGTATAGTCGGTCTAGACCGACTATAATTTTCTTACTTGTTTATTTTTCATTTTTTATTTTTCATTTTTCGGTTTTCATTTTCCGTTTTTCATTTTTTATTTTTAATTTTTAATATTTCGTTTTTCATTTTTCATTTTTAATTTTTTATTTTTAAATTTTCGTTTTTAATATTTTATTTTTCATTTTTCTTTTTTCATTTTTCATTTTTCGTTTGTCTTTTTTCGTTTTTAATTTTTTATTTTTCATATTTCATTTTTATTTTTTCATTTTTTATTTTTCATTTTTCATTTTTTTTTTTCATTTTTGATATTTTATTTTTCAATTTTCATTTTGTATTTTTCATTTATTATTTTTCATTTTTTATTTTTTATTTTTCATTTTTCATTTTTCATATTTCATTTTTTATTTTTAATTTTTAATTTTTAATTTTTTATTTTTAATTTTTCATTTTTAATTTTTTTTTCATTTTTTATTTTTAATTTTTCATTGTTAATTTTTAATTCTCCATTTTTAATTTTTAATTTTTCAGTTTCTATTTTACGTTTTTCATTTTTTATTTTTTATTTTTCAGTTTTTATTTATAATTTTTTATTTTTCATTTTTCATTTTTTATTTTTTAATTTTTCATTTTTAAATTTTTTCTTTTAATTTTTTAGTTTCATTTTTTAAAAGGTATCATAATTTATCATAATTTTTCACCAATGCAATCATAAGTCACACCGATTTTGTCTTACGACTTACATCTTACGCTGTTTTTGTGATTGTATTGTGTAAGAGATTTTTTACCACCCTGCGCGAATAGATGTTTACACAAAAAAAAAATCAGCTGTTGTAAACAAACAGAGGTTATGTCAGCTGCAATTACATATATATTCGTACGTGTGAACGTAAAATTTAGAAATCGTCTCTGTAAAACGCCATTATTGACATTACCTGTGAGATATACATGTCGCCTGATTCCAGCTTTAGTAAAACAACGCCTAGTTTTTTTTATATGCTATGTGGTCAGGGTAAAAACCATTTGACTTAGATCCATCTTTTATTATACCGATCGACTCAATATTTGCTATGTAGGGTTTTATCGATCATAGGACGGACGCTATTGAAATTGATGAAAATCGGTGCTGTTCAGACCTAGTCCTCATACAAATGACCCCTATATATCTCGGTTTATTAAGTCTTTTACGATGTCTCCGGTTTGAGTGTTATTTTCTTCTACACTGTGATCAAGTAAATCTATTCTGCTCCTAAGTCTTTTAATCAGTAGTCCAAAAAAACAATTCTTAGTCATAGTTCACATATAAAGCTGCTTCCCGATCTTCATTTAAATCTATTAACAAACAAAAAAATTGCACAGATTTTTCTCAAACTCGGTTTGAATGTGTTTGTAAAAGATACACAATTTTAACAAATATGGTAAGGTTCGGTCCATTTTCCGACTTAGTCCCCGTATAAATATAGCATCCGATTGAACTTTTTCATATCCAAAGCAAAAAAAAAGTAATAATAATGCCACTCAAGTTCGGTATATGCTTATTTTCTATATCGATTTTGTTGGACCTAAGAAAAATGGTCCACTCGTGTGAACCCATGGTATACGATATCGTATAGTCGGTTTAGTCCTTTTATTACTTGTTTTCAAATGTATTTAAAAATTATTTAAAAAAAATTTATTTTATAAAGTCGCCTTTATTGCCAAAAAAAACCCATCGATCCCGTTCTATTAGGCCAATTTTTTCGAAAAGATTTGGCAATATCGAAAAAGTGTTTGCTAGCCTTGTACAAAATACTGAGTATGTATATGATTGTATTTGCAGATAACTGTTCTAGATCACGATTATAATTAAAACTCGATTACAGACTCCCCGGTTTGTATGAAGAAGTTAAATTTAATTTAGGCTCTATGCATTTATTAATATGTAAATTTTTTTGAATAAAACCTTTGAAATTCATCTCATGATCACTACTAAGTTGGCATTTATTTTGTTCTTCGGTAAAATTTTTCCACTGAAGAGATTATTTAGTTTTTTTCTGTTTTTAACAACAAATTCGTCAAAACAAAATATCAAAAAATATGCATCTTTCTTATACATATTTACTTACATATTAATCGTTAGCTAAGTATATGATAGCTAACATTTATCTGTTAACCCCCTCTGAAAACGTTGCCTATTATTATTTTGTTTATTTATTAATAATCACACTTATTAATCAATACATCAAACGTAACACGGAAAATACATTAATTCTTTTAATGTTGATTTTTAAAGCAAAAAATAAAAAAAACACTATGTATAAACATATGTATAAACGTACTTTACATGGCTACGTTAATAAAAGACAATGCTTATGATCAATCAGCGTTGGTTTTATAATTTCATTTAATTAGTGATGCCTGTAAACAAAGGGCTTCTCTACAGGTTTCTTTTATATCAAAATAAATAACGAGATTTCACAAGGTTTTATTTATATCTTTTGTGCTTATAAAACAAAGTAAAAAAAATAAGAAAATTATAGTCGGTCTAGACCGACTACACGATACCCTATACCATGCGATTAGAGACCCTATCTCTCAGGCCCAACTAACTGGATATAGGAAATAAGCATAAATCAAATTTGAGTAGGATTTTTATTAATTTTTTTGGCTGCAGATATGAAACAGTTCATATCGGATGATATATCTATATGGGGACTAGTCCCAAAAATGGACCGATCCTAAACATGTTTGGTAAAGTCTCTTGTATTTTGCAAAAATATATACAAACAAAATTTGAGAAGAATCAGTGCAATATTTTTGTTTTTTGATAGATTTAGGTGAAGATCGGGAAGCAGCTCTATATGGGGCCTATGACTAAGAGTTGGCCCATAGGGATCATTTTTGGACTACTGATTAATGGATGTAATAAACACATACAAACCCAATTTGACTAAGATTTATATGACAATTTGGATCTTATGGCAATTTATGTCGATTTCACAGGGGTCATTTGTATGGGGACTAGGTCTGAACATGGACCGATTCTCACCAGTTTCAATAGCGTTGATCCTATGGCCGATAAAAGCTTATATACCAAATTTCATCAAAATATATTCATATTTGCGACCTGCAGTTTGATTACAAGCTTTACATGGACACACAGACGGACGGACGGACGGACGGACATCGTTAAATCGAATCAGATAGTGATTCTGATTCGATCGGTATAATAAAAGATGGGTCTAGGTCAAATATTTTTGATAATTACAAACAGCAGCACAAAGTCATTATACCCAAACCACATAGTGTTATAGGGTATAAAAAGTATTTTTTTTAAATGGAATGGGGAAATTGTTTAAGCAATTTTTATGAAATTTCCTTATTTTTTTACCGTCGTGAGTCATTTATGGTAACTAATTGTATAATATTTTATTTGGGAAATTTATTATTTGTAACATTATTTTCCGCTTCACTATTTGTTTTTATGCCCTCCACACCACTGTGAAGAGAGTCATTCTGTTCGTAACGCATCGAAAAATGCATAAAGAATACATATTCTCGATCCTTATAACAACTCGAGTCGATATAGCAGTGTCCGTCTGTTTGTCTGTCTGTTGAAATTACGCTCATTCAAAAGTAAACCATTTATCTGGGTAAACTTAGAATAATATTGTTTGTCATTATTTCAAGCAGGTTGGTATTTAAAATGGGGTAACTCGGTTATTATTGTCGCACGATTTGACCTGAAATATGGAGACACCTCTAAAGATTTTTAAAAATTCAGTGTTTTTTGCTGTAAATATTTTGTATTTATCAAATTGTTAACTTTTTCAAATTTTTTGTTTACTTCTATAGTATAAATAGGCAAGGCCATTTCTTGTGATATCTCCAAAACTCTCTGTTACCAACCGATTTTTACAAAAAATATACCATTTGAAAGATATTTTCTTACAGATATGCTGTACTTTTACAGATGTGCACCATCTGGTATATTTTTTTTTAGTAATAATCATTTACAGTTGCTACTAACACGTAATGTACGTGTATATATATTTAAGCTTCAAATAAACAACTATACAATGCTGTGTGTGTGTTTATAAATTGGCTAAAATTGATTAGCATACCTTTAGGCTCTTATAAAATTATTTATTAACAAACCCATTTATATATCTTCTGATATATAAATATTTTATTTAAATATTCATAATTTTTTTTATATACATTTATATAGATTAAAAAAACATTGAAAGAAACAAATTTATTGAAAAAATTAAATTTCCTAGAATTTGCACTCGAAGTTCGAGTGCTGGGCTCTGCTAGTTTATAACAAATAGTGCAACAAGTCCAGATATTAATGTAAACGTGACACCCAAGTTGAGGGTATCAAAGGTTTGGCCTAACTGAATTTTGCACTCTTGTTTATTTTAAATCATTTTTTGAACGATTGATTTTGAAAGCTCGTTCAGATTATCGTATTAAGATCTGTCGAAAAGACCTTGTCATTACTTTAGATTTCAAACGGATATTTCTGGGAGTTCTAGTAGATTTCATAATATTTTGGAAATTTTGGAATCATGGTTCTGCCTCTGATCAGTATTGTATATTTTGTATGTTATGAAAAGCTGTTGCAATACTAATTTAGTTTAGGAATATTTTGACAGCGTTAAAGATTTCTATAGATAACAACCTATAGATCACCATACACTACCAGAGCCCAGCCTAGGAAAATTAATTTTTTGATTTAATTTTTTTCTTTCAATGTTTTTTTTTTTATCTATATATATATAAAAATTATGAATATTTAAATAAAATTGAAAATTTTTAAAAAAAATTCATTAAATGTCAAACAGAAGATATAGCTGGGTTTGTTAATACATAATTTTGTAAGAGCCTAAAGGTTTGCTAATCAATTTTAGTTAATTCACAATTCATCACAGATTTAATAAATAATAATAATAATAATTTGAAGCTGAAATATGTGTTTTATGTATGTGTTAGTAGCAACTTTAAATTAATTTTACTCCAAAAAAGTGTTTCAGATGGTGCAAATCTGTAAATGTGGTGGACAGCTAAAAATAAATACCTATCAAATGGTACATTTTTTGTCAAAATCGGTTGATAACTAAAAGCGTAAAATCGGTCACAAGAAATCGTCTTGCCTATTAATATTATATATATGTTTTTAAAGTTCAAAGTTTCAGTTTTTAATGCTTTAAAGTTTAATATGAAATTATAAACCATTTAAAATAAATTGAAATTGTATTCTTTTGTATCAATTGTAACTTAAATTATATTATCTTCTAACACTGTGATTTATAAGAATTTATTCTTGTTGTGTTAAAATTACAATAAAATTAAATACAATAAAATAAAAAAAATTTTTAATTGTAAGTGACAGATTTCATGACACAAATTGTCATGAAATCTTTATATTAAAATGTAAACTACGTATTTACACTTTTTAAAATAAAGAATAATAAATCAACATTTAAAAGATATATTAACAATGCTTTAATAGTCTCTTTTAATATTCAAGCAAATAAACGCATTTGGTCGCATTGCTACTAAAATGCACAGTACTGTATATATAAAGGAATTAAGCCAAACATATTAATCGTTTAGCTGTGACAGTTAAAAAAAAATGTGGCGTATGCTTCCCCTTCTACTCTTCCCATTTTGTTTCCGAATTTGGCAAAACCAAGAAGCGTTTTTTTACAAATGTTTTTCTGTTGGTATTTTGATTCTTTGAATTTGTTAAAGAAAAATGTTAATATTGAAGTAAAATTTAAAGGGGGTTTACACTATTATATTTGATCTTTAGATCTGGGATGTGTTCGATGTATATAAATATACAAATATTTTATATTGTCAAAATGTAGTAACATGTATATATGTATGTATGTATGTCTCTAAAGAGGTGAATGAAACACATTAACATTTTATTTCATGGTTTTTTTTTGACATTTTTTAATGTGTTTTACCTCTACAGCGACGTATATCGTAAACATAATCCTAATCTAAAAGATACAAAACAACATACAGTAATATTATGGTTTTTTGAACTACATTGCATATTTGGGAAATTTCCATTTACATTTCTCTACTTTTTACCATTTTTGAAAATTTTTTAATGTGTTACTACTAATTTTGGTATTGAAAAACCCCCCAATAAATGTTTTGTATTTACTTTAATTTTAATATTAATCTTCAAAAGTTATAATAATAATTTGTAATTAACAGATTTTTTTTAACTTTAAATAAGGGATAGGGATATGTCTCTCTGAATTGCGAATAATTTGGCAGGGATTTTGGCAACGCTAGTATTCCCTAGTAATACTTAAATTTTTCTGGTTCTATATTACAATATTAAGAAAAAGTTTAAAAAACTGAAAAAATCAAACAACTTTTTTTTACTTGTGATACTCAAACGTTTTATTATGTGGTTTCATGTTATAAAATCGTGATAAAATAAAAAGTATTTAAATATTTAATATATTAAATAAGTACTAGCAGATTCCAGCGCTCGAAATTCGAGTGCAAATTCCAGGCAACTTTTTTTTTCAATTCACAAACCAGCACTTTTTTGGTTTATTATTATTGTGAATGAAGAAAACAAACTTACAAACACATTAACAAATTTAATAAGCACACATAGCATTGTATAATTTTACTCAAAATAAAGGCAAAAATTTTAAAACCTGTGAGTCTGGTGAACAGCTAAAAAGAAATACCTTTCAAAAACTATACGTTTTGTCAAAATCGGGATAAAACGGTAGAACAAAACATCGGTCACAATAAATCGCCTAGCCTATTAATATTATAGATGTAGTGTTTAAATTTTAATACATGTAGATATCTGAATACACTTGTGTAGATCTTTTTTCAGTCTTCTGTATCATTATTCTTGAAGTAAAACTATTTAATTGGGACAAGGGTGGTTTAGATAACTCTTCCTGGCTAAGTGTACAATCGTATTCAAAAATAAAACTACCATTTCTGGTATCCAAATTCCATAACTTTCATATACAGTCAGCAGCAAAAGTCATGGTACTTTGATCAAAATAAAAAGGCTGTGTCGAATATTTGATACCCTCCACCTGCTACTTAAACTCAACATTGCAGCCAATGTTGGATACAGCTACCACTTTGAAACGGTTGCCGATACCGAAACTTTAAATTCGAATACCAATTAAATTTTAAAAAAGGAAAGTTTTTTTCTAAAAAAAATACTCTTTTGAAAAGTAATACTTTTTTAAAAAACGTAATTTTGAAGAAAAGGTGCTACTAAAAAAAAAAACACTTTTTAAAGAAAATTTACTTTTTGGAGAAAAGATAATTTAAAAATTTACTTCTTAAAAAGGTTATTTTTTTAGAACTGTTTTAAGAAAAGCTATTTTAAATAATATATTTTTTTGAAAAGGGTATTTAACAAACACTTTTTTCTTAAGAAAAGGCAATTTATCAAGAAAAGGTACTTTGAAAAAGATTTATATTTAAAAAAAAAAATATACTGTAAGAAAAAGTAATTTTTTAAAAACGTACTTTAAAAAAATTACTTTTTTCAAAAAGGGTAGTTTAAAAAAAGTTACTTTTTAATAAAAGGTAATTTTTTCAAGAAACGATATTGATGTGTAAACATCTATACGCGCAGGGGGGTAAATTTCTATTTCACAATACAATCACAAAAACGTAATAGGTGAGAGCTGACACATAACGCTGCGTGACTTATGATTGTATTGGTGAAAAAATTATTATATAACATTGTTTTTATGCCACTTTTTTAAAAGCGTCATCTATGTAGCACTTATATACGTTTATATTGGGATATTTTTAACGTTTAACAGCAAAGGGTTGTTGAATTAGCTGAAACAGTTTTTGCTATAAGTTATACATAGATGACGCTTTCTGTTTGATTTTAAAAAATGATATAAATATTTAATTACTAGATGTTTACACATCTTCCTTGTGATCGGGAAAACTTTTTCTTTCCTTATGCATATGAGTTCTGAATCTCTGCGTGACTGTGCGTGACTATTTTAAAATTAATCTGTGGTCACAGCAAGTCTATGGACCAAGTTTCACATTGATTGGATGAGGGGACATCCGTTTTAAATCTCTCCGTGACTGTGCGTGACCATGCTTGACTGTGCGTGACTAAGTCAAAGTTAATCTTTTTTCACAGCAACTGTATGTACCAAGTTTCAGATCGATCGGATGAGGGGAAATGGGTTTTAAATCATATGACAGTGCGTGACTATGCGTGACTACTTCAAAATTAATCTATAGGCACAACAAGACCATGGGCCAAGTTTCAGATCAATTGGAAAGGGGGAATGGGGTTGCCCCATGGCAGACAGACAGAGAGTATTAGTCAAAAGAAAGAGTTAAAAAAATTACTTCTTAAAAAAGTAAAATTTCTTAAAAAGTTACCTTTTCTTAAAAAATTACTTTTTTTAAGAAAAGCTACTTTAAATTATGTAGAAAAGGAAACTTTAACAAATACTTTTTTAAGAAAAGGTAATTTTTTAAAAACATTTACTTTTGTAAAAAATGCACATTAAAAAGGTATTTTTTAAGAAAATTTATCAAGAAAAAAATATACTCTAAGAAAAAGTACTTCTTAAAAAACGTACTTTAAGAAAAGTACTTTTTAAAAAAGGGTACTTTAAAAAAGGTTACTTTTTATTTTTTTCAGAAAATTTACTTTTTTGTAAAATAAATGTACTTTTTTAAAAAAAGTACACAAGAAAAATTTTAATATTCACAAGTTATCCGTGAAATAATTGAATATATCACTAACAATAACATGAGAGTGCATGAAAATAGTGTTGAAACCCAAAATAAGTATAAACTTTTTGATTTCGATACACAAGTGTAACTAATAATTATGTAAATTATAGAAAAAAGCCTTAATATTTGAAGAGCGCGAAATATTTTTTGTGGAAATATTTGGAGACATTTTTCTGCACTCTACGTTTCACTATTTTATTTTTTCCAGTTTAAATATATATATGTAAATATATACCTACTTTATATTCGTTCAATCTTTTTATTTATTTTTTTGCACACATTAATTTTTTGTTTTTTCTTTGTTTATATTTTTCTGACAGCTAGTTCAGATAAACTAGCGATAATTTTTTATCAAAACTGGAGATGACAGTAAATTTTTCGTGGTTCGCAGCAAAGTTCAAAATGAACCAAGATTTGTATGGAGAAAAAATTGTATAGCGAAACATGTATATTCAATCGTGATTGGGGCGCGAACCGTGAATGAGAGAGCGAAACTTTTCGTCTTCGTGTGAATATAGGATTACTCCTTCATTAACTTTTCTTAAGTTTTGTTAGAATTGACAAATATTACTTTTAAAAAAAAAAACTTTTTTAAAAGTTTTTGTAAAAAGGTACTTTTTAAGAAATTGTAATTTTTAAGAAATTATTTTTTAAACAAAAGTATTTTTTTAAACAAAAGTATTTTTTTAAACAAAAGTATTTTTTTACGAAAAGGTACTTTTTTAAAAAGTACGTTTGGAAACAGATGTAGTTTTTATCATAAACTTACTTATTTAAAACAATATACTTTTTTTAAAAAGATATTTTTTTAAAAAGGAACTTTTTTAAGAAATAGACAGGCGCGTTTTAAGAGAGACACTTTTTTAAAAATATGTTGTACGTTGTAGGGATTATATTTTTTCTTTCATATTGGCGATTTTCATTTTTATATTTGGATAATGATAAAAAAATCATGTGAGTCCAATCACAGGGGAGATGTGTAAACATCTAGTAATTTAAGATTCTTTTACGACACTTTATTAAAATCAAGCAGAAAGCGTCATCTATGTATTGATTATAGCAATAACATCAGGGGCTCTGCTAATATAAAAATAATTATTATTATTTATTATTTCAGCCGGTTAATTTTTAATTTTTAATTTTTCGTTTTTTATTTTTCATTTTTCATTTTCATTTTTTATTTTTCATTTTTCATTACTCGTTTTTCAATTTTAATTTTTATATTTAATTTTTCATTTTCCATTTTTTATTTTTCTCTTTTCATATTTTATTTTTTATTTTTCATTTTTAATTTTTTATTTCTTATTTTCCATTTTTCATTTTTTATTTTTCGTTTTTCATTTTTTATTTCTCATTATTAATTTTTCATGTTTTATTTTTCATTTTTCATATTTTATTTTTCATTTTTTATTTTTCCATTTTATTTTTAATTTTTTGTTTTTCATTCTTCATTTTTTATTTTTAATTATTATTTTTTTATTTTTCATTTTTCATTTCTTATTTCTCATTTTTCATTTTTTATTTTTCATTTTTTATTTTCCATTTTTATTTTCAAGTTTTCATTTTTTATTTTTAGCTTTACATTTTTCGTTTTTCATTTTTTATTTTTCATTTTTTATTTCCATTTTTCATTTTTGATTTTTTATTTTTCTTTTTTCATTTTTCATTTTCAAACAGGTTATTACATATCATAATTTCTTCACCAATATAATCATAAATCACACCGAATTACGGCTCACATGTTACGCTGCATATAGATGTTTACACATCAAAAACGTGGCAATACTTGCTTAACATATTATGGCACGTGCAGTCCCTGTCGTTCTTTTATGAGCTAATTCAAAATCAGGTTGATTTTTAACTAACTCATTTACAAATTACTTCTAAAGTAACTCAAAAATTATGCAGAGATGTGTCATTTATTTTTTGTTACATCTGACTTCTTCTCGGTAAATATTGAACTTACTTGTTGGTCAATCAAAACTTATACAGATATAAACATTGAAGAGACTAATAAAAAAAAAGCAAAGAACAAGAGAAAAAGAGTAAAACAAAACTGTGCCGTTTTTGTTTTCTATCATTTTATCTACTGCTTTGAGCTTTGGTCACACACGTGTTGTGAAAATTTAAATAAATTAAAACAAGTAAGAAAATTATAGTCGGTCTAGACCGACTATACGATACCCTATACCATGCGTTTAGAAACCCTATCTCATAGGCCCAACTAACTGGACATTGAAAATAAGCAAAAACCAAATTTGAGTGGGATTTTTATTAATTTTTTTTGGCTCCAGATATGAAAAAGTTCATATCGGATGCTATATCTATAAAGGGACTAGGTCCAAAAATGGACCGATCCTGACCATGTTTGGTAAAGTCTCTTGTATTTTGCAAAAATATATACAAACAAAATTTGAGAAGAATCAGTGCAATATTTTTGTTTTTTAATAGATTTAAGTGAAGATCGGGAAGCAGCTCTATATGGGGTCAAAGGGATCATTTTTGGACTACTCATAAGTGGATGTAATGAACGCATACAAACCCAATTTGAGTAAGATCTATATGACAATTTGGATCTTATGGCAATTTATGTCGATTTCATATGGGTAATTTGTATGGGGGCTAGGTCTGAACATGGACCGATTCTCACCAGTTTCAATAGCGTTCATCCCATGGCCGATAAAAGCTTATATACCAAATTTCGTCAAAATATATTCATATTTGCGACCTGCAGTTTGATTAAAAGCTTTACATGGACACACAGACGGACGGACGGACGGACGGACGGACGGACGGACATTGTTAAATCAACTCAGAAAGTGATTCTGATTCGATCGGTATAATTAAAGATGGGTCTAGGTCAAATATTTTTGGTTGTTACAAACAGCAGCACAAAGTCATTATACCCAAACCACATAGTGGTATAGGGTATAAAAATTAAAGTTAAGCTGATAATGTGAGTATTTAAAGAAATTGACGTATAAAGAAATTACTGCCACAACTACAATGACAACAACAATAAGAATTTTTACAAGATACATATATCTTAAGAAGAACAGCAAACACATTGAACATTTTTATTTTCTCAAGAGTTTTTTCACATTTTCATTCATAACTCGTGACCCTTTCGACAACCACTCCTCGAGATTTTAATAAATGATTATATGCAAAACCGAATAGTCTAACTTAGTTATTGGGTGTGTGATCGCACAGATGGACAGACTGTTATCTCTAAACCAACTTTCCTTGTTATAAGGATCGAGAAAATATATGGTTTTGGGGTCTCCGGAATTTATTTCGGTGCGTTACAAATGGGGGGTATATTCAGCACAGTAGTGTGCAGGGTATAAAAATTAGGGATCATGGTAACTTCATATTTTTGCACAATATGGTACACTAAAAAAAGACATAAATTTATTAAAATTTTTATATTTTTGAACTGAATTGCTTTAATATTCCTTAATTGTAGAACTTAATTAAACCCATTCAGTCAAAAGTATTTCTGAGCTGAGCTTTATTAAATATTGTGTGATTTCGTATGCGTTCCACTAAATGATCCAACAAGTGCTCAAAAAGGTTTGCGGAGAATTCTTCGAAAATAATTCTTCGAAAACAATTCTTCGAAAACACTTCTTCGAAAAAATAATTATTCGAATAGCAGTTCTTCGAATTAGAATAACCATAGAGGTTTTCAACAATAGCGGGAAATAATCAGAGATTTTCAGCTATAGCGGGGAAGAATTGTTTCCGAAGAATTGTTTTGGAAGAATTTTCCGCCGACCGTTCAAAAAGGGACTTTGAGGAGGGATTTTTAGCATATGTTGTGTGCTATTAGCGACCTAACGTCAGCTGCGGTATGCTTAGGATCATTTTCCTATTTCGAATATTCAGTTTTTCAGCACTTTAATTGAGAATTTCTTTCAGATGTTCGTGTAAACTGTTTTGTCCACCATTTCCTCAATGAACATTAAATTATCAACACCGGCTGTTGATATTTGCAGCGCCATACCATTACTCCACCCCCAAAAGTCATGTGCTTTATTTTTGTATTCCGTTGCGCAGTCCATACGCTTTTTTTTTATTTGTTTTCCTAACGTGTGGCTTCTTGCGTGCTCTGCAGAAACATTTTCCACAATGATTCCTTCAACTCTGTAGCTATTTTAGGTGCACTTGTGAATGGGTCTTTCTTAATAATGGTCTTAATTTTTAGTCCATTTCTATTGTGAGCATTAGTTGAGGCCTGTTCTCGGCTTATTTTCTATAATTTTTCCTTTTTGCAATTTCGGTATATGATTTACCCATTTCGTGACTATTATTTATTATTTTTCGTTCTTCTTTCGTGCTTCTTGAAAATTAGATAAGTCCCGTTACACTTTTTAAAAGAGAATCAACCAAAGTTTAAGGGATGCCAACAGTCTTGCAATATAATTTTTGTCGGGTAAATTAAATAGAAGACCGTTTATGACCAGGGGTACCATAAATGATCTCTAATATATATACCCTATACCGCTATGTGGTCAGGGTATAATGAGTTTGTGCTGATATTTGTAACTACCATAAATATTTGACCTTGACCCATCTTTTATTATACCGATCGATCTGATCGATTCAGAATCACTTTCTGAGCCTATTAGGATGTCTTTTCGTCCGACTGTCCCTCTGCCCGTTCGTCTGTGTTTCCATGTAAACCTTGTAATGAAGCTACAGGTCGCAAATATGAATTTATTTTCATGAAATTTTGCATATGAGCTTCTATCTAACTACAACGAATGCTATTGAAACTGATGAAAATCGATGCATGTTCAGACACATACAAATGACCCCTATGAGATCGACTTAAATTGCCATAAGATCCAAATTATCAGATAGATCTCGGTCAAATTGGGTTTATGTGTGTTTATTACATGCATTAATCAGTAGTCCAAAAATAATCCTTGTAGGGCAATTCTTATCAAAGCAGCCATATAAAGCTGTGTCCAGATCTTCACTTAAATCTATCAAAAAACAAAAATAGTGCACAGATTTTTCTCAAATTTGGTTTTTAAATGTTTTTGAAAAAAATAAGTGACTTTACAAACTATGATAATGGTCGGTCCATTTTTCGACCTAGTCCCTATATACATATAGCATCCGATATGAAATTTTTCATATGCGAAAGCAAAAAAATACCACTCAGATTTGGTTTACTTTCTATACCCAATTAGTTGGACCGAAAACCAATTCTCTAAACGCATAAATGTTACATTTAATCTATGAAAAATTTGGGGAAATTTTTATTTTTATACGGGGTACTATGACTTCAATTGCTTACTATACATATGTTAATAGGAAAATCGAAAAAGTGATCTTCAGCAGTCGTATTAGAGAACTTGGTTATTTTATAGTACCAACGTTTTGTTCTAAAACACATAAGAAATAACTAAAATTACTCTGAAGACATCGTAGTAGTATAACAAAAACCTGCTGCACAAACAAACAAACAGGAAGTGAAGTACAGAAAGACTAAAAACAAAAGTAAATTGAATTCAGCATTGTTTTACAAAGCAACAAACAAAATCTTATTCGAGTGATCTGCTTCAAGTTTTATTGTGTATTTTTTGGTATTTACATAAATAACAGCAACAATAAAAAAAAGACGCAAGCTTTAGAACACTAGATATTCAATTGCCAAATCTATTAACTCAACTTTCTGATTTTGAAAACTTTATTTGGTTAACTGTTTATATTCAAAAGAAATTCCTTTAATAATAGAGATTAATACCACTAACACCATTTTATTGTTGGAGACATTTGTTTTGGAGATAAACAGTTATCCATAATAAAGCGCTTTGACATTACAATTTTCCTAAATCAGAAAGTGGAGTTAATCGATTTCGCAAGTTGTTGTGATTATTAGTTTTAATAATTTAAATTTCGTTATTTCACTGTACTCTTGTTTATTATTTATGAAGTTCAACTTGTTCTCATCGGAAAAAGTTATCTACAAAAAAATTTTCCTAACTTCAGTGGGTGACAATTGGAAACTTTTACAAAATTCTAAATTTACCCATTTTGTTTTGTAATAATTTCGTGTCAAATCCTATTATTATTTTCATTATTTTTTTTTTGCGATATAGCTCTTTGCTCTGTTCTCTATCGAAAGATAACAAATTTGTTGTCAAAAATACAATAAAAAAATATAAATAAACGAGAATAAAGTATTTTTTAGTGACACCAAAACAATGGAAACTTTTAAACATCTGTACGAGAGTTGATTATAACAATAAAAATTGAAATTTATATACAAAATAAACAAATAAATTGTTAAGTTTGGCGATGGCAATTCATGTAGTAAAAGATAGTCTACCTCGATTGGATACAGGAAAATTCTAAATGGATCCATACGCGGAGAAAAGTATGTCCCTGATCTGGAAGTTCCGGCATGGCCCAAAACACACCTCCAAAGTCTTAACCGAATTGCTACAATCTAATGCCGTTAGTGTATTGGAATGGCCAGCCCAATAACCAGATCTCAATCCCATAGAAGATCTAATGGAGATTGTAGATAGAAAGATATTTACACGGAATTACACAAACAAGACAGATCTCATAGGGGCAGTTAATTCAGAGTGTCAAAAAATTTTAATGGATATCATCAACAATTTAATTGACTCTAAGCCTCGGCGTTGTGAAGTAGTACGAAGAAATAATAGCCAACAAAATATGTAAACCAAAAGTAGATTGAAAATTGTCAATTATTGTATAGTAAAAGTTTCCAATGTTTTGCATAAACAGCATAAAAATTAATACTTTTAAGTATTTTTATTCTTTTCTGACGTTAAGTTATTTTACGTTAATATTTTTCTTTTTTAAATAAATAAAATATACAAATTTAAGTTAATAACAGTTTTTAATTTTATGATCCAAATTTTTTTAAGTTTCCATTGTATTGCCACTCACTGTTTGTGCTCATATTATTTTTCGCAAAAAGCAAACGTGATTTTTTATGTGATGAATTCTTAATATTTTGATAGCGAATATCTAAAGACTGCTGTAGTGCGCGATTTATTCTTCACCGGGACAGATTTAGAAAACATGCGTGAGCTATTTACTTGGCAGTTTTCGTTGAGTTGCTGGTGCTTATGACAATGTTGCATATACTTCTTCCTATATACATATATATATAGCTATAATATTACACTACAGTATATTTCATTTATTTTTTGTTCAACTGGCATTGGGCAATGTCTTATAGCATCATTCTGTAGAGATTGAACTTTTGATGCAATTGGACTATAAATTATTTCCTAAATCAACATATTCAACATAATATTATTAGCAACATATTTTGAAAAAAAATTTTTTCACTGTCTCCTCTTCTGAATCACCCTCTTCTGAATTGCCAATAAAATCCCAATGACTCGATATCATTTTAGTAACATTTACATGCACGAAAATATTATTTGTTTAGAGAAAAAAACTTAATAAAATCATGATTGCATGATGTTTTATTGAAAACAAATTCATGGAACACCAAAATATAAAAAGTGCTGGGGAGTCCCGCACAACAAATGTCAAGACTGTTCGGAACTTCCAATAAACTTTCGAAGTGGAAACTTTTGGCAAATGTTATATTTTATTTGAAAATAACGTATTTTAAACGAGAAAAGCAGAGAAATGGTAATCGAAATAGTAAACTTAACTTTGGAATATTTAGTTATTATGCTTCTTTTCATTTAGTTTTTAATAAACAAACATTTTATGTGTTTACTTTTAAAGGTAACCAATATAATAATTATTGAATTCAGGGAACTGATAATAATTATTAATTAATGAGTTAACTTTTCAATGGCTCCCATCATCCTTCCCTTAGCAATGTATTTCTACGAGGGCGGTCCCTGAACAACCATACCTGACGTAAAGACGGCAGCAGTATTACGGAAAAAAATACAGTGCTGAAAACTGGCAACCTTAAATAACATAATAAATCTTTAGTTTCAAGGCGCCACGTTGTTTAGTTTTTTTTTATGTGTAAACATCTATACGCGCAGGGGGGTAAAAATCTATTTCACAATACAATCACAAAAACATGGTAAAAAATTATAATAACCTATTTGTAAATGAAAAATTAAAAATCAAAATGAAAAATGAAAAACGAAAAATGAAAAATGAAAAATAAAATATGAAAAATTAAAAATTAAATATGAAAAATAAAAAATAAAAAATAAAATATTAAAAATAAAAAATGAAAAATGAAAAATGAGAAATTAAAAATTAAAAATAAAAAATGAAAAATGAAATTAAAAACGAAAAATGAAAAATAAAAAATTAAAAACGACAAATGAAAAATGAGAAATGAAAAATAAAAATGAAAAACAAAAAATAAAAAGTAGAAAATGAAAATGAAAAATAAAAAATAAAAAATGAAAAATGAGAAACGAAAAATAAAAAATAAATAAAGAAAAATGAAAAATGAAAAACGAAAAATGAAGAATGAAAAATGAAAAATAAAAAACGGAAAATGGAAAATGAAAAATAAAAAATTAAAAACGAAAAATAAAAAATTAAAAATAAAGGGTAGAAACTGAAAAATGAAAAATAAAAAATTAAAAATTAAAAATTAGAAATGGAAAATAAAAAATATAAAATGAAAAACGAAAAATTAACCAGTTGAAATAATAAATATTTTTATAGTAGCAGAGCCCCCGCAGTTGATTGCTATAAGTGATACATAGATGACGCATTCTGTTTGATTTTAAAAAGGTGCCATAAAAAATCTTAATTACTAAATGCTTACACATCTCCCCTGTGATCGGACTCACATGTTTTTTTTTAACCACCTAAAGTAAACCTTCTCAGTGAGTTTGTAAACAATGAACATATTGGTCACCGTTATGTAACATAATACTTTCATTTCAAAGGTCTCAGACCAACCAATATAAAAGCCGAAATATATTCTACTCTGGGAGGGACTGCTCATTCGACTTTAAAGTATTGGGTGGCGGAGTTTAAACGAGGGCGTACGAGATGTCTAGACGAATTGAGGTTGTCACGCCAGAAACAGTTAAAAAAAATCCACAGTTTGGTATTGGATGATGATCAGCTGAAGGTGCGTGAGCTAACTGAAATGATGGGCATTTCAAAAAGTGCTATACATCGAATATTGAACAAAAATTTTGAGATGAAGAAGATGTCCGCAAGATGGGTGCCGCGTTTGCTTACAATAGAACAAAAGCTATGGATAAGACGTGGGTTCACCACTTTACGTCTGAGACAAAGAAACATTCAAAACGGTGGATTAAAATGGGAGAATCGTGTCCAAAGAAGGCGAAGGCAGTTCCAACTGCAGGCAAGGTTAGATAAATTTTTATTCCCCAAATTTGCTGTGTTTTCTTTGCCAGGTCGGGTTGTTATGGGACCACCCTCGTATATCGTCAGTCATAAGAAATATAAATCGTTTTCAAAAGTACTCTCAACCACCCGTGAGTTCATTACACAATTGACCAACCTAGTTCTTTATATAAAATCTATATCTAAGTTTGTCTGCACAACTTATGTTTTTATGTGGTCAAATTCGACCAACTTATGTTTTGTAAATGCTTTTATTTTGAGAAACTTGCAGTACTTGCTTCGGATTTGTCACTTTCTCAACAAATAACTAGAATTAAAAATAATTTTATATCTGCTTTATATTTGCGATAATTCCCCAACCATTTTGTTGTTGTTGTTTTTTGTCATTTATTTTTTTGCAATTACGTCTTGGTTATAAAATTTGTAATTCAAATTTCAAGCACCAGCAAGTTCTACCAAAATCCTAGATCATGGCAAATACCATGACATTAGTAATTTTTTCAAGAGTCAATGAATTTAAGAAACACTTAAGGGAAAAAACAAAACACTTATAAAATGATCTTTATGTCGCAGTCGTGCAGCTTTAAAGATTACATACATACTTTAAAGGTATCACAGAACAAAAGAAATAAATAATAATAACAAACAAATAAATAAAATGAAATCCCCGTTTAGCTGGGAAAAACAGACAAAACGTACATGTCGCTTAACACATTAATTAAACTACTTGAAAAGAATAATTGAAACATAAACACTTGTAGGATTTTTTTAAAGACATATTCGCATCTGTATTAGTAACGAAAGTAAAATGTTTTTTTTGAGAGGTAGTTTTTGGGATGTAGTTCAACCATGTTTATTGTTTTAACTGAATGAATACTGGTTTATTCTTACTAATTTATTTTTTATTGTAAATGCGTTTAGTATCTTAATCAAGCCATTTTCGACTAAATAAGCAAGTTTTGGTGCGCTAGTATTAAAATAAAATGTTATTCTACTTCAGAGAAAATTTTGTTTTTTCAGCTTCCTTGCATCATTTTAAAGGTGCTGAAGCATTTTATGCTATGTTCAGATGGACAGCAAAATTTGAGGTTCGCTTTCTCACTCACGGTTCGCGTCCCAATCATGATTGAATCATCATGTTTCGCCATACAAAATTTTGAGAGCGAACCATCTTGGTTCATTTTGAATCTAGTTGCAAACCACGAAGAATTTACTATCATCTCCAATTTTTAACAAAAATTATCGTTTATCTGAATATAAATATAAACAAAGAAAAAAACAAAAAATGAATGTGTGCAATGAAATACATAAAATCATTAAACAAGTAAAAAGTTTATATTAACACATACATACATATATATATTTAAATACAAACAAACAACAAAAAGCCACGCCAAATATTTGAAAAAAAAATATAAACGTCGAAATGAAACAAGAACAATCGTCTGAACACCAAGGTTCGCAATAAAGATGCAGAGGCGAACCAAGTGGTTAATTTTGCCGTTCATAAAGTTCTTAATGTTTACGAATTCACTGAATTCGAATGAAGTCCGTTTATTCGGGTTACGTCAGGTTTTTGTGTTATAAGGGGGGCACCCTAACCCCCTACTAAACTAACTATAGACTAAATCAATAGGAAGGCTCGAAAAGGGTTAATATGTATCACTTTTTCGAGAGGAAAATTTTTTCCTTTGGAACCAAACCCCTCCGGACCCTCCTTTTTTGATGTGTAAACATCTATACGCGCGGGGGAATCTATTTCACAATACAATCACAAAAACAGCGTAAGACGCAAGACAAAATCGGTGTAATTTTTGATTGTATTGGTGAAAAAATTATGATGTGTAATAACCTTTTTGTCCCTGCTGAAAAATAAAAAATGGAAAATGGAAAATGAAAGATGAAATTAAAAATAAAAAATTTAAAATGAAAATTGAAAAATGTAATATAAAAAAAATGAAAATTGAAAAATAAAAAAATTAAAAAAAATTAAAAATTAAAAATAAAAAATGAAAAATAAAAAATGGAAAATGAAAAATAAAAAGTGAAAAAAATGAAAAATAAAAAATGGAAAATGAAAAATAAAAAATGGAAAATGAAAAATAAAAAATGAAAAATGAGAAACAAAATTGAAAAAATGTAAAATGAAAAATGAAAATTAAAAAAGAAAAATAAAAATGAAAAATAAAAATTGAAAAATTAAAAAAAAAAAATTAAGATAAAAAAAAAATAAATGAAGGAAGAAATATAATAAATGAAAAACGAAAAATAAAAAATGAAAAATAAACAAGTAAGAAAATTATAGTCGGTCTAGACCGACTATACGATACCCTATACCATGCGCTTAGAAACCCTATCTCTTAGGCCCAACTAACTGGACATTGAAAATAAGCAAAAACCAAATTTGAGTGGGATTTTTATTAATTTTTTTGGCTGCAGATATGAAAAATTTCATATCGGATGCTATATCTATAAAGGGACTAGGTCCAAAAATGGACCGATCCTTATCATGTTTGGTAAAGTCTCATGTATTTTGCAAAAATATGTACAAACAAAATTTGAGAAGAATGAGTGCAATATTTTTGTGTTTTAATAGATTTAAGTGAAGATCGGGAAGCAGCTCTATATGGGGTCAAAGGGATCATTTTTGGACTACTCATTAGTGGATGTAATGAACGCATACAAAGCCAATTTGAGTAAGATCTATATGACAATTTGGATCTTATGGCAATTTATGTCGATTTCATATGGGTAATTTGTATGGGGGCTAGGTCTGAACATGGACCGATTCTCACCAATTTCAATAGCGTTCATCCCATGGCCGATAAAAGCTTATATACCAAATTTCATCAAAATATGTTCATATTTGCGACCTGCAGTTTGATTACAAGCTTTACATGGACACACAGACGGACGGACGGACGGACGGACGGACGGACATTGTTAAATCAACTCAGAAAGTGATTCTGATTCGATCGCTATAATTAAAGATGGGTCTAGGTCAAATATTTTTGGTTGTTACAAACAGCAGCACAAAGTCATTATACCCAAACCACATAGTGGTATAGGGTATAAAAAATTAAAAACGAAAAATAAAAAATTAAAAAAGAAAAATAAACAATGAAAAAAAAAATAAAAATTTAAAATTATAAACGAAAAATGATAAATAAAAAATTGAAAATGAAAAATAAAAAAATTAAAATGAGGAATGAAAAATGAAAAATGAAAAATAAGAAATTAAAAATAAAAAAATTAAAATTAAAAATAAAAATAAAAATAAATATAAAAATGAAAAATGAAAAACGAAAAAAAAATTAAAAGTGAAATATAAAAAATAAAAAAAAAATTAAAAATGAAAAATAAAAAATGAAAAATAAAAAATGGAAAATGAAAAATGAAAAATAAAAAATTAAAAATGAAAAATTTAAATAAAAAAAGAAAAATAAAAATGAAAAATAAAAAATAAAAATTGAAAAATTAAAAAAAAAATTAAAAATAAAAAATAAATAAATGAAAGAAGAAATATAATAAATGAAAAACCAAAAATAAAAAATGAAAAATAAAAAATTAAAAACGAAAAATAAAAAAATTAGAAATGAAAAATAAACAATGAAAAATAAAAAAATAAAAATTAAAAATGATAAATGAAAAATGAAAAATAAAAAATTGAAAATGAAAAATAAAAAATTAAAAATGAGGAATGAAAAATGAAAAATAAGAAATTGAAAATAAAAAATTAAAAATAAAAATAAAAATAAAAAAATGAAAATAAAAATGAAAAATGAAAAACGAAAAATAAAAAACGAAAAATTAAAAATAAAAAATTGAAAATGAAAAATAAAAAATTAAAAATTAAAAATTAAAAATTCAAAATTAAAAATTAAAAATTAAAAATTAAAAATTAAAAATTAAAAATTAAAAATTAAAAATTAAAAATTAAAAATTAAAAATTAAAAATTAAAAATTAAAAATTAAAAATTAAAAATTAAAAATTAAAAATTAAAAATTAAAAATTAAAAATTAAAAATTAAAAATTAAAAATTAAAAATTAAAAATTAAAAATTAAAAATTAAAAATTAAAAATTAAAAATTAAAAATTAAAAATTAAAAATTAAAAATTAAAAATTAAAAATTAAAAATTAAAAATTAAAAATTAAAAATTAAAAATTAAAAATTAAAAATTAAAAATTAAAAATTAAAAATTAAAAATTACAAATTAAAAATTAAAAATTAAAAATTAAAAATTAGAAATTAAAAATTAAAAATTAAAAATTAAAAATTAAAAATTAAAAATTAAAAATTAAAAATTAAAAATTAAAAATTAAAAATTAAAAATTAAAAATTAAAAATTAAAAATTAAAAATTAAAAATTAAAAATTAAAAATTAAAAATTAAAAATTAAAAATTAAAAATTAAAAATTAAAAATTAAAAATTAAAAATTAAAAATTAAAAATTAAAAATTAAAAATTAAAAATTAAAAATTAAAAATTAAAAATTAAAAATTAAAAATTAAAAATTAAAAATTAAAAATTAAAAATTAAAAATTAAAAATTAAAAATTAAAAATTAAAAATTAAAAATTAAAAATTAAAAATTAAAAATTAAAAATTAAAAATTAAAAATTAAAAATTAAAAATTAAAAATTAAAAATTAAAAATTAAAAATTAAAAATTAAAAATTAAAAATTAAAAATTAAAAATTAAAAATTAAAAATTAAAAATTAAAAATTAAAAATTAAAAATTAAAAATTAAAAATTAAAAATTAAAAATTAAAAATTAAAAATTAAAAATTAAAAATTAAAAATTAAAAATAAAAATGTAAAATGAAAAGTGAAAATTAAAAAAGAAAAATAAAAATGAATATTGAAAAATTAAAATTGAAAAATGAAAAAAAAAATGAAAAAAATTAAAAATAAAAAACTAAAAATAAAAAATAAAAAATTTAAAATGAAAAATAAACAATGAAAAATAAAAAAAAAAATAAAAATTAAAAATGATAAGCGAAAAATGAAAAATGAAAATTAAAAAATTAAAAATAAAAAATTAAAAATGTGAAATGAAAAATGAAAAATAAAAGATAAAAAATTAAAAATAAAAAATGAAAATTGAAACGCAAAAAATGAAAAATAAAAAATTAAAAATTAAAAATTAACCAGTTGAAATTATAAAAAAAAAATATTTTTATATTGGCAGAGCCCATGCAGTTGTTTTTTGTAAGTGATACATGGATTACGCTTTCTGTTTGATTTTAAAAAAGTCCCATTAAACAATCTTTAATTACTAGATGCTTACACATCTCTCCTGTGATCGGACTCGCATGATTTTTCTAAGTAACCTTTTCTTAAAGGACTCTTTTGTAAAAAAGTACCTTTTCATAAAAAATTAGCTTTTAAAAAAATACGTTTCTTAAAAAAAGTACCTTTCTTTAAAAGTATTTTTTTTTAAATTACCTCTTGTAAAAAGCACCCTTTTTACAAAAAACCAACTTTTTTTTAAAAACTAAATTTTCTGAAAAAGTACCTTTTTCTAAAGTACATTTCTTAAAAAGTGTCTTTCTTTAAACAAAAGGTTGTAGCAGAACCTGGCCAAAAAAGCAATTAACTTTAAATTTAAATGGTATTTGATAGCCGTACCTAACATTGGTTGTAATATTGAGTTTAAGACGCAGGTGAAGGGAACCACACATACGAAACAGCCGAATTTAATACTCTTACGATTTATTAATGTAGCTGGGTTGAGTATTAATTATTTAAGCCTTAGCTACAATTTTGCTGTAGAGTGAAATGAGAAATCATCAATGGTTCTCGAGTTATAGTTGAAAAACTATGCAAAAAAACATCAAGATAAGGAAAAAAAATATAAAAGTTTTGGTCTGAGAACACCACACCCTTTGTAGGTTTTACTATCCTGGCCTAGTACTTTTACCCTAACTGGAAACTTCTCACCCCCCAGACAGTGACCCGGAAAATGTTCCATAGTGTTTTTCCACGTTGTATATTTTTCGGCAGTTTGTGTTTGCGGTATTTTTTTATACCCTATACCACTATGTGGTGAGATTATGTTTATAACAACAAGACAGAACTTTTATTTTACCGATCGACCAAGAATCACTTTGTGAGTCGATTTAGCGATGTCTCGAATTCAAACTACAAGTCGCAATATATGAATGTATTTTGATGAAATTTAGTATGTCAGCTTTTATCGATCATATGAAATCGAAGAAAATCTGTGCTCCCAGAAATTATTGCTGCAGCAAAGTTCTAGACATACAAAGGTCTAGACATACGATAATTTTCGTACTTGTATTTTTCTATTTTTTTTTAGTGCTTGAATAAAGAAAAGTCATAAAATTTCTCATTTGCAATTATTTCAATTTAGATTATTGCTGAAAATATGCAGTTTGAGCCGCTTTCCAACTTTTGGACCAACAAGCAAAAATTTGATTTTTTGAGATTTTAAGATAATCGTTCAGCCAGATTTACTAAGATTTACTAGAGATTCTATACATTAAAATACAAAAAGTATTTTTGCCCCCAAAAGCAAAACCCCTTCCTTATCTCCCCACTTTCCTCAACTTTAATTGTACTAATTGTACTCTATTTTAATTGTACTAATTAAGTTCTACTGATTTGCTGTACACGTTCACGACGAATTGAAAAGTAGTTAAATTTTTATTTAATGCCTTAAACGTGCTAAATTATTTAATGTTATATATGTAGCTCAACTGTAAATATAATTTTTTGTAAATAAATAATCATAAAACTGTCCAATTGCGGCATTTCGTAGATACAAAAATTTAATGTATAATGATTAAGTTAGAATTTTGCGGGTGGGCTTCTAAGTTGGGAACTGTTTGATTTCTTTCGAATAACTCTGAAACAATGTAATCATTACGAATATGATTTTGAAATATCTCTCCAATGATTTGTCGTCAAATATTAAGCCATTTACTAATTTTGGATTATTTTTGGAAAAAGTGAATTATTTCGAACCGTGACCTCTATGGGGTCAACATCATTTGGCTAAGATCAATAGCCAAGACAAAATTCTTTCATCTTTAATATTAATAGGCTAGGCGATTTCTTGTGACCGATGTTTTGTTCTACCGTTTTATTCCGATTTTGACCAAACG
Source organism: Cordilura impudica (assembly GCA_963682025.1). Classification (NCBI taxonomy): domain Eukaryota; kingdom Metazoa; phylum Arthropoda; class Insecta; order Diptera; family Scathophagidae; genus Cordilura; species Cordilura impudica. The sequence goes on from OY821520.1 coordinate 19,871,413, forward strand.
TATATTATTTGAAATGTATTTCTTTTTAGCCGTTTTGCAGATTTACAGATTTTTAAATTTTTCCCTATGTGTTAAGTAAATTGCATTTAAAGTTGCTACTAACACATACATAAAATTATACAATGCTATGTGTGTGTTTATTAAATTTGTTAATGTGTTTGTATAAAAAATGAGTTTGTTTATGTTTGTGTTGATTTGTGAATTGGCTATAATTGATCAGCTTACCTTTAGGGTCTTTATTTAATGAAAACATCAAATTTCCTAGAATTTGCACTCAAACTTTGATATTTTTAACATTGAAGAAGCAGCCAAGGGGTTAATTCAAAGTTTCATCAATTAATTTAACTTTATATAGGTGAAGTTAAGATATAATTAGAGACAAGAAAAACTTAATGATTGAAATGCTCAACAGGTTCAAAAACGTCAAAAAGATGTCACACAAATAAAATTGCGCAGACTCTGTTTCAACGTTTCTCCTTCGTTGGGTTCAGGTTTTTTGTGAGGAGCACGTCGAAAGTTGGGGATATTTTTGATGTGTAAATATCTATACGCGCAGAGGGGTTAATTTCTATTTCACAAAACATTCACTTATGATTGTATTGGTGAAAAATTATGATATGTATGTTCGAAAAGGAAAAATTAAAAATAAAAAATGAAAAATGAAAACTGAAAAATTAAAAATGAAAACTGAAAAATGAAAAATCAAATATAAAAAATAAAAAGTGAAAAACTAAAAATTAAAAATATAAAATGAAAAATGAAAACTGAAAAATAAAAAATGAAAAATAAAAAATGAAAAGTGAAAAACTAAAAATGATAAATCTATATATGTATATAAAAACGTTGGTGCATTTGTTTGTAACGAATGATCTCCGGAACCATAAGAGCTGTCGAGGTAGGATTTGCACCATAGGTTCGGTTCGAGCTCTTCTGCGTTTTTTTAGTTTCAACCCTCTAGCTGGCGTTGGGGTCAAGTTATAAGCAAAATTCTTATTTTCAGCGCATTTGACTGCAATTCAGAATGTATGTATCTCTCCTCATACGAAATTTTTGTATGTATAAATGGATCCGATAGGTGGCGCTGGGGTAAAGTTACATCGAATATTCTTATTTATTTTTTTATTTTTAATGAAACTAAGAATGTACATACATATATGTATGTTAGATGATGCCAAACATTTTTTTATTGGACCCGGTAGATGGCGCTGTCGTTCGAAAAATAATGAGTTGTCAAATTTACATAAATTTTATAAGTTACAAAATTCACAAACGTTTTTATATAAAAATATTCTAACCAAAAAGGAAGGAAAAAGCCGCTACATTATTGCAAGGTGGTCGTACAGCTCATTCAGCACTCAAATCACCGTTAAACCTACAAACAAATAAGAATGAACATATACAGAAAAAACTTACCACAACGATGAACACAAAAGAAGACAAAGACAAAATAAACAAGCACTATCAACTAGCGCTGTAAACAGACGGGCATGTCTTAATTTCTACATAATAAATTGTAAATGTAAAAATTAAACATGACGACAAACTATTAGGAAATAAGGACGCATAACTAGTAAGATTAAATAAAAAACATCCCCTGAAGAAGAGGCCAAAAAAGACTCGAAACGTCGGGAGAAAATTGTAAACCTTAGTTTACATTAAAATTGAGCCGTTTTTTTTGAAAAATTTTTGCCAAAAGCTAAAAATTAAATAACAATTAATTACATATTGGTCTAACAAAATATACACAAAGAATGCCGTCTGTTATATCAAAAAACATTCCGGTATGGCAAAAGTTCTGCAAAAATGCAGTATTATTTGGGATGAATGTACCATGGCTCACAAACATTCTTTAGAAGCATTACATAGAACTTCAAAAGATTTGAAGGGCAATGAAAGACTTTTTGGTGGAGCTCTCATTTTATTATCTGGAGATCTTCGTCAAACATTTTATATAGGTATATACAGATTCTAACAAAAATAAAAAATTCATTGAGGGCAAAACAACGTGCGCCGGGTCCAGCTAGTAAAAAATAAAAATGAAAAGTAACAAACGAGAAATGAAAAATGAAAAACGGAAAATTAAAAATGAAAAATAAAAAAATGAAAAAAAATGAAAAATGAAAAAATAAATAACGAAAAATCAAAAACGAAATTTTAAAAATTAAAAATCAAAAATTAGAAATAAAAAATGAAAAAAAAAAATTAAAAATAAAAAATTAAAAATAAATAATGAAAAATCAAAAAGGAAATTTGAAAAATTAAAAATGAAAAATAAAACACCAAAAATTAAAAATTAACCGGTTGAAATAATAAATAATAATAATAAATTTTATATTAGCAGAGCCCCTGCAGTTGATTGCTATAAGTGATACATAGATGACGCTTTCTGTTTTATTTAAAAAAGTGACCTAAAAAATCTTTAATTACTAGATGTTTCTACATCTCCCTGTGATCGGACTCACATGATTTTTCTATTATGAATCAACACTCAGAGGATGCCCCACCCACCCTAGAAATGCAGTGCATTGTGTTGATTTCAGGAAAATGTGTAATGGTGAGAAGGAAAGTGGGAGTAGTATTTGTGGATATTTGCTTCTTGAAAGCTTCTTTCGATACTTGAAAAACATGTTCTTTCCAATGGACATCACATTGAATTCTCATTCCCAGAACATCAATAATATCTGATACCTATACCATCCATATATATAGATGACATTGTTTAATCCGACAAACAACATTGAGTCTTCTGCGCCTTAAAATCAAACCTATTCGCCTTATCCCACTTAGAGATTGTTAACAGGTCTTGTTTGAGTGTGTCATTCATTGTCAGCCTTTTGTCCCTAACCTCAAAAAGGCTTGGCCTAAAATTGACGAAAAATTAATAACAAATGTTGCTGTCATCTGCGAAAGAGAATAAAGGATTGAAGGTTTTACTGAAAGATCATTCAGAACCATAAGGAGAAATAAGGGAGAAAGTACAGAACCTTGGGGTACCGCTTAATTAAGCTGAAACTCATTGGATGAGAGTCAATCAATAACAACACATATTGTGCGGTCTCTGAAAAAGCTCGATATAAATCGAGAGTAATTAATGCCGACCCTCAGAAGTGTTAACTTTATTAACTTGATTGTTATATACATTGTCAAGTTATTGTTCAATAAATTTTAAAATAAAAAAAACTGGACATCACGACACAAATTTAATAAGTTCTGTAAAACCAGTAGTTAAGTTGAAGCTGTGATTTTTTATTTAATTTTAACTATTTTTTACATTAATTTATTTATTCTTATTAAATTTGTGTCGTGATGTCCAGTTTTTATTTATTTTTAAATTAATTACTTGACAATGCTCATAATTTTAAAATTAAAAAAAAAAAACCGTCAACGAAACATAGAGTAAGAGATAGAATACATAATTTGTGATTTTTTTTTTACCAGGTCTTACTAAGAAATTTAAATTTAAATATTTGGATGGAATAATTTGTGATTTTAGGCCAAAAGAAATTTAAAGTATAAACCCACGACTGGTCATAAAAATATTAAAGTTTCGCCAATAATAATATCATTTCTTAAAGAGTTATAAGCTCAAATGATGCCTGAAATGAAAGCTTGATGTTTTGGCTATGAATCTGGTGTAGCTTATGATGCCCCCATATGGGTCAAGTTTCGAGATAATTAGCTTTTTTGAAAAGGAAAGAATTAAATAACATGAATTATTCCGAAATGGGTAAATTAGATATGATTGTAGATATTTTAAATATCTTTTCATTGGTATACATTTTAGTCTGACCCGATTAATATTTTAGAAGATATTGGGAAATTTTTTAGCCCATCAGAAATTGTCATTTGCCCCAAAATTTGACTTCATATTTGAACATAGCAGGATCAAAGTCGATTTTAACTATAATTAAGCTTTAGTTTGTGTTAACTTAACTAAGCATCTATAAACATCTAAACAATAGAGAATGTGAATCATAAACAGTGCGTGTGCCTCAATCAAGATTACAAAGCCATGCTGGTTGGTGATTTTTCTATATTTGATAATGGATTGTGTAGGTGAGCATTATTAAAATTAGAAGTCAGCGATTTTGAAACTCATGTGCTTTTTTTCTAAGTACAATGTGAAACAATATAAAAAATTTATAATTTTATAAGTATTTTTTAATAATAAGATAACTATAGTCGGTCTTGGATCCAGATTTTCTAAGGCTAAAAGTGGTTATAAAAAATAAGTATAACCTAAATTTTAGCGATGTAAATATTAATTTATGGCGTGCAGATATGAAACAGTTCATTTCTGATGCTATTTTTATATTTTAGTGAGTTAAAAATGGACCGGCCATGACCATTTTTATTAGGGTCACTTATTTTTCTCAAATACATATATAAACCAAATTTGAAAAAAATCTATGCGATATTCACGCTTTTTGATAGATTTAACTGAATATCTGCTTTTTATGGGTATTATGGCTACAAATGGTCCTACAGGGATTATTTTCAGACTTCTGCTTAGTGGGCATAGTAGACACATATGCCTCAAATTTTATCGATAAATACAGTGGGTGACAATACATTGCAAACTTTTACAAAATTCTTAATTTTCCAACTTTGTTTTTTAATAATTTCGCGTTACAATTGTTTTTTGATGTGTAAACATCTATACGCGCAGGGGGGTAACATGTGAGCCGTAAGACAAAATCAGTGTGACTTATGATTGTATTAGTGAAAAAATTATGATATGTAATAACCTGTTTGAAAATGAAAAATGAAAAATAAAAAATGAAAAATGTAAAACGAAAAAAAAAATAAAATCGAAAACCGAAAACTGAAAAATAAAAAATGAAAAATGAAAATTAAAAATTGGAGAATGGAGAAGAAAAATGAAAAACGAAAAATTAAAAATAAAAAATGAAAACTGAAAAATAAAAAATGGAAAATGAAAAATGAAAAATGAAAAACGGAAAATGAAAAAATAAAAAATGAAAAATAAAAAATGAGAAATGAAAAATAAAAAATGAGAAATGAAAAGCGCAAAATGAAAATTGAAAAATAAAAAACGAAAAATTAAAAATTAACCGGTTGAAATAATAAATATTTTTATATTAGCAGAGCCCCTACAGTTCATTGCTATGAGTGATACACAGAAGACGCTTTCTGTTTGATTTTAAAAAGTGCCATGAAGAAATTTTTAATTACTAGACAACCCTATTCCCCCTCATCCAATTGGTCTGAAACTTGGCCCATAGTCTGTAGTCACGCACAGTCACGGAGTGCGTGATAGATAGACTTGCCGTGAAAAAAGATTAACTTTGACATAGCATGGGCACGCATAGTTACGCACAGTCACGGAGTGATTTAAACCCCATTTCCCTTCATCCGATCGATCTGAAACTTTGTACATAGACTTGTTGTGGCCAGAGATTAATTTTAATATAGTCAAACATAGTGACGAATAGTCACGCACAGTGACGGAGTGATTTAAACCCCATTTCCCCTCATCCGATCGATCTGAAACTTTGTCCATAGACCTGTTGTAGCCAAAGATTTATTTGAAGATAGTCACGCATAGTCACACCCAGCCACGGAGTGATTTAAGCCCCATTTCCCCTCATCCAATCAATCTGAAACTTGGTCCATAGACTTGTTGTGACCAAAGATTAATTTTAAAATAGTCACGCAAAGTCACGCACATTCACGGAGAAATTCAAAACTCATAAACATAAGGAAATGAAAGAGTTTTAATAAAAACTTTGTTTTTATGGGTTAGATTATTTAAGTAAACTACCAGATTCTAGCGCTCGAAATTCAAGTGCAATTTTTAGGCAGCTTTAATTTTCAACTTAGCCAATTCACAAACCAACACTTTTATGCCTCATTATTATTGTGGATGAAGATAACAAACTCATAAGTTATAAGTTATAAGTTATATTTATTGAGCCTTTTTTAATACAATAATAGAAACTTAAACATAAAAATAACAAGAGAGTAAATAACTTAAGACTATAAAGTATTATCTTAATTACAACAAATTTGAACAGCACCATGCTTAATCGATGAAATTATTACAATTTTAATGAATAGTAAGTGTGAGTAAAATGCTCTTGCTCCCGGAGCTAACATATCTGGAGAGTGAATCTCTTAAAATAATCTTAAAACTACGACTTAAAAATAAACTAAAAACTAAAAGAAAATAACACAAATCACAACAAAATAATAAATGATAATAAAAATGTACTATCCTCTATGAGTACCTGGTGTACTTTTTATATAAAAATTAGCGGATAAATTTGTATTCACATCAAAATTTGGAGGGATTTCATTAATATAGCCAATAGGTGATAAGTAGTTTGTATTTGACCAACTAAAATTTCTTTGTTCAATAAAAATGTTTTTAATAAAATTATTTTCATGATTTGATCATCTTGAAATGAATTTTCTTAAAATATCACATATGTATAAGCCAATTGGAGTAGTATTTGATTGATTATTAATAAAAATGTTAGAGTATCGCTTAAAAATTGATTTAAAGTTTTTACCAATACAACATCTTATAATTTTCCGTTCAAAAATTTCCATTTCCTTTATGACCGTAAGTGAAATATTGAACCAAATAGGAAAACCGTATAAGAAAACTGGTCTAATACTTGTTTTATATAATAAGAGCTCAGTTTTCATTGGTAAACTCTTATTAAACAAAATTTTTGAAAATGCACCCATAATTTTGTAAGATTTCTTTAAAGCTATTCTGGCATGTTTGTTGAATTTTAGAAGATTGTTAATATTGATTCCTAAATATTTGATATTTTCTTTGAAGGGAATTTCATAACCACAAAGAAAAAGTTTTAGCGTTTTACTTTCTGGCACAACAAAAAAATGAAAAACGAAAAATGAAAAAATTAAAAATAAAAAATGAAAAATAAAAAATGAGAAATGAAAAATAAAAAATGAGAAATGAAAAACGAAAAATGAAAATTAAAAAATAAAAAACGAAAAATTAAAAATCAACCGGTTGAAATAATAAATAATAATAATTATTTTTATATAAGCAGAGCCCTTGAAGTTGATTGCTATAAGTGGTACATATATAGGTGACGCTTTCTGTTTGATTTCAAAAAAGTGCCATGAAAAAATTTTTAATTACTAGATGTTTACACATATCCCCTGTGATCGGACTCACATGATTTTTTTTTTGTTGCGAAATCACTCTTTGGTGTATACTCTATCGAAAGATAACAATTATGTTATAAAAAAAACACAAAAAAAATATTATTCTGTCTGTCTGTCTGCCATGGGACAACCCCATTCCCCCTTATCCAATTGGTCTGAAACTTGGCCCATAGTCTGTAGTCACGCACAGTCACGGAGTGCTTTGAAACCCATTTTCCCTTATCCGATCGATCTGAAACTTGGTCGATAGACTTGCCGTGAAAAAAGATTAACTTTGACATAGCCAGGCATGGGCACGCACAGTTACACACAGTCACGGAGTGATTTAAACCCCATTTCCCCTCATCCGATCGATCTGAAACTTTGTCCACAGACTTGTAGCCAAAGATTATTTTGAAGATAGTCACGCATAGCCACACACAGTCACGGAGTGATTTAAACCCCATTTCCCCTCATCCAATCAATCTGAAACTTGGTCCATAGACTTGTTGTGACCAAAGATTAATTTTAAAATAGTCACGCAAAGTCACGCACATTCACGGAGAAATTCAAAACTCATAAACATAAGGATAGAAAGAGTTTTAATAAAAACTTTGTTTTTATGGGTTAGATTATTTAAGTAAATTAGCAGATTCCAGCGCTCGAAATTCGAGTACAATTTCTAGGCAGCTTTAATTTTCAACTTAGCCAATTCACAAACCAACACTTTTATGGCTTATTATTATTGTGAATGAAGATAACAACACATTAGCAAACACATTAAAAAATTTAATAAAACATGTTTAAATATGTTTAATTTTATGTATGTATGTGTTAGTAGCAACTTTAAATATAATTTAATCAAAATAAAGGAAAAAATTTAAAAATCTGTAAATCTGCAAAACGGCTAAAAAGAAATACCTTTCAAATAATATACGTTTGGTCAAAATCGGGACAAAACGGTAGAACAAAACATCGGTCAGAAGAAATTGCCTAGCCTATTAATATTATAGATAAAACACTCAAATTTTAAAATTAATAAAAGAGTTTTTAATTCTATGATCCAATTTTTTTGGTATTGACCGTTCAAATCGCCTAAAATAGACTTTGTTAAAAGTTTCCATTGTATTGTCACTTACTGTATATCATAACCTGGATAATAATGCTATGTATAGCAGCTTATAGACTAAACTTCATTGGATTACAAAGTTTACATGGTGTAAATCGATTCATAAAGTGATTCTGAATCGATCGATATATTAAAAGGTGGGTCTAGGTCAAATATTTTTATTATAGGTAGTTACAAACAACAGCACAGACTGATTGTACGCTCACCACATAGTGGTATAGGGTTTAAAAATAGAAATGGGTTGAAGAAATTATTAGTCGCTAGGTAATATTATTAAAAAACCATTTGTTTTAATTCTGTCTGAACTCTCCTAATCATATGCAAAAAAGTTTATAAGTAAAGAAATTAAATGTTTTTATTGTTATAATAAATTGTTTTTATTGACAATGTGATACGAGTTCAAAAATTGATTACCTACTCATGTTAATTTCATTAATGGTTGACTTATAGACAGACGCACACACAAACATATGATATATAAACGTTCTAACATAAATATCAGTTTATTTCTAAATAAATCGCACAACAACCAAAAGCCATTTGTGGTTGTTTATGTTTAAAAGCTTACCGGCTGCCAACAACAGGCTATTGACTGGCTGTCCCTTATACTTAGTTAAGAGCATTTCGCATATGCGTACGGCTAGCTGGCTTAGAGGGTGTATTACGTATACTTAATCAATTGAGAGATTTATTTTTAGTTTTCATTAGCTCGACAGGTGAATACGATGATCGTGTTTGGTTCATTCAACGATTGCAATATCACGATCGTTTGTTGTGGATTTTTGAGAGCACTTCGTAAGAGTTTGGCGAGCTACAACAATTCAAATGTTTGATAAAGCTGGCTATATCAGTGATGCCAGCGCTTAAAAAAATTATAGGGTATTATTGAACGGGATTTACAAAAAATTGCATCTTAGTTTCCATGAAGTAAATATTTATGGAAAGTTCGCTTTAAAATGCGATTGATCAGTCTTGTCACATGTTTAAAATTTTAATTCATATTTAGCATTACAATTATTTTTCAACGATTTTTTTTTTCAAATAGTAACAGGAAACTGAATCAAATATATCAAGCCTCGAAAGACTTAATTAACCCTTTAGATACACATTGTAGCAAAGATATTGAATGACTTTTGGTTCACGAAAAGCAATTACATATAAAAAATATTTTTTTTTTAGCTTTATAAAAAAAAAATATAGTTTCCCATTTCGGTCAAATGGGCTGAAATGGGGGCCCTCCCTAACTAATAACATTTATGATAATAATAATAAATAATAAGTAACATCATTTTTTAAACACACCGCTCACACTGCGAGCTCATGAAACAGAATTTATATTTTTAACTCTAAAATGATAAATTTGACTTATATGTAATTTAAAAAAAAAATTTTTAGAATGTTGCAGATCTGCAACACGGCTTCGTAAAGAGTTAAAGTTTTTTTTAATTTTTTTAGCTTTATCTTTAGTATTGGACATATCAAGAATGTAGGGGTACGTTAGAGTTGCTTTCGCTGTAAATTCGCATTATTACTATTCACAGTATTAGGAAAGGCCGTCACAGTACTACGAAGAGCGGCGAACAACTGACGTATAACTAATGGCAATAGTATGGAACAAAATTTTTTGATGAAAAGGGGCTACCTTATAAAATATATTTTTTGATCTGTAAACATCTAAACGCGCAGGGGGATAAAAATCTATTTCACAATACAATCACAAAAACAGCGTAAGATGTAAGACGTAAGACAAAATAAGTTTGACTTATGATTGTATTGGTGAAAAAATAACATATTTCTGCATTATATTTCTTCACTTTTTATAAACATTTATAATTAATTTTGTCAATCATATAAAATTATTATTAACATTACAATTTATTCCATTTGTTTTAAACAATTATCACTGTATTTAGTATTATTTTTAATAAATAATTGAAATAATAAATACATGTAATCCCCGGTATAGGGGCTAAAAATCTATTTCACAATATACATAATCACAAAAACAGAGTAAGACAAAAACAGTGTGAAGTACGATTGTATTTGTGAAAAGATTAGGAAGTGTTTGGAGACAAAATTAAGGCACGATTTCTTTAGGAAGTGTTTGGATATAAAATGAAAGAGCGAATAGAGTTATAAAAACGTCTTGAGAAATAAAACATGAAAAATAAAAAATTAAAAACAAAAAATGAAAAATAAAAAATGGAAAATGAAAATGACAAATGACAAAAAAAAACCAAGAATAAAAAATAAAAAATTAAAAATAAAAAAATGAAAAATGAAAAATAAAACATGAAAAATAAAAATTAAAAAATGAAAAATAAAAAAAATGAAAAATTAAAAATTAAAATTGAAAAGTGAAAAGTTAAAATTGAAAAATAAAAAATGAAAAATAAAAATGAAAAATAAAAAATGAAAAATAAATAATGAAAAACGAAAAATAAAAAATGAAAAATAAAGAAGGAAAATAAAAAATGACGGATCAAAAATAAAAAAATAAAAAATTAAAAATAAAAAATTAAAAAAGAAAAATAAAAAATTGAAAAATGAAAAATAAATAAAAATGAAAAATGAAAAACGAAAAATGTAAAATGAAAAATGAAATATTAAAAATGAAAAATGAGAAATGAAAAATTAAAGATAAAAAAATTGAAAATTGAAAAATTAAAATTGAAAAATAAAAAATGAAAAATGCAAAATAAAAAATTAAAAATAAAAAATGAAAAATAAAAAATGAAAAACGAAAAATTAAAAATAAAAAATAAAAAATGAAAAATGAAAAATAAAAAATTAGAAATGAAAAATTAAAAATAAAAATTGAAAATTGAAAAGCGAAAAGTTAAAATTGAAATATAAAAAATGAAAAGTAAAAATGAAAAATAAAAATGAAAAATAAAAAATGAAAAATTAAAAATAAATAATGAAAAACGAAAAATGAAAAATGAAAAATAAAAAATTAAAAATGAGAAATGAAAAATTAAAAATAAAAATTGAAAAGTGAAAAGTGAAAAATTAAAATAGAAAAATAAAAACTAAAATTGAAAAGTGAAAAATAAAAAATTAAAAATAAAAAAAAAATGAAAAATGAAAATTAAAAAATGAAAATTATAAATTAAAAAATGAAAAATGAAAAATAAAAAATGAGAAATGAAAAATTAAAAATTAAAATTTTAAATTTAAAATTTAAAATTTAAAATTTAAAATTTAAAATTTAAAATTTAAAATTTAAAATTTAAAATTTAAAATTTAAAATTTAAAATTTAAAATTTAAAATTTAAAATTTAAAATTTAAAATTTAAAATTTAAAATTTAAAATTTAAAATTTAAAATTTAAAATTTAAAATTTAAAATTTAAAATTTAAAATTTAAAATTTAAAATTTAAAATTTAAAATTTAAAATTTAAAATTTAAAATTTAAAATTTAAAATTTAAAATTTAAAATTTAAAATTTAAAATTTAAAATTTAAAATTTAAAATTGAAAATTGAAAATTGAAAAGTGAAAAGTTAAAATTGAAAAATAAAAATGAAAAATAAAAAATGAAAAATGAAAAATAAAAAATGAAAAACGAAAAATAAAAAATGAAAAATAAAAAAAGGAAAATAAAAAATGACGGCTCAAAAATAAAAAAATAAAAATAAAAAATTAAAAATAAAAAATTAAAAAAGAAAAATAAAAAAATGAAAAATGAAAAAAAAAAAAATGAAAAACGAAAAATGGAAAATGAAAAATGAAAAATAAAAAATGAAAAATGAGAAATGAAAAACTAAGATAAAAATTGAAAAGTGAAAAATTAAAATTGAATAATAAAAAATGAAAAATGTAAAATAAAAAATTAAAAATAAAAAATGAAAAATGAAAAATGAAAAATGAAAAATAAAAAATGAAAAACGAAAAATGAAAAATAAAAAATGAAAAATAAAAAATGAGAAATGAAAAATTAAAAATAAAAAATGAAAATTGAAAAGCGAAAAGTTAAAATTGAAAAATAAAAAATGAAAAGTAAAAATGAAAAATAAAATTGAAAAATAAAAAATGAAAAATGAAAAATAAATAATGAAAAACGAAAAATAAAAAATGAAAAATAAAAAAATTAAAAGGAAAATAAAAAATTACGGATCAAAAATAAAAAAATAAAAATAAAAAATTGAAAATAAAAAATTAAAAAAGAAAATTAAATAATGAAAAATTAAAAATGAAAAACGAAAAATGAAAAATGAAAAATAAAAAATTAAAAATGAGAAATGAAAAATTAAAAATAAAAATTGAAAAGTGAAAAGTGAAAAATTAAAATAGAAAAATAAAAAATGAAAAATAAAAGATAAAAAAGGAAAAATGAAAAATGAAAAATAAAAAATGAAAAATAAAAAATGATAAATGATAAATAAATAATGAAAAATAAAAAATAAAAAATAAAAAATGAAAAATAAAAAATGAAAAATGAAAAATTAAAAATAAAAACTGAAAAATAAGAAATAAAAAATAAAAAATTAAGAATCAAAAATAAAAAATTAAAAAAGAAAAACAAAAAAATTAAAAATAAAAAGAATAAAAAATGAAAAATAAAAAATGAAAAATAAAAAATGAAAAATAAAAAATGAAAAATGCAAAACGAAAAATGAAAAATAAAAAATGAAAAACGAAAAATAAAAATAAAAAATAAAAATGAAAAATAAAAAATCAAGAATGAAAAAAAAATAAAAAATGAAAAAAATGAAAAATAAAAAATTAAAAATAAGAAATTAAAAATAAAAAATGAAAATGAGAAAAAAAAATTAAAAATAAAATATGAAAAACAAAAAATTAAAAACAAAAAATTAAAAACGAAAAATTAAATATTAACCGGTTGAAATAATAAATAATAATAAATACTTTTATATTAGCCCCTGCAGTTGATTGCTAGAAATGTTATAGATGACGCTTTCTGATTGATGTAAAAATATCTTTTATGTTTACACATCTCCCCTGTGATCGGCCTCACGTGATTTCTTTTTGTATACGCGTGGGATAATTTTTATTGATTATCTTCAAAAAGGAAAAACAGTCAATGACGAGTATTACTGCAGCGTTTAACTGATGAAATTTAGGAAAAAAGGGCGCAATTGGCAATTTGCCAAAATCCATGAATTAAAGTTTGAATTGCTTCAGCACGCACCAAATTCTCAAGAATTAATTACCTCGGACTATTTTCTATTTCCAATCTTCATAAAATGGCTCGGTGGTAAAATATTTGCCAATAGTGAAGAGGTCGGGTCTGCAGTTCTTACTGTAAACAGGGTATCTAAGCTATTGAATATCGCTGAGAAAAGTATATCGAGCTAAAAGGAACAGATTCATTGTGGCTAACGAATTTATTGCCAACCGATTTGTGATTAAGTTAATCAACGAATTTCGGGTTCATTACAATAACAACTCTGTTGTAAAAGTTTCATTACAATAGAAAACGGTTAGCAGCTTTAAATTTCTGTTGATACAATCAAAAATACATTTATTAAACTTTAGAACAATTCGGTTGTTGATTTTTTTTTCTAGGTGTAAGAAATCAAAATAAAAAAAATTCCATGATTTGTTGTGTATTTGTTGTGGTCAGGTCTGGATGTCCTGGGAGCGCCCTCGTATTTACAGTTATGAACTTTTTGAGAGATAATATAAATGAACGTCAATTATCGAAAAGGAAAATCACAAATCGTGTGGTTGCGGCTTTTTGCCGGTGACTATTTTGAAATTGGTTTTTCTTTTTACTCCTTTTCTATTAACTCGTAGTGTCTGCTTGTCGGCAAAACTTTGGATCGTTTTTAACCCTCTTCCCGTGCTCCAATCGCAAAAAAATTATCTGACACATTTTTTTTTTGCAAAAAAAATTTTTTGATTTTTAAAAGCGAGTATAATAAAAACTTGATTTTTATTGGTTGGTTTTTAAACCATCAAAATCGGATTGTTTTAAATTTATAAATATTTTTATTTCAATGTGTTAAACGTGCAAATGAATCCAAGTATATTTATGGATTAAAAATAAATCAAAAACATTTAAAAAACTAAAATAATAAACAAATAAATATATAATTTTTTTGAACAAAATATATAAGGTTTTTTGGTTAAAATTTCAATTATATTTTTCCATAATATAATTCTGATAAAACAGAAATTTTATGCCGTATGTAGTATCAGACTGGCATCACAACCGCTCATCGTAGTTAAACGTCACAACTTTTCTTTTAGTTCTGGCCACTTAAAAGTAAGTGCAATCGTTTCGATTTGATCGTCAAAGTGAGCTTGTCATAAAACACTTTTGTTGTGTGTTTTTTTTTTTAGTTATTATTTCTCATTCGTTTTAATCTGATATTGATCGTATGGCGTATATGAAGTCGTCTTATCATTGATTGTTTCTCTTATAAGTTTGAAATATGGATTATGGTTACGTTTTTGTTATAATTCAGTAGTAGAGATACGTTATAATAACAGGTGTCGATCGTCTTCATCCAGTCAGTACACGGCAAATCGGCGTTAAGTTAAGACGATCTCTCTACAAGTTTTTTTTTCGGCTAAAAATAAAAAGAAAAATTAATAGAACCGTGTCTAAAATATAATCTAAAAAAATATTATAAATTCTATAAAAATTCCTATATAAATATTAATTTAAAAATTATAAAGAAAAAAAGTTAAACGTTTTCGGAAAGTTTTTGTTTTTTGTTTTTATAAAAACCGTTTTATTTTACATTTATAAAACGTTATAATTAAAGTGATTGAACCAAAGTTTTGAAATCAATTAAAAGTTTCAATACAACTTATAAGTTAATTCATAAAATTACAAAAAAAAAAAAAATAAATAAAAAAAAATTAACTTCCTAAAAAAAAATAAAAAATATGTAAGCAATTTACAATCGTTATAAAACCATAATCATAATGGAAAAGAGAATGCAATTAAATCTTGTTTTATGTTTATTTTGTTTTGTTAAAATTAATGTTTTATAATCAATGACAAAAGTGTTAATAATTAACTTACGATTAATTTTATGTAGGAACGATAACCTTAATATGCCTTAATTTTGAATGTTTATTTTCAGTTTTTGTTTTATTTTTATTTTTATAAATGGTTAATTTATTCGTTCTTTTAAATGTGTTCATGGCTATGCGGCAAGTAGTCAACTATGTATGTAGCTAGTATGCCATTCTTAATGACTGATCGTTTGTACCTTCTATTACCTTTATAGCTTTATTTAATGAACTACCTAGTTAGTATAAACAATAATATTAATGTTTTCAAATATTAGTTATTTCTTTTATTCAACTTCCAATTTGGGTTGCAATACATTTTTGTTTTGACTGTGTTTAGACTGCTACGTAGTCAAATTTTAATTTAAAATTAAAAAATACAGTGGGCCTAAAAAATGTGGATTCATAAATTTGTAAAAATATTTGTTTGAGAACATTTAAATCTTTTTGATAAAAATTGGTCTAACAAGCTTCATTAATATATTTGATATACAGTGAGTGACAATACAATGGAAAATTTTAACAAAATATATTTATGACGACTTGTCCGGTCAATCCTAAAAAATTGGATCATTAAATTAAAAACTCTTATTTAAAAATTTGTGTGTTTTATTTATTTAAAAATGAAAAAAAAAATATTAACATAAGAAAGCTTAACTTCAGAAAAATATAACAAAACTTAAAAGTAATAATTTTTATGCTGTTGCCACCAATTGTTGACAAAATATTGGTTTCAATATTTTGTTGGGTATCTATTATTTCTTGGTACTGTTTCACAACACCGAGGCATAGATTCAATTAAATTGTTGATGATATTCATTGAATTAACTGCAGCTATCAGTTCTGTCTTGCTTATGTAATTTCGTGTCCATATTATTCGATCTACAATTTCCCTTAGATTTTCTATGAGATTGAGATCTGGTGATTGGGCTGTTCATTGCAAAACACTAACTGCATTAGATTCTAACCATTCGGTAACAACTTTGGAGGTGTGTTTTGGGTCATTGTCTTGTTAGAACCTCCAGGCCAGGGGCATATTTTCCTTCACGTATGGATACGTTAAGTTATTTAAAATTTGTCTGTAACCAATTCCAGTTAGAGTAACTTTCACTACATGGAATGAACCCATTCCTTGCTCGCGACAAGAAACCTCATACCATAATATTGCCACCGCCAAACTTAACAGTTTTATTTGCATATTTTAGGTCTAGTCTTTTTTCCTTTTGGTCGTCGTAAAAACATTACTCCATAATGGACTCTTAAATTAAACTAGGACTCATCTGAAAAAAAAAAAACAATATTTCAATTCCATCTTGTGTTTTTTTTCAACAAAATTTATTAGAGCCAGATGATTTTTCTCTGATATCAGTGGTTTCTTCACACGACAATAACAACCAAGATCAGCCTCAATTACTCGTTGGAAAACATTTCGAGCACATATTTATACCCTATACCACTATGTGGTTTGGGTATAATGACTTTGTGCTGCTGTTTGTAACAACCAAAAATATTGGACCTAGACCCATCTTTTATTATACCGATCGAATCAGAATCACTATCTGATTCGATTTAACGATGTCCGTCCGTCCGTCCGTCTGTGTGTCCATGTAAACCTTGTAATCAAAATATTAATATACTTTGACGAAATTGCGTATATAAGCCTTTGTCGGCCATGGGATGAACGCTATTGAAATTGGTGAGAATCGGTCCATGTTCAGACCTAGCCCCCATACAAATGACCCCTATGAAATCGACATAAATTGCCATAAAATCCAATTGTCATATAGATCTTACTCAAATTGGGTTTGTATGCGTTTATTACATCCATTAATGAGTAGTCCAAAAATGATCCCTATCGGACAACTCTTAGGTATAGGCCCCATATAGAGCTGCTTCCCATCTTCACTTAAATCTATCAAAAAAACAAAAATATTGCACTGATTCTTCTCAAATTTTGTTTGTATATATTTTTGCAAAATACAGGAGACTTTACCAAACATGGTCAGGATCGGTCCATTTTTGGGCCTAGTCCCCATATAGATATAGCATCCGATATGAAATTTTTCATATCTGCAGCCAAAAAAATTAATAAAAATCCCACTAAAGTTTGGTTTTTGCTTATTTTCTATATCCAGTTAGTTGGGCTTAAGAGATAGGGTCTCTAAACGCATGGCATAGGGTATCGTATAGTCGGTATAGACCGACCATAATTTTCTTACCTGTTTTAGTTTCAGATTGCTTACCTCTTTCGGTATCATTTTTTGACATTTTTAAACTCTCTCGCTATCAAATTATCCTGGCCTTGACTCGTTTTATGGAACTTGCCGCCTTAATGTTGATTCGTCACCATACCTCTCTCACGATATTTCTTGATAACTTTTAAAATTATGGATTTATTCATAAAATATTTTTTACCAATTTTCTTTTGGTTAAGACATTGACAGTAAAATAATCTATTATGCTGGTTTTTAACGCTACCCAAAATTTTATTCTTGCCTTTACTTTATAATCTATAATTTTAATAGGCATAGGTCTTGTGACCGATGTCACTTTGTCAGTTTTAAACCGATTTCGACATAACATACCTCATTTGAAAGGTATTTCTATTTAGCTGTCCACCAGATTTACAGCTTTGTACCGTCTAAAACATTTTTTTTTTTTTTTTTTGATTAAAATTCATTTAAAGTTGCTACTAACACATACATATATAATGCTGTGTGTGTGTACTAAATTTGTCATTGAATATCGGTGGGAAAAGTGTATCGAGCTAAAAAAAAAAAAAACAGATTCATTGTGGCTCACAAATTTGTTGCCAACCGAAGTGTGATGAAGTTAATAAACGAATTTCATTACAATAGAAAGCGATTAGCAGCTTTAAATTTTTACTGATACAATCAAAAATATAGTTGTTAAACTTTGGAACAGTTCGATTATTAATTTTTTTCTGGGTGTAAAAATTCAAAATAAAAACAATTCCCAAATTTGTAGTGTTTTTTTTTTTGTAGTTCTGGTAGTTCTGGGAGCGCCCTCGTATTTACAGTTATGCAATTTTTGAAATTAGTTCTGATTTTAAATTTATATCCATAATCCATGCAATAAAATTTGTAAAAAGTTTTTCTTTTTACTCCCTTTATATTAACTCGTAGTGTCTGCTTGTCTGCTTATCGACAAAACTTTGGATCAATTTTTAACCCTTTTCCCGTGATCCAATCGAGCTGAAACTTTAGGCGGTTTCTTGTCACCAATGTAAGTTTTAAACCAATTTTGACATAACATACCTCATTTGAAAGGTATTTCTATTTAGCTGTCCACCAGATTTACAGATTTTTACCGTCTGAAACATTTTTTTTTAGTAAAATTCATTTGAAGTTGTGTGTTTTTTAAATTTGTTAATGTGTTTGCAGAAATTCTATATGAAAAACCCTGTGTTGAATTGAAAAATAATGTTTCGACATAAAACAATAACGACAATAACGCAATCGAATTTTATTATAATAATTGCATATCACACGCCCTGTGATGAATTGTGAATTGCCTAAAATTAGCATACCTTCAGATTATTGAAACAAATAAATTGAATGAAAAATAAAATTTCCTAGAATTTGCACTCGAATTTAGAGGGCTAGGCTCTGCTAGTAATTAATTATAAGAAAACATTGAAAAATAAAATAAATAACGGTTAAGATTTTATAATTTTTTTTTATACCATCTGCTATTTTTATTGTTTTAATCAACTCTGGTACAAAAGTTTAAAAGTTTCCATTGTTTTGGCATCACTAAAAAATCTTTTTTATTTTTTATTTTAACAAATTTTGTATCCTTCGATTTCGTAAGTGATTTCACAAAAAAAAAAAAATTAAGAATTAACTCGAAATTATTTTAAAAATAATAACAAAATTAGCAAATTCAGAATTTTGTAAAATTTTTACTATATTGTTACCCACTGTATGTATATATTCTTAAGACTTTTGAATTGTTTTTTTTTTTTAATTTCTTTAATATATTTTTAAATGAAATTTGTGAAAAAATTTAAATGAATATGTTAAAATTGTTCAAGTCGTTTTATTTAAAAGTAACTACTCCAAATAGTGCGGTGTTCTTTTCTCATATTTATTTTTTTTTTTCATAATAAAAACTTATAATTATAATTTTGATAGTAAAATTAACTGAAAATGTATCTTAAATACAACAAAAGAAGATACATTTAAAACCCGAACTATTACATCGTCAATCGAATCAAAAGAATTTTTCATTTATTTTTAGACAACTTATAAAGCAGTAAAATACAGTTAATAAAATCGTTTTTATTGACTAACAAAATTTTACTGAAAAAACAGTAAAAGAGCGATATTTTTTTATTTTTGAAAAACAAAAGCAGACACTTTATTGTTAATACACATGTGTTGCCCACAACGTATTGTTAGCGGGATCATTCATTAAAATTGTATTTAAACAAACATTTCTACACAAAAAGCAAAATTAATTATAAGAATTTATTTTGAAATTTAAATAGTTCAATTTTAAATAACTGAAATAAACAAACTACAAAAAAAAAAAAAACAAGTAAGAGTGTTATATTCGGCTATGCCGAAACGTTGATAACCTCCACCTAGGTTTTACGTTTATATTAATATCTGAAATTATTAAGCCTTTTAAAACAAACAAACATGTAAGCAATGTATTGGAAAAGTAAACAATTTGATAAACTTAATACGAAATTTGAAAAACAAACATACTAAATTTTTAGCATTTTTTAGAGGTGTCCCCATATTTTAGGATATATCTTGTCACAATGATGCTCGCTTTACCCCATTTTAAATATCAACAGGCTCGAAATAATGGCAAATAATATTATCCTAAGTTTACCCAGGTTAATGGTTTATTTTGTGAATAAATGTGATTTCAACAGACAGACAGACGGACATTTGGACAGACGGACATCGCTATATTGACTCGAACTGTTCTAAGAATATGGAATATATATATATATATATGTATACTTTATGGAGTCATAAAATAATTTTTCGGTCCGTTACAAACTGATATATACCCTCTGCACAGTGGTGCGGAGGGTATAAAAAAAATACTTAACTGCAGTAATTTGGTTTGAATATCTGCTGAAGAAGTTAAAACAAATATTTCTTTGGCAAACAACAAGCTATTAAACTGGTAACGTAAAATTTTACGAGTGGATGTTTTTTTATTGTAACTTATTTTTGTTTTTATTTTTTTAATTAAAAATTAAGTTATCAACATCACACAATTCTTTTCCGGATTTCAAGGAAATTACTTCAAGTTCAACATTTTTATTAACTCAGCATTACTTAAACGAAAGTTGGACATAAAGTCAATAATAATTAATAAATAGTTTTTGTATTTAGTATAAACAACTTTCAAGGTTTTTGTCTCCCCTATGAACTTTAAGTGGTTGAATACATCAAGTGAGATTAACTGCAGAATATATTGACAGAATATTTTAACCCTTGAAATGTGCGTTTTGTTTTAGTTTTATGTATTAGATAAAATCTGGCAAAAGTTAGCCCAGAAGAACATTTGACGACGGGTCAACGACCTATTTCATACAGTGTTGGCAAAAACAAATAAAACACAAGCATGAAAATTATAGTCGGTCTAGACCGACTATGCGATATCTTATATCATGCGTTTAGAGAATTGGTCTTAGGTATAACTAATTGGGTATAGAAAATAAGTATAAATCAAATCTTAGTCGAATTTTTTTTTAATTTTTTTGCCTGCAGATCTAAAAAAAGTTCATATCGGGTGCTATATTTATATGGGGACTAGGTCGAAAAATGGATCAATCCTGACCATATTTGGTAAAGTGACTTATTTTTACCAAAAACATATACAAACAGAATTTGAGAAAAATCCTTGCAATATTTTAAGTGAAGATGGGGAAGTGGCTTTATCTGGGGGCTATGACTAAAAATTGTCCTACAGCGTTTATTTTTGCACTACTCATTAATGAGCGTAATAAACACACACAAACTAAATTTTATCGAGATCTGTGTGATAATTTGGATCTTATGGTAAACTAATGCTATTCACAGGGGTCATTTGTATGGGGACTAGGTCCGAACATGCACCGATTTTCAGTAGCGTTTCCTATGGGCGATAAAAGCTTATATAGGAAATTTGATCAAAACATATTCATATTTGCGATCTGTAGTTTAATTATAAAGTTTCCATGGAAACACAGACGGACGAATGGACGGACTTCGTTAAATCGACTCAGAAAGTGATTCTGACTCAATCAGAAAGTGATTCTGAGTCGTCGATCAGAAAGTGATTCTGAGTCAATCGGTATAATAAAAAAAATCTTGTGAGTCCGATTACGGGGGAGATGTGTAAGCATCTAGTAATTAAAGATTTTTTTATGGCACATTTTTAAAATCAAACAGAAAGCGTCATCGTTGTATCACTTATAGCAAACAACTGCAGGGGATCTCCAAAAATAAAAATATTTATTATTATTTATTATTTCAACTGGTTAATTTTTCATTTTTCGTTTTTAATTTTTTATTTTTCATTTTTTATTTTTAATTTTTCGTTTTTGATTTTTTATTTTTCATTTTTATACCCCCCTATACCACTATGTGGTTTGGGTATAATGACTTTGTGCTGCTGTTTGTAACTACCAAAAATATTTGACCAAGACCCATCTTATATTATACCGATCGACTCAAAATCACTTTCTGAGTCGATTTAGCAATGTCCGCCAGTCCGTCCGTCTGTGTGTCCATGTAAAGCTTGTAATCAAACTACAAGTCGCAAATATGAATATATTTTGATGAAATTTGGAGTATAAGCTTTCGTCGGTCATGGAATGAGCGCTGTTGAAATTGGTGATAATCGGCCGTTGTTCAGACCTAGCCCCCATACAAATGACCCCTATGAAATCGACATAAATTGCCATAAGATTCAAATTGTCTTATAGATCTTACTGAAATTGGGTTTGTATGCGTTTATTACATCCATTAATGAGTAGTCCACAAATGATCCCTATAGGACAACTCTTGAAATTGGTGAGAATCGGTGCTTGTTCAGACCTAGCCCCCATACAAATGACCCCTATGAAATCGACATAAATTGCCATATTGGGTTTGTATGCGTTTAT
Organism: Cordilura impudica; assembly: GCA_963682025.1. Taxonomy (NCBI): domain Eukaryota; kingdom Metazoa; phylum Arthropoda; class Insecta; order Diptera; family Scathophagidae; genus Cordilura; species Cordilura impudica. Next base: position 19,893,818 of record OY821520.1, read on the forward strand.
TACATCCATTAATGAGTAGTCCATAAATGATCCCTATGGGACAACTCTTAGTCATAGGCCCCACATAGAGCTGCTTCCCGATATTCACTTAAATCTATCAAAAAACAAGAATATTACACTGATTCTTCTCAAATTTTGTTTGTATATATTCTTGCAAAATACAAGAGACTTTACCAAACATAGTCAAGATCGGTCCATTTTTGGGCCTAGTCCCCATATAGATATAGCATCCGATTTGAACTTTTTCATATCTGCTGCCAAAAAAATTAATAAAAATCCCACTCAAATTTGGTTTATGCTTATTTTCTATATCCAGTTAGTTGGGTCTAAGAGATAGGGTCTCTAAACGCATGGTATAGGGTATCATATAGTCGGTCTAGACCGACTAAATTTTCTTACTTGTTATTTTTCATTTTTATTTTTAATTTTTCATTTTTCGTTTTTCATTTTTGATTTTTAATTTTTTATTTTTAATTTTTCGTTTTTAATTTTTCATTTGTAATTTTTCATTTTTTATATTTCATTTTTCCTTTTTATTTTCATTATTAATTTTTTATTTTTAATTTTTCGTTTTTAATTTTTCATTTGCAATTTTTAATTTTTTATATTTCTTTTTTCCTTTTTATTTTTCATTTTCAATTTTTTTTTTTTAATTTTTCATTTTTTATTTTTAATTTTTCATTGTTTTTTTTAAATTTTTATTTTTTTTTTATTTTTAATTTTTCAAAATTGTGGATTCTGGTACCAAAAAGGGTGTAGAAACTTTAAATGCGTTTTTTTCTCAAAACTTAATTTTCACACACTTTTCGCGGAGAAGGTCACGTATATGTATGTATGTTCTTCCTTTATTTACATATTTTAACAAATTTGATATTTACACGTGAGATCTTATCTTTACATATAGATATTGCAACAAATAATATATAGGATCTAAAGATATTAAATAGTTTTTATTTTATTTTTTTTAATGATTTTTAAAGGAAAATGGGAGGAAAAGAAAACCTTCAAATACTATCTGAAAATATTTATATGCTTATAGGAGGTTTATTAGAAATAATAGACCTCATATGTATAAGCATATAATTTTCAATTTGGTGATTTCTTTTTAATATTACGTTATTTCTCTACATTCTCTTATCAGTGGGTAAGAGGAATTTTCAATTTTGGCAAAGTAATTGTTATTAATCCTTGTTATGAAATCGATAATTTTTTCATAACCTGTTTCTTCATGAAGAAGATTTGTAGGATACCTCCAGGGCTTTTTAGTTATAATTTTAAGACATTTGTTTTGTGTCCAAATAGGACACGCGTATGTTAATATTGGCCTTATGACACTTTTGAAGAGTAGATTTTTGTTTTTGGGGTTTAGAAATGACCTTCTATTTAGTAGTGGCCATAATGCTTAAAATGATTTTATAGCTTTTTGGCACGTAGCCATAATATGTTGTTTAAATGTAAGCTGTTTCCAAGACAACTCCGAGATATTTGACATCGTTAAGTACATTTATGGTATTATTTCCAATAAGAAGATGACGTCTTGGCAGTCTTTTGGGAGATTTGTTGAATGGAAAAATTATTGCTGCAATTATTTACTGCAATTTACAAGACCCTTTTCCATTTTCTTCAGGAGTGCACTGTAAGTTTGTTTGAAGAAATTATTAAAATCAGATTAATATCAGGAACTTTTAAGTAAAATTTCACACAAAAGGTTTTTTTGGGTGTACTTCCGAAAAGCGCATACCTCCGATCGGTCTGAAATTTGGAATACTAACGTATTTTGACCTTCTAATCACGAATATCATAGTGAAAATTGCCGCAAATGCCGTTTCAGTATAAACCACGTGGATGTAAAGTCTATAAGCATTCCTTGTGTGTGTGTGTGTGTGTACTTTTTGCTACGGTCGCATTGTGGTTGTATTTGCTTTTTCTTTGGTTAACGAACTGATCACAGCCCAATCGTGATTCGTACGATGTCATGTACTTTTTATGTAATCCCCAATATCTTGTGGTAGGGATCATTTCAATGTCACGTTACCATTGTAAAGTTTTTACGTGGTCTTGCAATATCGAGCTTATATGAAAGATGTAATAATTCCGATCCATTATGATTTGGTCGGAATTACAAATTCGTCGCTTAACTTCCAATATTTTCCGCAGTAGTAGCTTCACTCTGAATATTTTCCGCAGTATTTAGTATTTGAAAATGAAATAAATAGTCTTTTATTTATTTTTTTTAAATAGTGACCTTGAAAGCCCATTTAGAAAAATTCTAAAACACATAACTTTAATCTGCAGAGTTTACGCTGTAGTAGCTTCGCTCTAAATATTTTCCGCTGCAGTACTTAAACTTTGACTATTTTTCGCTGTATAAGTTTAAGTTTAAATAAATCGGTCAAGATAGAGCGTCAATGCACAGCGGAAAAAACACGGCTTGTTCCGATTTTTATACTGAAAATCAACAAACACTTTAGTATACCAAATTTCAGACCGATCGGAGGCATGCGCTTATCGGAAGTTTATCCATTTTTTTGTGTTTACCGAATTTAGCAACCCTGTCTGTATAACTCAATTTGAAAAAATTGTTCAAATTAGTTTATATAATTTAACCATTTTCATAGAATCGTAAAATCGTTGGCAATTAGACATTTCGGAAAACGGCATTAGTGACTTCCCTTATATTATATATTTTTGCTTATTTTCTATGTCCAGTTAGTTGGGCCTAAGAGATAGGGTTTCTAAACGCATGGTATAGGGTATCGTATAGTCGGTCTAGACCGACTATAATTTTCTTACTTGTTATTTTTAATTTTTTGTTTTTCATTTTTTATTTTTCACATTTCATTTTTATTTTTCAATTTTATTTTTTTTTTAATTTTTTGTTTTTTAATTTTTAATTTTTTTTTTTATTTTTCATATTTCATTTTATATTTTTCATTTTTTATTTTTCATTTTCCATTTTTTATTTCTCATTTTTTATTTTTCAACAGCGACAAAAAGGTTATTACATACCATAATTTCTTTACCTATACATCATTTTGTCGTACGTCTTACATCTTATACTGTTTTTGTGATTGTATTGTGAACTATATTTTTACCCCCCGCGCGTATAGATGTTTACACATCAATATGGGTCCAGGCCAAATATTTTTGGTAGTTACAAACATCAGCACAAACTCATTCTACCCTGACCACATAGTGGTATAGGATATAGTGATCCACACAGCGCCAACTTTTTTTTTGGGGGTTTCACTGGACTAACCTAATACGCCAAGACCACGACCCTTAAATTGAACACATTGTAATAATCACAAGTGCTCTTATTTCACTCACTTTTACATTGCAATACACGAATCTACAAATCTTTCCATATCGTTTTTAATATATTCATTTCATGTATTCGTATGCATAGCTGATATTTTTTTTTTTTTTTAATTTTTCAACAATTTCTTTGTAGTTATTTTTCACGCACTATATTCTTGAATTTTAGGTTCATATTTATAATAGAAAAGGCTATAAATGTACGTACATAAATAGTATGTAAGTATGTATGTATATAAATTATACAGTAAAACTTTTTGTACACAATTTCTAAAAAGTAAAACATAAAAAAAAATAACTATTGAAGTTTATTGAGTTTTATAAACGAAATAAAAAACATCAAATTCATCGAAAAAAAGAAGCGACCAAATTGAATGGAAAAATATTTAAATTCGTAAGTTCGTACTTTCGTATTTGAAATATATTTGTATATTCGTACAGACTAGCAGGTTCAACCAGTTAAATCCACAAAAAAAATTTGATTCTGAAATGAAAAAATGAAATTAATCAAAAGCAATTAACGCCATAAATACACATTATATGGACGTTAGTATAATTAACTTGTTTTTTTTTTTTGTCATTTATCTCTTATGCCGATGCAAGTAACGGCAAATAATTCTTCAACATTATTATGTATGACAGATATAAATGTAACATGAGTTTAAATTACACTGCAATTACAATGATTAACACAAAAATTCATCATCTTTGTTATTATTGTTTATAATAAGTTATGCTAATAATAACAAATCAACAAACAAACATGCATACATTATTGTATGTATAAATAATATCCGAAACAAATACAATAAGACGATTACTTGATCTCGACAATAAAAATGTCCCAACAATTTAATTGAATTTTATTTGTCAAAAATAAACAAATTTGATTGCTGTGAAAATTATAAAAAATACTCACCAACATATAAACTACATACATATGTATGTTGACGGTTTATAATTCTTAACACGTTCTATTTTACGTCACTTAAAGAGATTTTTATTTGTTGAAACATGTGTGTACTTTTGTACTTTTTTTTTGTTGGTTCGTTGTGAAGGTGGAAAATTTTTATGACTCAAATTTAAAGTTCATAGTATTTGAAGTTATTAATGATAAATTAATTTTCCGTGTTGTCAACTTTTGTGGGGATTTATTATGATATTTTTTTTGTGTGACAACCTGGGTGTAAATCATTTCAGTAAAAGATGACAGATCGCAAAAAAATACAAAACTTATTATGAATTTCAATGTTGAGAACTTGGAATTAATTAAATCTTTGCTTTTAAAATAAGAACATTTTTAAATAATATTTATCAAAAGCGAGACAATTTAACTGTGCCATGTAAAAAAAAAAATAATGTGAGTCCGATCAAATGGGAGATGTGTAAACATCTGGTAATAAATAAAATGCAGAAAACAGCGACAAAAAGGTTATTTCATATAATAATTTTTTCACCAAACAATCATAAGTCATACCGATTTGTCTTAATGGTCACATCTTACGCGTAAGATGTGACTCTCACATGTACGCTGTTTTTGTGATTGTATTGTGAAATAGAAATTTACAGACAGAAATTTAATAACAGATTTATGAAATAAATTTTTTTTTATAAACAATTTTCTATAAACCTGCAATAAAGCATTTTATATGATGACTACTCTTGAATTAAGGGTATAAAACAAAAAGTTTGAAATTTGTATGAAAAACTTGTAGATGAATTTTAAATGTTTTAAATTTCAACACAAATTTAAAACGAAACGTTAAAGCAGCCAACATTTTCGAGCCATGACCGCGAAAATAGCTCAAGTGCCATAGTATTCGATTTTGGTATTTTTATGAAAATCGATAATTTACTATTATTTGCATCTTTTAACTAAATTTCATGACATGCGAAGTTCGAATACGAATTTACAGGAAAAGCAATTTTAGCTTCAATACATATTCTTATGCCGGTTTTCTCAATGTATCGTCAAACTGCCTGTTACTTAACCAGGACATAAATTTATTGGACCGATAAACTGCCGGTTAACAATTTTGGTTTTCTCAATGTACAAAAACATTATTTTCAGTTGGCAGTGCCTCTCAAAATACGCATGAAAGTTGGGAGAATTATTTTCAGTTGACAATGCCTCTCAAAATTGTTATGAAAGTTGGGAAAGTTGCTAAATCTTTGATACCCTCCACATGGGTTTACGTTTACATTAATATATGGACTAATTGCACTGTTCATAACAAATGTAAACAAATTATTTGAAAAAGTAAACAATTTGATAAACTTAATAATAAATTTAGACAACAAACACACTGACTTTTTAGCATTGTTTTAGTGGTGTCTTTATATTTTTTGACATAGCTTCGCACAACGATGACCGATTTATCCCATTTTCATTAGCAACCTGTCCGAAATAATGAGAAATAATATTATCATAACTCTCACCCCTGTTCTTGAAACCACTATCACAAAAAAAAACTCGTAAATGAAAAAATTCTTAAATCTACGAGTTTTTTGATGTTCTCTAATTTCAATAAGAATATTTTTTCTCGTTTTAATTCACATAGAAAAGGCTTTGTGCAATCAAAACAAATGCCCTTTTTTTCTACTAAGCAGGTCTTAAGAGATAAAAAAAACTAATTGATATTTAAACTCTAACGTGTTTTTTATTGAACCTTGTCATTATTTTAAAAAGTTAGACATTAATTTTATGAAAAAAACGATTTTAAAAAACGTCTACATTTTGTGCTGATTTTAAAAAAAACTCGTATTAAGTAGTCGATGTTAATAAAACACACTTTTTGCGATGATGCTGTTCTATAACTATAATAAAAACTTTTTATTTACACAATCTATTTTCCATTATAATTTTTTTCAATTATAACATAGATTCTTTATGCACTAATTATTGCAAATAAAGGAATTTAAAAAAATTTTTTCATCAAATCACATATTTATTTTTTTGCATATGTTCGAAACAGTAGTGATGCCAGTCAAATCCAATTTATTTGAATATCGAATTTTTTTTTGGTGATGCCTAACTTTTTAAAAATAGAAAAGTCATTTTTAATTGAATGAAATTGAAGAACAAAAACAATTAAATGAACAAATAAGTTGTTATTTTAAAAGAAAATATTTTTCTTTATACTTTTTCTATAAACTTAAGAAAAAACATGCACAAAATACTTAAAAGTTTTTTGTGAAACTGAATAAAGAACCATATGGCACCTCGCTTTCGAGATAACATATGCTCTTAACTCAAACATATGGTTCTTAACTCAAACATATGTTTCCATTAAATAAATAAAAAAAGTGGTTTCAAGAAACCCAAAATTTCAATTTCATGTGATTTTAAATTCACTCTATTCAAATAACAACGTTAGAAGAACAGGGCTGTTTATCCAGGTAAATGGGTTTATTTTCTGAATGAGCACGATTTCAACAGAATGCCTGACAGACGGACGGACGGACATCGTTATATCGACTCGAGTTGTTATAAATATCAAGAAAACATTTAGATACTTTATGGGGTCGCAAATGCATTTTGTCGATGCGTTACAAACGGAATGACAAACCGATATATACCCTCTGCACAGTGGTGTGGAATGTATAAAAAAAACGTTCGTTTTCTTTTCTGACAAAAAATTTCGCCCTTTTTTTCGAAAAGTGTATTTTTTATATATTCTGAATTAAGACTAACCTTATCTTATACATCAATTGAAAGGTCTCAAAGTAGAGCCCTCGTAAATCACAAAAAATTTCAGTCATTGACTTCTTTCAGGTCATAGTGTGAGAATATTTCGCCATTGTTCCCCTTTTATGAATATTTTCACCCTATGACTTCCAAGAGGATAATAATCATTTATAAAAACAGCACTTTGAGACCTTTCGATTGATATATAATGTAAGGTTTCTCTTAATTCAGAATATATAAAAAAATACACTTTTCCAAAAAAGGGCAAAAAAGGGCAACATTTTTTGTCAGAAAAGAAAACGACATTAGTAGTTGAAGATTTTGTTATGGCGCTTTTTTAAAATCAAACAGAAAGCATCATCTATGTCTCACTTATAGCAATCAGCTGCAGGGGCTCTGCTAATATAAAATTATTTGTTATCATTTATTATTTCAACTGATTAATTTTTAATTTTTGGTTTTTATTTTTTTGTTTTTTATTTTTTATTTTTCATTTTTTGTTTTTCATTTTTCAAGTTTAATTTTCATTTTTTATTTTTCATTTTTCATTTTTCGTTTTTTATTTTTTATTTATCATTTTTTATTATTCATTTTTAATTTTTCATTTTTTGTAATTAATTTTTTTTTCATTTTTCATTTTTTATTTTTCATATATTATTTTTCATTTTTCATTTTCAAAAAAGTTATTACATATCATAATTTTTTTTACCATCATAAGTCACACCGATTTTGTCTTACGTCTTACGCTGTTTTTGGGATTGCATTGTGAAATAGATTCGTATGATTTTTTCGATATCACTCCTTAGTTCACAAGGATCAAATTTATACATTTGAATCACTTTACGGCATTAACGACATTATACTTTTGTTTTTAGTCCCTGAATAAGGATCATCAGATAAAATTAATACAAAGATGGTGCAACAAATTTTCAAAAATAACATTTCTTAGTATGGATGGAACCAAATCATACATTTATATAGACCTCGCTTTGGTTTTAATATACATACATACATATATTCTGAAAGTCAATTTAAATCGAAGAAAAATTGCGGCGTGGAATCGGTTTTAAAATACTAAAATTTCCTAGTTAGGACAAATTTTAAAATCACATATTCCGTTCATTAAGCGTTACATACTCTGATAAGTTATTAAATGTTGCAAATATTATTAACACAATTTAGGGTCACTCTGAAAGTACGACTAAAAAGACTTTTAAATTTTTAGAGCGTTCATAAGAGTCATACGTAATTTGAAGTAATCCAGATATAAATAAGACATTTTTAATTTGAGTCATAAAAGAACATTTAGATAAAAGAATTATCTTCAAAGGGAAACCCCATATAAAAAAAAGATATGATTTCAAAAAGTATAAAGACTCGTACATGTCTACTTATAAAAATTAGTATTAAATATTAATTTAGCCTTCAAATAAGACAAATGAGTGATGGAAAAGAAACGTTTCAAATAAAATGTCTGATATTTAGAAAAATTTACGTGTCTGAGCCTAAACTTCAACTATTTGTAAATAGGGATTTTTTAAGATTACCCAATTACCAGTCATTTGGTTTTCTACTTTAAGGAAGTTATTTTGTTTTCTAATTTTATATCGAGTTTTTAAACAACACGTATAATATTTGATTGGCTTTTAAAATAAATTACATTACCATTCAAGTAAAGCCAATCCATTATTTTAATATGGCATAATGTTATTCTAAATATTATGTACTCGTATGTTTGTTTGTGTTAAAGCTAAAAATGTATTGATACGAGGCGCTGTGCGTCATGACGTCTTACATAAAAAAATGATTCTACAATTTTTGCAATAGATGTGAATAAATTTTATTATAACCACAAACATTTGTATGTAATAATACTACGTATGTACTTATGTGTAATGTATAATTATCATTAAATCGACAAATTCTTGACATTTTTTCTAATTTTTTTTATTGTTATTATGTATGGATATTTATGTGTAAATATTTAAAAAGTGGATTTGCGGTTTTTGCAATTTTCTATTCCCTACGCTAATCATGTTCGAACAAATCACCATGAAGATTTGTGTTAAACAACCGAAAACATTTTCGATGGCAATTAATCAAATAAATTTAACTTGACCTACTGATCCTTTTACTATAATACAAAACTATAGACGTTTTTATCGATTTTATAAACTGTTTGCCATAATGACGTTGCTATTTTTATTTTTATATTTTTACTTTATATGCGTCATCTAGATTCGTAAAGGTCTTTATAAATAACACAGTGATACAAAAAAGAATCAAACAGAAATACCTGGGATGCGATACTTTTTGTCGTGTAAACATTTATACGCGCAGGGGGGTAAAAATCTATTTCACAATACAATCACAAAAACAGCGTAAGATGTAAGACGTAAGACAAAATCGGTGGAACTTATGACTGTATTGGTGAAAAAAAAAACCTGTTTGAATTGGAAAAATGAAAACTGAAAAATAAAAATTTAAAAATAAAAAATAAAAAATTAAAAATAAAAAATTAAAAATAAAAATTAAGAATGAAAAATGAAAAATAATAAATAATAAATATAAGATAAAAAATTCAAAATTAAAAACGAAAAATAAAAAATAAAAAACGAAAAATAAAAAATGAAAAATAAAAAATGAAAAATAAAAAATTAAAAATTAAAAACAAGAAATGAAAAATAAAAAATAAAAATCAAAAAGAAGAATGAAAAATCAAAAATGAAAAATGTAAAATAAAAATGAAAAATAAAAAATGAAAAATAAAAAATGAAAAAATTAAAAATAAAAAATTAAAAATGAAAAACGAAAAACTAAAAACGAAGAACTAAAAACGAAAAATGAAAAATAAAAAACGGAAAGCGAAAAATGAGAAATAAAAAATAAAAAATGAAAAATGAAAAATAAAAAATGGAAAATGAAAAACGAAAAATTAAAATTTAACCAGTTAAAATAATAAATAATAATAAATATTTTTAGCAGAGCCCCTGCAGTTGATTGTTGTAAGTGGTACATAAAATCTTTAATTACTAGGTGCTTACACATCTCCCCTGTGATCGGACTCACAAGATTTTTTTTCTTATTGGTATTGTCGAGTACAACAAGACGCTGTCCTTGAAATTTGTGAAAACCTCCAAAATCTTATGTTACGGGTAAAAAACCGGTTTTTCGGTACTTTTGCATATTTAATCCAGTAACTTTGTTGAATATCAACTGATTTTAAATTTCTCAGCGGATCTGGAAACAAAAAATGAGTCCTTTCGAACATATGGACACGATATTTAAGTAATATTGAGACATCTGTGCGTATTTCTCCAGCAAACTCATTTTGTTTAAAAATACCTTCTATTTTTCATCTTTGGAGATGTTTTTACACATTGTTTTGTTTAGGAACCGTATAATTTATGGGCTTATTATAAAAGTTTGTTTATTTATGAGTAAAATGCAGCTTTGGATTAAAAAATCTGGTTAAAATTAACTGAGTTATTAAACTTTAAATAAAAAAAAAAAAAATGGAATAAATGCCTGCAAACATTTTTGAGTTAATTAACCGAAAATGTTAAATCGGTTCATGTTCAACCCTAGTCCCAATACAAATGACCCATGTGAGATCGACTTAAATTTCCATAATATCAGAAAAAAATATCATATAGATCTCGGTCAAATTGGGTTTATGTATGTTTATTACATCCATTTATCAGTAGTTCTATAATAAACCCTATACGACAATTGTTAGTCATAGCCCCCCATATAAAGCTGCTTCCCGATCTTCACTTAAATCTATCAAAAAACAAAAATATTGTTATTTTTCTCAAATTTGGTTTATATATGTTTTTGCAAAAAATAAGGGACCTTACCAAATATGATCAGGATCGGTCCATTTTTCGAGCTAGGCCCCATATAAATATAACATCCGATTTGAACTTTTTCATATCCGAATGCAAAAAAGTTGCCACTCAAACTTGGTTTATGTTTATTTTCTATATCCAAATAGTTGGACAAAAGTGAAAGTGTCCTTAAACGCATGGTATAGGGTACCGATAAGTCGGTCTAGACCGATTATAATTTTCTTACTTGTTTTTGAATATTTTATACGGCATCTCTGTTATATTTATATTTTTTTTTGAATTTTTTTTTTTTTTGCTGCATCGGTTTCAAATTTCAGTTAATAAAATTTGGATTTATTAAATCCAAGTCATAAGAAAATTCGTAAAGGTCTTTATAAATAATACTCGGATTTTTTAATCATTTAGATTTTGAGTTGTAAATTTTTGGAAAAATTAATATAATAATTTAATGTCCGAAAAAAAATTTTTTTTCTTCAAAATTTCCAAACTCGTAATTTGTTTAAAATGTGCCATCTCTGTTACATTTTTCTTTTGTAATTTCTTTTGCTGTTTGCAACTGTTTCACATTTCAGTTAATAAAATTTGGATTTATTAAAGCCAAATCATTTTTTTAATATTTAAATTTATTTACTTTTTTTTTAAGTTTGTTTATAATCTTTTTAGGAAACTTAACTGTCAATACAAAATGTAAAATTTTATTGGCATTGCTATTATTATCTGTTTGTGTATGTATGTGCATACATCAGCCTTAAAATTGAAAAATATTGTTTTTATCTAATCTAGTTTTAAAAAAAATTACAATTTAAAAAAAATAAGTATTCATAGAAAGACTTCTGCAGTAAATTTATTTCTCTCAAAATCTTAGTGTTTTTAATCATCCTTGGTGTTTCAAGTGGCTTATGATAATGACTCATATGCTTGATAGAGTGGTAATTTTGAGTTATTCCACATCCACTACCCAACTTTAAATAATGGAAGATCAATGACTTCTAACCTCTTTCATTCTTCTTATAAATATTCTGGAAGTTTTAATCTTTTGGAAATATTTAAATTTTTACTCCCATATAAAACCGTTATAAAAAATCATAGAGCGTCACCGCACTGAAAGAATATTTATTTATTTTATTTTCATTGCGGAGTTTCTCATATTGTGACTGTCATTCTCTCTCTAATGTTGCCATATTTTTACAAACAAGCTGTGGTGAATATCAATTTTGATGTTTATGGATATTATTGAAAGAAAATAGTATATTAAATATTATTGATTTAAATCCAGGGGCATGACTCATTTTTTAAAATTTTATTTTTTTGTGAAATAGAGCTTGTTAGGGTGATTTAGTATAAATATTTCTTTGTCGGTGGGCCATAATTTCCGACCAATGAATTTCTAAAGTTGTGAGATTGGTTTCTATATTCTATGAGACTTTTAACAAAATACATATATTTTTGACAACATGAACGGTCAATACCAAAAAATTTAATCATAAAATTAAAAACTTTTATAAATTTAAATATTTTTATATTTCAATTATGTAAAAAAGAAAAAAATATCAACATAAAATAGCTTATCCTCAGAAAAGAATAACAAACCTTAAAAGCATTCATTGTTCTGCTGTTCACAATACATTGGAAACCTTTATTTTTTATTTCAATATTTTGTTGGGTATCCATTATTTTTTAATACTGCTTCACAACGCCGAGGCATGGAGTCAATTAAACTGTTGATGATACTCGTTGAAATTTTTTGCCTCTGAATTAACTGGGACTAGTCTTTTTCCCTTTGGTCGTCGTACAAGGTTCTTCCATGATGACCTGTTAAATTAAACTTGCATGTATCTGAAAAGACAATAGTATTCCAATTCCCTCTTCCTTTCTTTAGCAAAATTTATGCAAACCAATCGATTTTTCTCTGGTATCAGTAGTTTCTTCGCAAGACGAAAACAACTAAGATCAGCCTCAATTGTTTGTCGGAAAACAGTTTGAGCACATATTTTTAGTTTCAGATTGTTAATGATTTCTTTAATGATTTCAACTCGAAATTATTAAAAAACAAATTTGGAAAATTCCGAATTTTGTAAATGTTTCTAATGTATTGTCATCCCATTTATTTGATACATCGAAACACGAAAATGATTAGCCCATTGTGAACCTATTTAAGATTTTGATTTTTTGTTGTATTTTCAAAAACTTAATAAAAGGTGGGACCAAAAGCTTTGTTTCGTTTTATATTGTGATCTCTTAACCCTTTCAGAACCGGGATTTTACCCATATTTTTAAACTTTTAGGAAATATAAGTTGACAGTCCGATAGATTATCAAATATCTCTTTGAAATATTTAATTATTTAGGGAAATTAATACATTAAAAACTTATATTATATCAATCGACTCAGAATCACGTTCTGATTCGATTTAGCGGACGGACATCGCTCCGACCGTCTATGTGGCCATGTAAGCTTTGTTATCAAACTACAGATCGACCCTTATAGACCATAGGAAGAACGATATTGAAATTGATGAAAATCGAGATCGACTTAAATTGCCATAAGATCCCAATTACAAGAACACTGTACGGATTGTTCAGGTTTTTTTTTTTTTTTTTTTTTTTGCAAAAAAGAAGTGACTTTACCAAATATGATCAGGATCGGTCAATTTTTCGACCTAGTCGTCATATAAATATAGTATCCGATGTGAACTTTTTAATATCCGAAGCCACCACTGTGCGGATGGCATATATCAGGTTTATTCCGTTTGTAATGCATGCATTAGTTCAGATGTATTTGTATACTCTTGATCCTTATAACAACTCGAGTCGATATAGCAATGTCCGTCTGTATATCTGGCTCACACAAACCCCATTTACTTGATTAATCTTAGTTAATCTTGATTGTCATTATTTCGAACAGGTTGGTGTTTAAAATGGGGTAAATCGGGCATCACTGTGCCAAGAAATGACCTAAAATATGGAGGCACCTAAGTTCAGGGTGTTGTTTGTATAATTTTTTATAATTAAGTTTATCAGAGTTTCGGCATAACCCAATTTAACGCTCTTGTTCATGTTTTTGCTTGTCTTATTATAAAGCGCCGTAGGCAAAAATTTAATTTCCATAAATATTTGCTGTTTTTTATATACATACAAATATCGTATATCGTTAATTTTTTATTGGTTTGTGTAATAATTTTTAAGTGTTAATAATTTTTTTTAAACTATAGTTTGTGTAAATATTTTGTATCTCAAAAAAATAAATGTCAAATTTATCTTTGCCATTTAAAGGGTTAAGTCTTTAGAATGTATTTATCTGTATACACTTTATTACTATAGAAGTGTTTTACTGAAAAAAAAATATATATACATATTTTTTTTAATTCCATATCAAAAAGAAATAATCTTAATTTGGCCCATAATGGGTTATTGATTTTAATTTAATTTAATTTAAAAGAGATTTCTTTCAGTTAGCTTTCTGTCATTCGATCCGATTACAAATTATTTATGTGCAAACAATTAAATTTCAGAAATTTCAGATATTTTGATGGAAATCACAATACAATATAATATGAATGGTGAATATTTGGAACCGAACGAAATCCTGTCCCTAAAATAGAATTAAGTCATATTTTTTATGAAGAAAAGGTTTGAACGATAAATCTTAGCTTAGTCGTGCAGTTGGCGTGGAATGCGTCACATTGTCTCATAATGTGCTCGTGTTTACAAACAACACATTAAGACTACACGGGCACGTTCAACAATTTGCTCAACGAGAAAGTGGTCAAAAGTTCCTCTCGTAAAAATTTAATTAAAACAAACTTTATTATGACCACTTCATTTCAATGACAACAAATCATAATCGACTACTTAGCCGTATACTTATTTTGTGTAATTTTCAATCAAATTCCGTACGCTTTTCAAGTATCGATTCTTTAGAATTTTCATTAACAATGATTACAATTTTTTTTTCCAACCGTGCCGGAAATTTGATAAATTTTATTTTTAGATTACAACAGGCAGGCATTAGCGAAAGAGATTTTAATAAGTTTGCTATTAGGAATAAAATTGCTGAAAATAAATATAAAAATATACTGAAAAAATAAAAATACAAAAAACTCGAGTTAAAGCAAAATTGAGTTATTGACATTAACGTAATCCTGAGTGCATTATCTCACAAAATGTCATGTCTCTGGCTAGAAAAATAATGATTTTTTTACCCTAACAACTAGTTTTAAGTTTAATAAATTAATATTTTTACTCATTATTTATTTAGCTATTGACACTTTCTACATTAAAGTTTTATGCCTAATAAGATTGTGGTTATCGTTACCTAATTAGTAGTAATTAGGTAGTAATTTGAATTTGTGAAAACCCTTGAAACACAGATTTACTGTTATTCCTGGTAACCACAGAAACTATTAAACTAATGTTGTACTGGTAGTTTTGGACATTTATAAATAAATATATTTATGATTTTTGTTTTAGGTTATCAATAATAGTAATTGATTAAAATTTATTTCAAAAAATCTATTTACCCCATCAAAATGGCTTACTTAATGGACTATTTATAAATCACATATTTTTTGGCTATTTTCTTTTTGAACACAGTGTCCATTGCATAAATAATAACTAAAGAATATAATTGTTTTATATTTTTGCTTAAAATCTTGCTTACTTATGTGTCTCAAATCTCGCCTTACAGAATTGTGTAGACAGACTTCAAGAATATTAATATGACACAATAATAATTAAAAAAAATTGTATGCACTTCATTTACAGTAAATATACTGTTACATAAAAAAAGTTATAAATGCGGCACTAGAACTTAGTTAGTAATTTATCTATTATCTATTAAATTAGTTAAATGTTAAAATTTATATTTAAAATCTTTTTATGTATGTTTTAAATCACTTTTAAGAAAAAAGTTTGTGTTATTTTAGGTTTTGTCGAATATTCTGATCAATTACGTGTAATAAAATTTAACTAAAATTTAAATATATTCAACTGTTTTTCTATAAAAACAAATTATAAACTTTATTTATTTTTTTAGAGTAAAGTTTATTTTTGAATTTTTTTTAAATGAAATTGAAAAAATTTTTTCGAACAAAATTTCAGAAAGATTTTAAAAATAAAACAATTTTAATTAAACAAAGATTTTTAATTTTCTTTACTGAACAATAATCATTTGAACAGTAATTTTAGAATGTATCTGAGTGAATTTTTTTAAATAAATAGCAGATCAATACCAAATTGATCAATTTCGTTTTAGCGTCTTTGGAAATTTTTTGTTTTCATTAAATCTAAAAAAAAAAAAAAATAAAAAGTTATTTTTGTGCATTAAATATGGCAACGTAACGACAAAAGCACACAGCTGATTGCTGTAACCAAATAATTAATTTTAATAAAATTATTTATTAATTAGTTATTTAATAAATTTAATTAAAATGTATTAACTGAAAGATTTTTCTTTTTTCTTTGGGATTCGATGTTAACAAATAAATATAAAAGTAATTCATAAAAAAAATAACTTAAGATCTGATCTTAAAGAAAAAATAGATTTTTTCTTTGAGAGCGAAGTTGAATACAAATAAAGTAACTAATAAAAAAAACTATGTGAGTCCCGATCACAGGGGAGGTGTGTAAACATCTCTTTACACATCAATTAAAATCAAACTGAAGGCGTCATCTATGCATTACTTATATCAAACAGCTAAAGGGGCTCTGCTAATATAAAAATATTTCTTACTATTTATTCTTTAAACTGGTTAATAATAATTTTTAATTTTTTATTTTTAATATTTCATTTTTCGTTTTTCATTTTTCATTTTTCATTTTTAATTTTTAATTTTTAATTTTTAATTTTTAATTTTTAATTTTTAATTTTTAATTTTTAATTTTTAATTTTTAATTTTTAATTTTTAATTTTTAATTTTTAATTTTTAATTTTTAATTTTTAATTTTTAATTTTTAATTTTTAATTTTTAATTTTTAATTTTTAATTTTTAATTTTTAATTTTTAATTTTTAATTTTTAATTTTTAATTTTTAATTTTTAATTTTTAATTTTTAATTTTTAATTTTTAATTTTTAATTTTTAATTTTTAATTTTTAATTTTTAATTTTTAATTTTTAATTTTTAATTTTTAATTTTTAATTTTTAATTTTTAATTTTTAATTTTTAATTTTTAATTTTTAATTTTTAATTTTTAATTTTTAATTTTTAATTTTTAATTTTTAATTTTTAATTTTTAATTTTTAATTTTTAATTTTTAATTTTTAATTTTTAATTTTTAATTTTTAATTTTTAATTTTTAATTTTTAATTTTTAATTTTTAATTTTTAATTTTTAATTTTTAATTTTTAATTTTTAATTTTTAATTTTTAATTTTTAATTTTTAATTTTTAATTTTTAATTTTTAATTTTTAATTTTTAATTTTTAATTTTTAATTTTTAATTTTTAATTTTTAATTTTTAATTTTTAATTTTTAATTTTTAATTTTTAATTTTTAATTTTTAATTTTTAATTTTTAATTTTTAATTTTTAATTTTTAATTTTTAATTTTTAATTTTTAATTTTTAATTTTTAATTTTTAATTTTTAATTTTTAATTTTTAATTTTTAATTTTTAATTTTTAATTTTTAATTTTTAATTTTTAATTTTTAATTTTTAATTTTTAATTTTTAATTTTTAATTTTTAATTTTTAATTTTTAATTTTTAATTTTTAATTTTTAATTTTTAATTTTTAATTTTTAATTTTTAATTTTTAATTTTTAATTTTTAATTTTTAATTTTTAATTTTTAATTTTTAATTTTTAATTTTTAATTTTTAATTTTTAATTTTTAATTTTTAATTTTTAATTTTTAATTTTTAATTTTTAATTTTTAATTTTTAATTTTTAATTTTTAATTTTTAATTTTTAATTTTTAATTTTTAATTTTTAATTTTTAATTTTTAATTTTTAATTTTTAATTTTTAATTTTTAATTTTTAATTTTTAATTTTTAATTTTTAATTTTTAATTTTTAATTTTTAATTTTTAATTTTTAATTTTTAATTTTTAATTTTTAATTTTTAATTTTTAATTTTTAATTTTTAATTTTTAATTTTTAATTTTTAATTTTTAATTTTTAATTTTT
Organism: Cordilura impudica; assembly: GCA_963682025.1. Lineage (NCBI taxonomy): Eukaryota > Metazoa > Arthropoda > Insecta > Diptera > Scathophagidae > Cordilura > Cordilura impudica. Next base: position 19,911,797 of record OY821520.1, read on the forward strand.
AATTTTTAATTTTTAATTTTTAATTTTTAATTTTTAATTTTTAATTTTTAATTTTTAATTTTTAATTTTTAATTTTTAATTTTTAATTTTTAATTTTTAATTTTTAATTTTTAATTTTTAATTTTTAATTTTTAATTTTTAATTTTTAATTTTTAATTTTTAATTTTTAATTTTTAATTTTTAATTTTTAATTTTTAATTTTTAATTTTTAATTTTTAATTTTTAATTTTTAATTTTTAATTTTTAATTTTTAATTTTTAATTTTTAATTTTTAATTTTTAATTTTTAATTTTTAATTTTTAATTTTTAATTTTTAATTTTTAATTTTTAATTTTTAATTTTTAATTTTTAATTTTTAATTTTTAATTTTTAATTTTTAATTTTTAATTTTTAATTTTTAATTTTTAATTTTTAATTTTTAATTTTTAATTTTTAATTTTTAATTTTTAATTTTTAATTTTTAATTTTTAATTTTTAATTTTTAATTTTTAATTTTTAATTTTTAATTTTTAATTTTTAATTTTTAATTTTTAATTTTTAATTTTTAATTTTTAATTTTTAATTTTTAATTTTTAATTTTTAATTTTTAATTTTTAATTTTTAATTTTTAATTTTTAATTTTTAATTTTTAATTTTTAATTTTTAATTTTTAATTTTTAATTTTTAATTTTTAATTTTTAATTTTTAATTTTTAATTTTTAATTTTTAATTTTTAATTTTTAATTTTTAATTTTTAATTTTTAATTTTTAATTTTTAATTTTTAATTTTTAATTTTTAATTTTTAATTTTTAATTTTTAATTTTTAATTTTTAATTTTTAATTTTTAATTTTTAATTTTTAATTTTTAATTTTTAATTTTTAATTTTTAATTTTTAATTTTTAATTTTTAATTTTTAATTTTTAATTTTTAATTTTTAATTTTTAATTTTTAATTTTTAATTTTTAATTTTTAATTTTTAATTTTTAATTTTTAATTTTTAATTTTTAATTTTTAATTTTTAATTTTTAATTTTTAATTTTTAATTTTTAATTTTTAATTTTTAATTTTTAATTTTTAATTTTTAATTTTTAATTTTTAATTTTTAATTTTTAATTTTTAATTTTTAATTTTTAATTTTTAATTTTTAATTTTTAATTTTTAATTTTTAATTTTTAATTTTTAATTTTTAATTTTTAATTTTTAATTTTTAATTTTTAATTTTTAATTTTTAATTTTTAATTTTTAATTTTTAATTTTTAATTTTTAATTTTTAATTTTTAATTTTTAATTTTTAATTTTTAATTTTTAATTTTTAATTTTTAATTTTTAATTTTTAATTTTTAATTTTTAATTTTTAATTTTTAATTTTTAATTTTTAATTTTTAATTTTTAATTTTTAATTTTTAATTTTTAATTTTTAATTTTTAATTTTTAATTTTTAATTTTTAATTTTTAATTTTTAATTTTTAATTTTTAATTTTTAATTTTTAATTTTTAATTTTTAATTTTTAATTTTTAATTTTTAATTTTTAATTTTTAATTTTTAATTTTTAATTTTTAATTTTTAATTTTTAATTTTTAATTTTTAATTTTTAATTTTTAATTTTTAATTTTTAATTTTTAATTTTTAATTTTTAATTTTTAATTTTTAATTTTTAATTTTTAATTTTTAATTTTTAATTTTTAATTTTTAATTTTTAATTTTTAATTTTTAATTTTTAATTTTTAATTTTTAATTTTTAATTTTTAATTTTTAATTTTTAATTTTTAATTTTTAATTTTTAATTTTTAATTTTTAATTTTTAATTTTTAATTTTTAATTTTTAATTTTTAATTTTTAATTTTTAATTTTTAATTTTTAATTTTTAATTTTTAATTTTTAATTTTTAATTTTTAATTTTTAATTTTTAATTTTTAATTTTTAATTTTTAATTTTTAATTTTTAATTTTTAATTTTTAATTTTTAATTTTTAATTTTTAATTTTTAATTTTTAATTTTTAATTTTTAATTTTTAATTTTTAATTTTTAATTTTTAATTTTTAATTTTTAATTTTTAATTTTTAATTTTTAATTTTTAATTTTTAATTTTTAATTTTTAATTTTTAATTTTTAATTTTTAATTTTTAATTTTTAATTTTTAATTTTTAATTTTTAATTTTTAATTTTTAATTTTTAATTTTTAATTTTTAATTTTTAATTTTTAATTTTTAATTTTTAATTTTTAATTTTTAATTTTTAATTTTTAATTTTTAATTTTTAATTTTTAATTTTTAATTTTTAATTTTTAATTTTTAATTTTTAATTTTTAATTTTTAATTTTTAATTTTTAATTTTTAATTTTTAATTTTTAATTTTTAATTTTTAATTTTTAATTTTTAATTTTTAATTTTTAATTTTTAATTTTTAATTTTTAATTTTTAATTTTTAATTTTTAATTTTTAATTTTTAATTTTTAATTTTTAATTTTTAATTTTTAATTTTTAATTTTTAATTTTTAATTTTTAATTTTTAATTTTTAATTTTTAATTTTTAATTTTTAATTTTTAATTTTTAATTTTTAATTTTTAATTTTTAATTTTTAATTTTTAATTTTTAATTTTTAATTTTTAATTTTTAATTTTTAATTTTTAATTTTTAATTTTTAATTTTTAATTTTTAATTTTTAATTTTTAATTTTTAATTTTTAATTTTTAATTTTTAATTTTTAATTTTTAATTTTTAATTTTTAATTTTTAATTTTTAATTTTTAATTTTTAATTTTTAATTTTTAATTTTTAATTTTTAATTTTTAATTTTTAATTTTTAATTTTTAATTTTTAATTTTTAATTTTTAATTTTTAATTTTTAATTTTTAATTTTTAATTTTTAATTTTTAATTTTTAATTTTTAATTTTTAATTTTTAATTTTTAATTTTTAATTTTTAATTTTTAATTTTTAATTTTTAATTTTTAATTTTTAATTTTTAATTTTTAATTTTTAATTTTTAATTTTTAATTTTTAATTTTTAATTTTTAATTTTTAATTTTTAATTTTTAATTTTTAATTTTTAATTTTTAATTTTTAATTTTTAATTTTTAATTTTTAATTTTTAATTTTTAATTTTTAATTTTTAATTTTTAATTTTTAATTTTTAATTTTTAATTTTTAATTTTTAATTTTTAATTTTTAATTTTTAATGTTTAATTTTTAATTTTTAATTTTTAATTTTTAATTTTTAATTTTGAATTTTTAATTTTTAATTTTGAATTTTTAATTTTTAATTTTTAATAATATCATTTATCATTTTTCATTTTTCATGTTTCATTTATCATTTATCATTTTTCATTTTTCATTTTTCATTTTTCATTTTTCATTTTTCATTTTTCATTTTTCATTTTTCATTTTTCATTTTTCATTTTTCATTTTTCATTTTTCATTTTTCATTTTTCATTTTTCATTTTTCATTTTTCATTTTTCTTTATCATTTTTCATTTTTTATTTTTCATTTTTTAATTTTTATTTTTCATTTTTTATTTTACAGGTTTCATTTTTTATATTTCGTTTTTCATTTTTCGTTTTTCTTTTTTCATTTTTCATTAATTTAAAAATCAAAAAAATTTTTTTGAAAAATTTTTTGTCGCCACGAGTCTGCCTGCAAAGTTTTCGCTCGATTGGATCACGGGAAAAGGGTTAAAAATCGATCCAAAATTTTATCGAAAAGACAAGCAGACACTACGAGTTAATATAAACGGAGTAAAATTTTTTTATAAAAAATGGTAGGAATATCCCATTTTTCGAAGAAGAAAACAATTTATTAAAAAAAAAAAAAAATAATTTAAAAAAATTCTTAGACCTAAAAAGTTTTTGGTGAAACAAATTTTTGAACAAAAATATTTCAGAAAAAAAATATTTGGTTTTTATAAAACGACAAGTAGCAAACGTTTGAAATTTTTGTGAAAAAAATTAAGGTGAATTTCTAAAATTTTGATATTTCTATATTAATTCAAAAAGAAAAGCAAACGCAAAACTTACAAATTCAAATTCCAAAAAGTAAATTTCAGACCAAAAATATTTCATTGAAATCCTTTTGGTTTTCAAAAACAAAAAAATTATAATAAAAAAATTTTTTTTCAAAAAAATATTATTTTTATAATATTTGTACAAAAATAAAGATATTTTACTGGGTTAAAAATCAAATAATTTAAGTCCATCCAAAATTTCAATTGAAAACTTTTAAACTTTTTGTGGCAACTTCTACCATTTTCATATATTAAAATCCGCCTAGATATTTTCTAATAACGACTTAAAATGTTATATAGATTTTTGGTTTTCTAAGTGTTATAAACTGAATGACATACCCTCATTTTATATTCTGAATGGCGGTATAATAAAAACATTTAAATTAGCGTTCTTTAATGATTTTAATTATTCGTATTTCATTTCATCATTAAATGTTTTTTTTTTTTTTTTTCTAAAAATCTCCATGTAGTCATTATTATTTTTAAAGCCAACGGCATTTTGGCTAAAACTAAAATAAAAGAGAATTAGTAAAAAGCGATTTAAATACAAAGATATTTTTTGTTTTGTTCGTTAGCAACATTATTTTTAATCCGACGCGCCGTCATCCATAGACTACATCTTTACAACCGGTCTAAATCAAAATTTGAATTTTTGGATTATACTCAATAGTCAATAGTTGAACGTGAAACATATGTACAGCCCAGCAAACAAATTAAAATACTAAATTAAGTTACTAAATGTAAACTAGTGAAATTAATAGGCCAATAAGAGATGAGTTATCTAAACGGTTCTATCGCCAAAAATACATAGCTATAATTTCAATCTATTTTTAAATTCTTACAACTGACATCTGTTATATACAAAATCAATTCTGTTATAAACGATTTACAATATTTAACTCTGTGTGCTCTAATAAAAGATTTATATAATGACAATGTCGAAATCGTGTATAAATTATAGATATTAATAAATTTTACTAGTTGAATTTAATATCTTTATTGTAATAAATACACTTATGATTAATAGTTCTTTTTGGAAATTCCTTTTAATTAGCTAAAAAAAATGTATTATATGTACATACCTCGAAAAATAACACTAAAAAATAATGTCTTTTTAACCCATTTTTGATCAGCTATCAATTAGATTTGGTTAAAAAAAAAATTTATTTACTGAGCTCCCATCGACGTATTTTTTGCTTTTAAATAAGTTCTTTTGTGTCAAACTTATAATTAAAATTTTGAATCTTAAATATGTAAAATTCAGAATTCACACCAAATAATTTGGCAAAACCACTTTTTTCTCTAAAAATTCTTGTAACAAATCAACTTATTTTAATTTTTGGTCATTTCCTAGCAAATTGTTATAGCTAAAATAAAATTTTCGAGAATAAAATAATAAATTAACAAAAAAATTTTTCACTCTCCTGTGAAAAGTCAAACTCGTATGTAAATATATTTAATTTTTGAGCAATTTATGATCCTATCAAAAGGGGTTAATGTATTTAAACTTTAATAATTCTTATCATATCTTACAATAAAAGTGACAATAAACAGCAAAACAGCTATTAAACAAAATATTTTCAAAAAGTCTTTGTCCAATTTGTGACGAATTAAAAATATGGTCGCAATTCATTGCGACTGTATTTTTATATTATCAATGGCTTGCTAGAAATGCTACAAATTTCATTAGTAAAATAATAAATTTTACGATTCTATTTAAATTTTGCAACTTTTTTTTTCCAAATAAATAATAAAAAAAAAATTACTTTTTGGAAGAAAGACATTGTTTAAACCAGACGAGAATGAATAATAAATAAAACTTCTGGGAGAAAACTAGCCGACAGAAATACAAACGAAGAAATTCATTATTTTAATGAGAAATGGAAAGTCTTGCAAGGGGGATTAAGAAAATGTTTATTAAATACTTCAAACAATTGATAAAAAAAAAACATTAAAACTTTTTATTATATTTTCCATTTTTACTGGATTTGTTTATTTAGAAGAATAAATTATCAGAGGATATATATCAGCTTGCCAATTCGTTTGTAACTCATCGAAATGAATTCCGGACACCCTCTAAACTATATATATTCTTGACACTTAAAAAAGGAAAAGTCTGTCTGTCTGATTGTTGAAAACATTCTCCTATCCGCAATAAGTCGAGTGGGCCGCACTGCTTGGTTTAAAATGTTCGTCATTATCTGCAGCAGTTTGGTACTGACTTTGGAGTCTCTATTAATTTAAATCACCATTGTAAAATATTTAGCCATTATAATTTGAAATCTACCCTTTTTTGTCTCTTAGTGTTGACTAACTTGGTTATAATATTGTGTTTAGAACAAAGATGAAGGGTATCAAAGATTCGCCACAACCGAATTTAACACTCGTACTTCTTTTTAGATGATTTATATTAAATCGTCTATTAATTTTATAAATTTCAAAATATACAAATGGTTTGTGTAACAGGTTTTTGAAGAAAGTATGTGTAATAAGTTTATAAAAAATAATAATAATCGAATATAAAATTTAAAGATAACTTAATTTTACAATGCAATTACATTTTATATTATAACAAAATTATTTTGGCGTTGATATTTATACAAGTATGTAGTTAAAATTTTACTGCCTATTATATAGTTGAAAAATGTTTATACATTTTTCAAAACAAATAATAACCAAATTTGTTTGCTGGGTGAAACTCGTTAATGTATGTCTATGCTCTTTTGTGTTTTGTTGTTGTATATATTTACAAACAATTCGACCTACTACACCTGAAAAATTTAGTTCCTGATTAAATTTAACGTTAACGTAATTTATCGTAATATAGGTCATATATTATCAGGAAATTTAAGAATACCCGTTTGAATGAGCACATCATATTGGTTTTTTTAATGATTTACAAATGAAATTGAAAAGATTTAACATTTTTTAACTTTATAAATTACAATTATTTATAAATTATTATGGTGGTCTTTGTTTGGTTAAAGTATTTGTCAAGTTGTTGTAGTCAAGCATGTATGTAACTGTGAGGTAGGTCAGTTTTAAATGAAATAGGTGGAGGCACAAAACATTATAACAATTTTAGTAACAACAAAAAAAAAAAATAAAACAGGATTATTATTATGATTTTTATATATTATTAACTGTTTAGTGTTAAAACGCAATATGTAAGTAGTGGTAATGAAAATAGCATCAAGTTTGGGGGTCAAAGAGCAATTTCTTTTTGTTTTAACGCATTTCACAATCCTGCAAGCGGTCTCACAAAATTCGAGTGGAAGTATTTAAAATCAATTTTTAATCCTTTAGGGATCTTATATTATCTATCATTAATATCGACAAAGTCTTTTAAAAATCATTTAAGAAGTCTGCGATCTGCAATTGTACATCTTTTCAGATATTTGCAGACCTTCATAGTCATCGGTAGAAAACCTTAATAGTTTCTATAATAAGGAGTGAGACCGAAAAAATCTTAACATACATAAAATGTAATAATAAGGAAACCATTAAACTTAAAGTTTTGATTTTTATATATAATTTAAATAATATTAAAAGCTTACAAAAAAGATAATTAAAACTCTTTCTTTTAACTCATACTCTCTGTCTGTCTGTCGTGGGGCAACCCAATTCCCCTTAACCAATTGATCTGAAATTTGGCTCATAGTCTTGTTGTGACTGCAGATTAATTTTGGGGTAGTCACGCACAGTCACGCATAGTCACGCACAGTCACGGAGTGATCTAAATATCATTTCCCCTAATCCGAACGATCTGAAACTTGGCCCATACACTTGATGTGAAAAAAGATGCACTTTGACTTAATCACGCACAGTCACGCATGGTCACGTATAGTCAGGGAGATATTTAAAACGGATTTTCATCTAATCAATCTAAAACTTGGTCGATATACTTACTGTTAAGAAAGATTAACTTCGACATAGTCACGCACAGTCACGCATAGTCATGTACAGTCACGGAGTGATATAAAACCCATTTCCCCTTATCCGATCGATCTGAAACTTGGTCGATAGACTTGCTGTGAAAAAAGATAAACTTTAAGATAGTCACATAGTCACGCATAGTCACGCACAGTCACGGTGTGATATAAACCCCATTTTCTCTCATTCAATTACTCTGAAACTTTGTCCATAGACTTGTTGTGGCCAAGGATTATTTTTAGGTTAGTCAGACACAGTCACGCATGGACACGCGCAGTCAAAGAGTGATTTAAACCCCATTTCCCCTCATCCAATCAATCTGAAACTTGGTCGATAGACTTATTGTGACCAAATATTAATTTTAAAATAGTCACGCAGAATGAGTTTAAATAAAAACTCTGTTTTTATGGGTTAGATTATTTTTATAGTTTTAATCACTAATTATGAACTTATGAACTTTCCGAAAACCCTTCGATTAGGTGTTTTATAGTGATCTCTGTGGCCTTTTTGGAACAGGTAGTCTATCTCCCTTTTAAATCTATCCATCTTTTGGGCCACCTGCCAAAGCTCCGGACAATTTGGAACGTACCACTCAAGAGCTTTCTTATCGTAGTGACAGGATGCCAAATTGCGACAAGAATTTCATGTCCGTATTTTCCAATCTATTTTCCATAGAATTTCTATGGGATTAAGAATTGATGATTGGGCTGGCAATTCCGAAACGTTAACTGCATAAGATTGTAGTCATTCGTTACAACTTTAGAGAAGTGTTTTGGGTCATTTTTATGCTGGAACTTGCAGGCCAGAGGCATATTTTCCACCACATATGAATATATTACGTCATTTAGAATTTGCCTGTATCCAATTCCAGTTAGAGTATATTTTACTACATGGATTGGATCCATTCCCTGATTCGAAAAGCAACACCATACCACAATATTACCACCGCCAAAATTAACTGTTCGTGCATCATGGCCTCTTAAATTAAACTTCCAATTCCGTCTTGACCAGTTCACGCATTCCTTAGCAAAACTTATGCTAGCCAAACGATATTTCTCTGATATCAGTGGTTTCTTGACAGAACGATAACAACCAAGATCAGCCTCAATTTCTCGTCGGGAAACAGTTCGAGCACATATTTTTAGTTTCAGTTTAGTTTGAATTTGTGCACATTTTTAAAACTCTCTTACTATTAAACTCTCACGAGGTTTCTTGATAATTTTTAAACTTATGGATTTATTCTCACAAATTTTCTTCAACTTAAGACCAGCAGTGAAATCATTCAATATTCGGCTTTTTCACTCTTCACAAAACTTTGTTTTTACCATTATTTTAAATTAATTTATTATAAGATTGAAAAATACAATACAGCAAATAAATAAATATTTAAATAACGGTTAAGTGTTTACACATTTTCTTTCGTACCATTTTTGTTGTTGTTATTGTTTTAATCAATTCTGGTACATAAGTTTAAAAGTTTCCATTGTTTTGGCAATTCTTAAAAAATACTTCGTTTTTCTATTTCTTTTTTATTGTACTTTTTTAAAACATATTTGTTATCTTTCGATAGAGAACACAACAAAGAGTTATTACGCAAAAAAAAAAAATCAATATTAGGACTTAATGCGAACTTTTTAGAAAACAAAATTGGCACATTTAGAATTTTGTAAAAGAAGGCGTCTTTTTTATACCCTATACCGCTATGTGGTTTGGGTATAATGACTGTGCTGCTGTTTGTACCTACCAAAAATATTTGACTTAGACCTATCTTTTATTAAACCGATCGACTCAGAAACGCTTTCTGAAACACTTTCTGAGTCGATGTAGCGATGTCCGTCCGTCTGTGTGTCTATGTAAACATTGTAATCAAACTACACGTCGCAAATATGAATATATTTTAATGAAATTTGGTTTATAAGCTTTTATAGCCATAGGATGAACGCTATTGAAATTGGTGAAATTAGGTCCATGTTCAGACCTAGTCCCCATACAAATGACCCCTATGAAATTGACTTAAATTGGCATAAGATCCAAATTATCATATAGATCTCGGTCAAATTAGGTTTGTCCAAAAATAAACCCCATATGGCAATTCTTTGTCATAGCCCCCCATATAGAGCTGCTTCCCGATCTTCACTTAAATCTATCAAAAAAAAAGAAATATTGCACAGATTTTTCTCAAATTTGGTTTGTATTTATTTTTTCAAAATATAAGTGACTTTACCAAATATGGTCAGGAGCGGTCCATATTTCGACCTAGTCCCCATATAAAAATATTTTTTTAAAAAATTTTGTAATCTTTCGATAGAGAGCACAGCAAAGAGTGCTTTCGAAAAAAAAATGAAGAATTTTAGGACATTTGGCACATTTAGAATTTTGTAAAAGTTTCCAATGTATTGTTACCCACTGTACATTGTGTTGGCTCTTTTTTTCAAACACTCCTTCAACACAGCATGCTGCTATCAGAACCTTTTTTTTTTGGAAATTTCGTCCGCTTTAAGGTTCTAAATTTGTTTTCGACATTTCCTGGAGCTTAAGCAACATACAAATTTTTGATAAATCTGCCAGTACATACGTTTCCTGGTCCCTAATGCAGCAGGAGCAATTTTTTAGGAAACGTAATTTCAATTTCCGTGCTCTGCTTATGGCATCTAATTTTTTACAGCGTTCTTGTGTGGAACTTTTTTGACTTTATATTTACATATGTTTTCAATTCTGCTATAGCTTTAGCTTTTCTCACGATATAGTCCTGAGAACTGAGCTAACCGTGCTGCGTTTCTACCGGATTTTTTGGGGAGTTTTTTTTTATAAACTTTTTTAATAAATTTTTTCTTGGCCTCAAAAACATCACGTGGGCCTTTCTTTCTTCCCGAACCATAATTACTATCAATGATCAAATTCACCTGATAGTTTCTAAAGACATTGGAAACAGTTTGACGGCATACCTTTGATGCTTTGGCCAACTTTTTGTGGGAACAAGTTGGACTTTGTTGAAAATATTTAATAATTTTAGCATGTAAATCTTTTTCATCACTCATTTTAATCAAACTGACAATAAATGAACAGGTTTGGCATTAAACATAATAACAAACATATGTTTCGAAGACAACTTTATGAAAAAAAAAAATCAAATAATGCTTGTAAGTATGTAATAATTCTGTGGGATAAAAATCGGAAAACCGAAATAAATAAATAAATAAAACTTGTGTTAAGATTTTGTCGATCTCGTACCATAAAACTGAATAGTTGGTATTTACATAATTGATTTCTAGAACTGTAAAGATCTTTTAGAGATATAAAAAGTATATGTTTTTGCATTATGAAAAAAAAACTATCAAATATTTAATAGTTTTGTAGTTTTGGCTTATTTACCGAAGTGATGTATAATTATTCCTTGTTATTTTTAATTGATTCTTCTTGGAATAACCTAGAATATTGAGATATTTATCTGAATGCAAATATTAGTTTTAAATATTGAAGTTTATCTTCGAGATATTCCTCATTTTAGGATTTGGTGAAAAAAAAATATGCAATTTATTGCAAAGGAATGAAAAAGAACACAGCGAAAATATATTAAATATTACATACATATATTCCATTAATTAAAAGTGATTTAAGTATTATTTAGTTGAAATTTCAATTACAAAGATTTAATTGCATTATTTTTTTTTTTTTTATTGGTTATTTCTTTTTGTGGATTTCGTTTCTTTTATTGAATGAAAAGTCCGATTTTTGATTGCAATGTCTCGAATTTTTTTTCTCTATTTCTCATCTATTTTTTTCTAGCCATCTCAACGGTCCGGTGACTAAAGGCCTCGAAATTGAAAAATTACCGAATCGAGCTCAAAGCTATTATAAAAAAAATCCATGTACACAAGATACACTCACCGAAAACAAGCAAAAAAAAAAAGCACGTACACACACACACATACACACACACACGTCTTAGATCGTAATTAACATGTAAACAAAACGCTGATAAATTATAACAAATTATAAATAATATCAATATCTAATTAATGAATAATAATAATTATAAATTATAATAACAGAAGTATCTACAAAAAATCTAGTAAATAATTAATATTGTGTGATATTTATTTATTTTTAATTGTTTGTATTGTTAATTATTCAACCAAATTCAAGTCAAAACCTATTAAAGTTATCCAAAAGTATAAATGCAAAAAGATACTCCTTAAATTTACTTAAATTTATTTGTAAAATTACATACTTTTGTTTTTCATGTTAAATATTTTGGAAAATTTTTAATTCATTTTGTATTATTTTGTTTAAAAAAAAAAAACTTACATACCGAGCAATTTGTTTTTTATTTATTATACCAAATTTTTTTTACCAAATGTAAAGTTTTATATCAAAAGTATATTGACACCTGTCATGTGTATAATATTGATGTTAATAATATTTTAGTTGTATTTCTGTCGAAACTTACAAGTATTATTATAAAAAAAACATTCCTATTTAGATTTTTTTAAGTTTATATTTTTTATGAAACTAATTTAAAAAAAAAAAAACAAAAATGCCAATTCTCATAAATAATTTAAATTATCTTAAATAAATTATCTAAAAACACACATTATTGTATAATAAATAATAATTAAATAAAAACTTATAATTGATAATAAGAAGTGAAACAAAACCAAAAACATAATGTCGCTTAATGGCAAGGTTGCTGAAGATGCAGCCCAGCAGCATATAGAAAATAACAACAATAGTAATAATAATAATTATAATAACAAAAATGACCTTAAAGATACCTCCTTTACACCAGCGGCGTTGACGGCGTCCAGCACAAATCCAGACTCACATGCCATCATCAGTAGTTCTAGTTTTACACAACATAACCCAACAAACAGTCATAGTAACAGCTTAAGTCGAACATCATTATCAGATGTTTACACTTTAGATATACAAGAACCACAACAACTACAAGTAACCCATAGGCAACATCCATCGTCACCAATACATTCTACAAATTTTAAACTTAACTCTACACCATATGATTACACGAGTAGTAATGGTGTTCCACAAGGACACTATCGTAATACATTACCTCCACAGGATGATAATTTTAAACTATTTACAATATATGGAAATGGTGAGTTTTCCAATCTCTCTCTCTCTCTATCTATCTCTCTTTCTATTTGCTCTCTTAATATTCCTTCCTTGTTTTATTTTCTTCTTTATTTATACGAATTGATAATATAATCGAAAAACTATTGAAATTTGAATCTATAATAAGAATATGTATTGGAATTTTATAAATAAAAAATTATATACATTTTAATTCTACCATGAAATTTGTAAATAATTTAATTTATCGTACGTTAGAGTAGAAATAGTTTTAATTCGAATTATCTAAAATTTTATTTGTATCCTTATAATGTTTTTCAATCGATTTGCACAATATGATCACATAAAGAAGTAGACCCTGGAAAAAATAAACATTTCTCTTAAACAAAACCAAAGACTGCCTTGAAATGACAGCGTTAGCGAGTACTGTCAACATCTGTCACCATTGATTAGTAAAAGATTCGCAATAAATCTGTTTTGTATATTTTTTATATAGACTTTGCATTTTATTAATAGAATATTTTATTGCATACTTTAAAAATTCCATATACATATGTATATAATATGTATGTATAATTTCTAAAATTTGTACAAACAATTTTTTAATTTTGTAATGATGTTTTTTAGTTTAGAGATGCCACGTTTCTTAATATTTGTAACGAAAATTGGTTATTGTTGGAAATGTTTAAAGTTAACATTCATTGCTTTAAGTTATCTAAAACTCGAAAAGAATAACAGATTACTCAGTTAAACACAGGATTTGTTTTGAGTTTAACTATTAAAGAAAGGTTTAAAACTAACCCAAAACCACGCTATAAATGTTTACCATTTATCTATCACATTTGGGGCTACAGGCTTTATCAAAATAAAATTATTAATTCAGTTGATATTTGCAGTAATTTTGACGAAAAAAAATTTGATTTTTCGATAGCGATGACATTGAAGTACGTTTCATTTGAAACAATTACATGAAATTAAACTCATGAAATATTAAAATTCCTAACGAATAACAAACTGCAAAACTAAGGTTCTCATTTATTCTAAGGGAATTAAATAATATTTATTTAATATTCATATTCGACAAGTTAATTTTTTTACTTGAGTAGATAGTTTGTGAGATGTCATTATAAACTGGTGTCAAAGTAACCGCATTGGGAATTGTTCACAGTTAACGAACTATGGTAACTAGTTAAGAGTAAAAGTGAAACAAGGGTTAATATCGGTATGGTATTTCGATTGATTTTACTCGATATGGATTTGGCCCCTGATTTAGTTAAACTCGCGTTTTTAAATGCTTTAGTTAAAAAAATAAAAGTGTTTAAAACTGTGAATTTAATTAAACATAAATTTTTAAAAGGCATCCCAATATTCGACCTTTACGATTTACGATGCCAATAGGTTGAGTGCTATCTCCTCTTGCGCAGTGTCCAAGTAGATCTATTTTGCAACCTGTTTCAGGTTTGTTACTGTTCCTGTTTATCCTAATCCATTACAGCGTTTAGGAACTTGATGATGTCATTCACCGCCAATGATTTGTATGTTTCCTCCTTAATTTCAGATTCGCCAAATGTTTTGTACCTTGGATATGCAAACGCTGGACATTTTGCCAATATATGTTCCATGGTTTCATCGTCATCCAGGCAGTTTGTGGACGTTTTATCTTTCGCCAAATGCATTTTATATAGGATGTAGTTGCACGCATAGTGCCCTGTGAGTACCCCACATAGGAGTCTTAGATTGGATCTGTTCAATATTAGGGCATCCCTGTTCCTTCTTTTGTTTTGAAGCAAGAATTTTTTCGAGTGTTTAAGTAGTGTTTGTTTATTCCAATACTCTACTGACTCATCTTTAATCCATCTGTCGATGTTCTCGGTAATGTCTTTTCTGGTGAATCCGAATGGAGGGTTTGGATCAATGAATGGTCTTTCCGCTCCTCGTCTTGCCTGTTCATCGGCTTTCTCATTTCCTTCATACCCATTATGACCTGGTACCCCATATGAGCGTCACCTTATTATGTTCAGCTAGTTTATTTAGAGTCCTATGGCTTTCGAGTACGGATTTATGGTGATATATTGATTTGTCCAGTGCTTTTAAGACAGCCTATCTGATATAAGATTTATCTTCGTCCTTGTCAGGTTTCTTTCCATTAGTTTTGCAGTAGCTGTATAGAGTGCATATAATTCTGTGGTAAATACTGTGGATTCATTACATAGGCGAATATGGAGTTTGCATCTCGGTCCGTAAGCCCGTGGACCCGTCAGTGTACCACTTCTCAATCGAATCTGCTCGGGATATGAACAGTGTAGTTCTTATCAAGGATCTTCAGGTGTCCTATTTGATCGCCTTCCTTAAACTTGTAAAGTCTGTGAAGGTCTATAGCTTATTTGAAAGCTTCTCCTTGAATTGATATGTGCAACGGTGTGAGATTTAGGATAACCTCCATAGCTGCCGTAGGAGTGGTTCTCATTGCTCCTGTGATGTTCAAATATGCTGTTCTCCAGTCTGATTTGTCTTTTGCCACCATACTATTGAGCCATATAAAATACCCGGAAGAACTATTTGCTTATATATTCACAATGGAATTTAAGGGCTTAGACCCCACGATTTGCCTATGAGTTTTCTACTAGCCCATATTGACTTTATGGCCTTATTTATTGTGTAATCTAAGTGAGGGTTCCAGGTGAGTGTTCTATCAAGTATGATACCCAGATATTTTACATCATTCTTGAGTTGAACCTCCGTGTTCTTTATGTGAAGTGTGGGCATATATAAATTCCTTCTTCTAGTGAATGGGGTAATTGCGGTTTTGTTGGGATTTATGCAAAGTCCTTCATCTTTGCACCATTCTCATGTGCATTTTACATTTGTTCCCCAATTATCTGGTCATGTGTTCAACCTACAAACACTGTAGTGGTAAAATCATTTTTATTTAGTTTTACAATTAGGTCATCCACCAAGATTGATAGTAATGGGGATAGTAATGGGGAAAGAACGCCCCCTGAGAGCATCCCTTTATTGTGCTAATACTTCTCTCCTCATCTCCAAGTCCAATCTAATCAGCGCTCCTTCCATAGATTGAAAGCTGGCATTGTAAAAGGCAGCTTCTATGTCCGTAAAGGAGCATAAGGCTATACCCTTCAACTCCAGAGTTTATTCGATCTTAATTTAGTTGTTTCAAACCTAGAATTTCAGTAGTGAACCAAAATTATTCCATGGAAATATTAATACTTTTCTCACAATACTTAACACTTAACACAATTGAATGATTATCTCACATATACATACATATACTTTGAAATGGAAAAAGAAGGTTTTTGGCACGTTTTAATTTTCTAGGGCATGTTTTTAGACTACTAAAGATTTCTTGATTTATGTTTTAAAATCACTCACACAATGTAATGACAAAAAAATTATATATTTATAATACTAAAATCATTGCAATTAGCCGTAAACAGTAGTTCAGGTACAGTTCTTTAGAACTGGTAATTCTATTTGAAATATACGAATATTAATATAGGTGCTACACTGTACGTTCATTTATGAGTGTAACTGTGTGATTATTATTAATGAACCCGTTTCAATGGTACTTTTTGGAAATTTAAAGAAAGAAAGCATTTCAAAAATTTTAAAATAAGACATTTTTCATAACATTTCATAATAATTTCAATTAATATGTCGAGTATCATATAAATATTTATATTTTAGAATAGAGGTTTCGATTTTTTTTTTCCAAGCTTTATTGTCATCATTGCGTGTCATACGTGTATGTGTGAAAGTCATTGATTTTGAAGTAGTAACGAGTAATTATACCTTTTTGTTTTATTGATACGAGTATCAAGTTGAAAATATTATTGAAAAAATAAATGAATGGAATTAGCATGTTTAATTTTTAACACACTTCACACACACAATTCATATTTTTATAAATTATTATTAGCTCTTATTAAACTCAGTTCCAAATATGTATGTAACTAATTTTTTTAAATTTTCTTATTTACTTTTCTTTTATCCCACAAAAAACCCTTTTTTTTCTTGACTTTAGACACCGACAATGACAAATTGTCCGGTTTACCAAATTCGACAACCGGTTCATTAAGCTCAATCATCACGACGTCCATAGCATCCTCAGAACCCGATCCAGGAGCGGGCAGCGGTGGCGGTAATGATAATGGTGGTGGTGGCGGGGGTCATGATCCTTCAAAGAGTACGGACGAAAAGTTGGCCTTAAATAGACCGGGTATAAAGCAAGAAAAGTGGACAACTATCCTAATACAAGTATCCATACCTTTCTTTTTGGCTGGTATTGGTACAATAGGTGCTGGCATTATCTTGGGTAGAGTTGAGGTAAGTCCATGAGAACAATTCCATAATTTGTAAAACAATTAAACAAAAAAATATCTTGACTTCCCATATTCTATCAATTATTTTTATCTTGTTTTAATAATAAATTATTGTTTTTGGCTGTTCCATACAAAAAAAAAAAAAACAAAGCAAATTTAATTCAATGACAACGTATAAAAATAATAAAACATGACATGCATGCAATTATTAATAGGTACCTCAGACTTATCTACCCCTTCAGAATTATTGTCAGAGAATTATAAACGTCAATGTGAAGTATAGATTTCTTTGCTACCAAAACAATTTAATTAATTTTTTTATAGTTAAAGATCGGTTGAAACGATAAACCTCTTAGTTTTGTGTTTATTTGGTGCTCAAATTTAAATTAATTTTATTTGTTTTTGTTGAATTAGAGAATTTGAATTTGATAAATACTTAGAAATATGAACTATTTAAATATTTGTGAATATTTCTCATAATGTGAATTCCTGAAATATTTAAAAAGCCGAACTTTTTAAACATTTGTGAATAATTTTCATAAAAAAACGGACATCTTATTGTAAACCTCTTCAATTTTCACCCTTCAAGATTATTAGCATGTTTGATTAAAACAACGCAACTCGAATTAGGGACATGAACTTACTCAATTACTCGAACGATCGATATAATTTTTCTTTTTTTATATAAATTGCAATTTATTTTTATTTGATTTTTTTTAGAAATGGCGAGTTTTTAAGGCTGTTAGTGAACTATTTATTTTGGTGCCGGCTTTGCTGGGTCTCAAAGGTAATTTGGACATGTGTCTGGCCTCGCGTCTATCTACACAGGCAAATTTAGGCAATATGACATGTCGCAAAGAAATAATACGCATGATTGTCGGTAACATAGCATTGGTGCAAGTGCAGGCCACGGTTGCATCATTTTTAGTAGCTATGTTTGCAGTATCTGTAGGTGCCGCCCTTCACAATAACTTTTCTTTCGAGCATGTAATGTTGCTGACTGCATCTGCAATGTTTACGGCGACTTCGTCCTGTTTTGTATTAGGTAAACAAAATTTGCATTTAGCTTTAAAATCATGCGGAACTAACTATTGCATTTTTTGATTCTCCTTAGATTTCGTATTAGTGGCTGTGATATTGTTATCTCAAAGATATCGTTTAAATCCTGATAACTTGGCAACACCTTTAGCTGCCTCCATAGGTGATGTGGTTTCAATTAGTTTGCTGTCCTTTATTGCTTCATTATTATTCGATAACATAAGTAAGTAAATATTCTATTTTAAATGTATTTCAAACCAATAACTAATTCTTCTTTTTCAGAAACACATTTATGGGTAACTTTCGTTGTGGTCGCCTGTTATCTGGTCTTATTGCCCATGTGGGTAACGATAGTTTTGAAAAATAAATATACGCGTTCTGTGTTAAAGAGTGGTTGGGTTCCCGTTTTGTCAGCGTTATGTATTAGTGGGTAAGTTGATATTTGTATATTTCACTAACAGAAACGGGTTAGCCTTCAGAAAATATTTTGTTACCTTGTGTATCTTTTTAAACAATTAGCTACAAAATGTTTCCTATGAAACAATATTTAGTGACTTATTGTGCGTGATTGGTCACCAAAAAAAAAAATCATGTGAGTCCGAACACAGGGAGATGTAGAAACATCTAGTAATTAAAGATTTTTTATGGCACTTTTTTAAAATCAAACAGAAAGCGTCATCTATGTATCACTTATAGCAAACTACTGCAGGGGCTCTGCTAATATAAAAATTTTTATTATAATTTATTATTTCAACTGGTTAATTTTTAATTTTTAATTTTTAATTTTTTATTTTTCATTTTTCGTTTTTCATTTTTCGTTTTTCATTTTTCATTTTTTATTTCTCATTTTTTATTTTTCATTTTTAAATTTTCATTTTTTATTTTTCATTTTTCGCTTTTCGTTCTTCATTTTTAATTTTTTATTTCTCATTTTTTATTTTTCATTTTTAATTTTCCATTTTTTATTTTTCATTTTTAATTTTTTTTCCGTTTTTCATTTTTAATTTTTTATTTTTCATTTTTCATTTGTATTTTTCATTTTTTATTTTTCATTTTTCGTTTTTTATTTTTTATTTTTTAATTTTCATTTGTTTTAACCTCAGAAAAAATAACAGAAATTAAAAGTATTAATTTTTATGCTGTTGACAAAACCTTTGCCATACAATAATTAAAAACGTTATCTCTATTTTTTTTTTCAATATTTTGTTGGGTTTACATTATGGTTAATTTTCAATTTTTAATTTTTCGTTTTCCGTTTTTCATTTTTCATTTTTCATGTTTCATTTTTTAATTTTCATTTTTCGTTTTTAATTTTTTATTTTTCATTTTTTATTTTTTATTTTTATTTTTTTATTATGCATTTTTCATTTTTATTTTTTTATTCTTTATTTTTAATTTCAACCAAAAATATTTGACCTAGACCCATCTTTAATTATACCGATCGAATCAGAATCACTTTCTGAGTTGATTTAACAATGTCCGTCCGTCCGTCCGTCTGTGTGTCCATGTAAAGCTTGTAATCAAACTGCAGGTCGCAAATATGAATATATTTTGACGAAATTTGGTATATAAGCTTTTATCGGCCATGGGATGAACGCTATTGAAATTGGTGAGAATCGGTCCATGTTCAGACCTAGCCCCCATACAAATTACCCATATGAAATCGACATAAATTGCCATAAGATCCAAATTGACATATAGATCTTACTCAAATTGGGTTTGTATGCATTCATTACATCCACTAATGAGTAGTCCAAAAATGATCCCTTTGACCCCATATAGAGCTGCTTCCCGATCTTCACTTAAATCTATTAAAAAACAAAAATATTGCACTGATTCTTCTCAAATTTTGTTTGTACATATTTTTGCAAAATACAAGAGACTTTACCAAACATGATCAGGATCGGTCCATTTTTGGACCTAGTCCCTTTATAGATATAGCATCCGATATGAACTTTTTCATATCTGCAGCCAAAAAAATTAATAAAAATCTCACTCAAATTTGGTTTTTGCTTATTTTCAATGTCCAGTTAGTTGGGCCTAAGAGATAGGGTTTCTAAACGCATGGTATAGGGTATCATATAGTCGGTCTAGACCGACTATAATTTTCTTACTTGTTTTTTATTTGTTATTTTTCATTTTTCTTTTTTCAGTTTTTATTTTTCATTTTTCATTTTTTATTTTTCATTTTTAATTTTCATTTTTTATTTTTCATTATTTCTTATATGTTATTTTTCATTTTTCATTTTTTATTTTTAATTTTTTGTTATTTTTCATTTTTCATTTTTTATTTTTAATTTTTTTTAACTTCAGAAAAAATAACAGAAATTAAAAGTATTCATTTATATGCTGTTGACAAAACAATGGAAACCTGTGCTATACAATAATTAAAAACGTTGCCTCTATTTTTGGTTTCAATATTTTGTTGGGTTTACATTATTTTTTAGCAGAACTAATGCCGAGGCCTAGAGTCAATTAAATTTTTGATTTTTATTGAGTTTTTTGTCACTCTGAATTAACTGCCTCTATGATATCAGTCTTGTGTGTGTTATATCATTTCCGTATTTTTCGATTTACAAGTTCCCATAGATTTTTGATTAAGTTGAGATCTGATGATTGGGCTGGCCCAATTTCTCTTAAATCACCCGAAAAGCCCACAACCCATGCAAAAAAAAATTAAAAAATAGGGATGTCGCCCGTAAACTAGACTTGTTCTAATAAGTTTGTATTGAGCATATCAAGTTGTTTACTTTTTAAATATTTTGATAACATTTTTTATAAATAGTGCATAAAGTCCACAACACTTGTTGTTTTTATACCTATTATCAAAAAGATGTGATCTGCTGTCACACTAAAGAGTTGAACAAATTGAAAATACACTTTCGACTTCAGTAGAAGTGTATAGTAATTCAGATGGGGTGTAAACAATTTAAATACAGACTCTGTATATTTATAATAAGGAATATTATCATGGATTAAACAAAATTAAATTAAAACATTAAGCTTTGTTTTTTTTTCAACTTAACGTTATTTTTAATGAAAACTAAATGTTTCAAAATTAACAACATACAAAAACATATAAGCAAGAAAAGGACGCATATATATATATACATATATATTAGTATAACAGAGTGACTCAAAAACAATACTTTTAGATAGTAAGAGAACTGCCAGATAACAAGAAATGCGATGCCATGTACTTATTGCTAGTGCAAAATATTAGGAGGCTAATGATTTTGGTATAACATTCTGAACTTTGTTAACAATTTTTTTTTTTTTTTAGATACGAAAATCGCAAAATTATCTATTTTAGGCAACGCTGATAAAAAATAAGCAAAAAAAATATTTTTAAGGCTAAAAAACTCTTGACCTCATTGACCATTTTTCGTTGTTTTCAATTTACGGGAAAAATTTTAAATCCAGTCATATTTTTTACTATTGAGTTTTTTTGTTCTAAAATTTTGCAAATCAAATCAATCATTTTAATAAAACTTTTCGTAAATGTTTTGTATTTTCTTTTTTTCTTTTTGCGTATAGTCTTGGTGGTCTGGTACTTGATGCTGCTGTCGATGTATTCAACGGTTTTGTGGTATTCCAGCCAATCATCAATGGTATTGGTGGAAATTTGGTGTCGGTACAAGCCAGCAAGATATCAACTATGTTGCATCAAAGTTCAATTCTCGGTATTATACCACCACATACGAAAATATTTGAATGGCCCTGGAAAGCTCTATTTAGAGGAGGTAAACAATAAAATAATATTAAATAAAACCTATGCAAATCTATGTATACTAACCACACTTTTAATAATTTTACTTCCGCAGTACCTTATGCAAAAACCGCACGTCTTCTGATTTGCTTGTCAATTCCTGGTAATATTTTGTTTATTTATGTAGCTGATTATATAAACATGAATGCAACGACAATAACCTGGGCGTTTGCAATCTCATATTTGCTTGCAAGTTTGATACAGGTACATTTTTGTAATACATTTTGAAAAAAAAATAAACATAATATATTTTCCACTTTTAGTTAATGCTTCTGTTGTATATTGCCCATATCATTGTTCACGCCATGTGGAAGTGGAAAATTGATCCAGATAATTCATCCATACCCTATCTTACTGCTTTGGGTGATTTATTGGGCTCTAGTCTGTTAGCCGTTGCTTTCATATTCTTACTGTCTATTAATCAAGAATATGGAGGTAACTTAGATACCCTAAATGCTTCAAATTAAGAGCGTGTGTGATATTGCCTGCCGATGCTTCCAGTTTCTATTATGAGACGAGGAGTTCTATTAATGCCATACAAATGAAAACTTAAACAGGGGTTGAATAATTATAGTCAGTCACCTATGTATAGATGGATATACATATGTTTTTATATGATTTAAAATGATATTGATATAATGAATGAGGTTATGATGATAGTTGGTCGATACCAGTGTTTAGTTTAGTTTAGTTTCATTCTCCAGTGTACCTTAATGGATTAAAATTTAGATTATTGTATGTATGTATTTTTATTTATTTTTAAATGAAATTAAGTAAATTATCTTTAACAAAAACCTATTACGATGTAAATTAAAACCTAATAAATAAATATATGTGTTTATTTAAAAATACAGAATTTAATTTTATAAAAATAAAAAAAAACTTAAATATTGTATGCATATATGTTAATTCAATGACTCAATATTGGCTGTGCAAAATAATTTGTTGGGTAATCGAAGATCTTTGACATGACGAATATATAGTCGATGGATGTATTCAAGCATGAATTTAAGTAAAATACTTGTAAAATCCGATGTTCTTGGAAAGGTTGATTTAAAAAAAAAATAACTATTTAATAAATCCAATTTGTTTCACTTAGATATAAAACTTGGAATTAACTATAATTTTGATAGATCTTTTTTATATAGTACATAAAATAATAAAAAAAAAAAAATGTTTGTGGTATTTGGTCCATTATGAGATGGTTGTCTATGTATTGTGGATAGTTTCGTTGAGTTGTTATCACCAATATAAAGTTCTGTTCAACTTATAAGTTAAAGTTTGAATATGAATTATTTTAAAGATTACTTAAAAAATCAGTTAATTTCTTTCTAATTCTTTACTTAGTTTTTTAGAGATAAATATACGAAGGAAAAAACAGAAACAAATTTAAAATAAAGCTTCTCAGAGTTGCTTGCTTTGGCTTTATGTCTGTCTTTATTATCGTATGAACAATGGGAAAATTTGTAATAGTGCGTTTACATCTAAGCAAAATCTAGTATAAACGAGATTTCAAGCGAAATCTAGCTCATTTTTACTAGATTTCCCATACAATATAAAATTTAGCTCGCTACTAGATTTATGCAAAATCTCACACAATCTTGTCAAACTTGGGCACTACCAAATGATACTACTGTGTATTTTTAATATTGTAGTAGAAAATTACAACGCAATGACTGAAAAATTGACATTTAAAAACAAAAGCAAACAAGTTGAATAAAAAGGAAATGAAATATTAATTATTAACAAAAAAAATGACGAATCAATAATAAAAAAATACTTAGTAATTGAAAAGTTGTAACTTTTTATATTGACATGTGCCCATTCCAATCTGCTAAATAATAACTGTGGAAAATGAATTTGTTTTTGCTGTTCAAACAATACATATGCTGATTTTTTTTTCGCAAAATTTCAATTTCAATTTGTGCTTTTTTCATTTTTGATGCATAATATAATTATAAAATCTGTTCCTTGTTAAAATTTTCCTTACTTCTATTTTCCTATTGTTTTGTTTAGTTTTGTTTTATTTTAATCAGCTAAACAGCTATTGTGGAAACAAAATCTCACAAAATGTTAAAAAAAAAGTTAGATGTTAACGATATAGATTTTGAAATAGATTTCAACTAAATTCTACTTGATTTTCCTCAGTGTAAAAGCACTATAATCATCATTGGATCACTGCATGGTGTTGAAGAGTGGAATAATTATTTTATTATTAGTTGAAAATAAAAGTTCTATCAAATTTTTTTTCCATAATTGACAGCTTTCGTATATAACTGAGATGTTTTGATTTTATACAGTACTATTTGACAAGTAAACAAAGCAGTTTAAAACCGCCAACATTTGCAATAAATTCAATGTTATTTGATTAATGTAAAAAGAAATTTTAATAATGCAGAGGCCAAGGAGAACATCAGAATTTCATGACGATTCGTCTGGTATACGACACCAACCAAGGTATCATATAAGCATTATCTTATAAATGCAAATAATATTTAAATTAATTTTTAATTACCCAGGGCCCAACAACGAAGTACTATAGCACCGTCACCACACTCTGATGGAGCCGCTGTAGTAGGTACAGCCAAGAAATTTTCTTCCAGGTAACACTTTACAAACTAATATTTTTTTTTTGTTAATGAAACTATATAATGTTTACAGACAAAGTCGTATAGCAGTTCCCAATAGACCTTCTTCTTCAGATCGTGTTGGTTCCATCAATAATGCTTTTGCTAATGTACCCTCAGCTGTTCAGAGGGGTGTTCCCAATAATGGTTTGTTAGCTGTACCGTCTTCAAGTGTTAAGTGCGGTATAACTCCACAAAAAACCCCCTTAAAAAAATCAACTAATCGAGTTCTATTTACTATCGAAAAGCAACGAAGTGGAAGTGGAAAACCGGTGCCATTACACAATGACAAAAAATGGGTACAGGAGCAAACACAACGTATAACAGAACATTTATTAGAACAGGGCACTCTGGCTGGTGGCATAAGTACTGACTTTCTAAGCCGAGGCATGAGACAAATGTCAATTAAACAATTTGTAGCCATTATTAACTATTTTCTTGGCTATATTTGGGGTAACCGTTATACTGTTACTGTTAATAATCATGTCGAAGATATTATTGGTATATTACAAAAACTACAATATCCACAACCGGTGAATAAGTCGTGGCTCAAGACACCTAACACCCAACATTCCTTTGGTAACATAATAGTTTTGTTAGATTTTCTAATGGATTTTGTACCTGCTACCGATGAGCAGGTTGAAAATTCAGATTTTCCCTTAAAGAATCACGAAGAATTAACTACATTCAAAATTACTGATGAATTGTTTCAAATGCCCGATATTGAATTTCAACAAGCACTGCTAAAAAATTGTGCAGAAGGATTTCCGTTGTGGGATACCGAAAAAGAGGAAGAATTTAATTGTCTACAACATCAAACTTGTAATCTCCTTATACAAAAAGTGTGTGATGGTAAAGATTTAGAGATGATTGATAGGGAAATTCAAATATTAAAAGAAAATTTTAAAACTCTGGAAAAGGAGAGGCCACCTGAAGATAAAGTTGCTATGAAAAAGAAGGCAGAATTATCACATGAGTTGGAAAATATAATTCGCAATATTAAGTCACTAAATGGAAAATGCGAAAATAATGAAAGAGACTTGAAATATAAAAATTCCCGCACTATGGCCATAGCCAAAGAGGTCGAAAATGTAGAAAGGGATATTAAGTTTTTGCAAGAAATTCTTACGCAACAACGGTGTACGGTAGAAGAACGAGATCAATTAATAAACGATGTATCTCACTATAAACAAATGCTAGGTATCGAAAAAAGAGCCATACAAGATCTTGAAGGCCGTAGTTATAATCAACAAATACAGTTTTCAAAAGTTTTAAAACAATTTACAGATCAGGTGGAGGCTTTCAACAATCGAACGAGAGAAATAAAATTTTCTGATTTAATTACA
The DNA here is from genome assembly GCA_963682025.1 of Cordilura impudica. NCBI lineage: Eukaryota > Metazoa > Arthropoda > Insecta > Diptera > Scathophagidae > Cordilura > Cordilura impudica. The sequence goes on from OY821520.1 coordinate 19,937,922, forward strand.
TCGAAAAAAATCAAATACGAAGATTTAGAATTGTCCCTACGACCAGCAGAAAGGCAGATGGAGAATCTAACAAAAATAATTCCACTGCTAAAACTAATTAAACAAAAAACTCTAGAACGTATAGAAAATACTAAAAATAAGATACTTCGCATACAACAACACTACAAACAATTAACGGATGATCTGGACACAAAACTGCATCCAAAACTAAATGCTCTACACTCAGCCAACACTTTAAATAGTAATAGCTTCCAAAAACTCCAACAACACTTGAAGGAAAACGAATTAAAGCTCTCCGCAAAAATACAAGAATTGGAAACGAAATTACTGCAAGCCGTTAATATTAAAGGTGAATTTATGACGCTAATTAATCAGAAGAAATCCCAGGTGGAAGAATTGACACAACAAAATGAACTTACTATGCAACAAGCTGAGGAAAAACATAAACAATGTGTGGAACAAAGAAAATCATATCTAGACGCCTATGATAAAATGTTGGAAGATTGCATACAGAACGATGGTTTGCTGCAATTGAAACAGCAAGTTGAAATGCAAGAAAAGCAATTGGGAGAATTTAAAAAAAGTCTAACGAATGCGAAAAATTAAAGATGGTTTTGTTATTCGTGCTGTTTAATAAATATTAAATTATATATAATAGTTATTTTTATACAAAGTTCATTTATAATCTAATCTAAATAAAAAAGTTAAACATTTCAAAAAGTTAAACATTTCCATAATTTTTTTAGAGGTGAAAAGGTTTTTTTTTTATTAACAGCTTAAGAAGTCCATATACTCTAGACTCAATGGATCGACTTCGCTATAAAGTTCGCGAAAATATATGCAAATTCTTAAACGAAGCGCAATAGACGTATTTGTCTAATATAAAAATACGATTTCGCTATTATAACGGATCTTTTTCGGTGTTTTAATGATATAATAAAATCAATATATCGAAATAATAGCTGGGGGTGCAACTCGATTCGAAAAATTGTTCCTTTCATATAACTCCTCGATTTCGATTTACAAATCAAGCTACACAGTAACCCCTGTTTTATTAATGACCTTTTCTAATCGTTTAGCGGTACACTAGTCAATTACATTTAGAAACGGTAACGGTAGCAAAACTAGCTAATTACTATAATGTACAATTTATCTTAAAGAAACTGTTTTTTAAAGCGATTTTTTTAGTTTTAAATTGGTAACGGCAGCAAATCTAGCTAGTTACGTAAATGAATAATCTATCTTAAATAAAACTGGTTCCTAGCGATTTTTCTTAGTTTCAAATTAGCATCACTGCCAAGTAACGGTATTTTATTGTCAAAATGTCTTTTCCTTCTCTCCGTTTAAATAAAACACAAGAGAAGAAATATTTCCTTCATTCAGTGCTTAAATTTTGTAATTTGCAGACGCAATCTTAAAGTAAAAATAAAGTTTTTTTTAGTGTTTTATTTAATGTAAGTAAAAATGAAATATGTAGATACAATTAGATCTATGATTGAAGACAAGAAAAGTTTCATAATTTTGGTGTATTTTTTTAATTCTACGTATAAGATTTTACATTTTTTTTTTATAAATAACGGATAATTATGCTTCTATCCTTTTTGTTTTGGTCAGTGTGTTAGATTAGAGAAAAAGAGAAAGATGATAAGACCTTGAGACTTTGCCATTTTAGTTTTACAACAGCTTTCGGTTTATTTTTCCACCGATGTAAATATTTTGATATATATTTTTTTTTTTATTTTAAGCGTACAGTTGCGTTTGTTTCAAATTAAAATATATGTACATTAAAATTGTGGTGATTAATTAAATAAATTTGCAGATCTTGCTGTTCTGTGTTCTTTTTAACCTTTCAAGATTCTGTTTTGAGAAACCGTGATCTTCAAAATGCAGCGTCAATTTACTTCGGGCAGCCGTCAAGCACCTGATCCGTTCGATCAATTCCTGGAAGAACGCCAATTCTATCGTAAACACACTGCGAGGGATGCCTCTTGTTTATTTCGCGTTATTTCGGAACAAATGTATGACACCCAATTACATCATTTGGCTATACGTGAGAAATGTGTGACGTATATGCGTAGACATCGTAAATTCTTTGGATATCTTGTCGATCGAGATATCGATGAATATTTGGATGATATGTCCAAACCAAAAACTTATGGAACATTATTAGAGTTGCAGGCAGCTGGTTATATGTTTCAGTAAGTATTATATATATATATTGCTATGTAAATTTTTCTGGAAGAGCAGGAATTTATTTTAGGTTAGGTTCAACGATAATTGTTTTTTTTTTTTAATATGATTTATGTAACTACCAAAAATATCTGCAAATTTAGAGATGTCCGCCCGTCCGTCCTTTATCTTTTTTCTAAGTGTCGATGTAAACCTTGTTATCAAACTACAGGTTACAAATAAAAATATTTTTTGATAAAATTTGGGGTATAAGCTTTTATCGGCCATCCGAAGATCGCTATTCAAATAAACCCTACTAATAACCCCTACGAGACCGATTAAAGTCGGCATAAGATCTAGATTATCTTATAAATATCAGTCAGGTGAATATGCGTTTATTACACCCATCAATAGTCCAAAAGAAAACCTTGAACTATTCTTAATCATAGTCTCCATATAAAGCTGGTCCCTGATCTTCACTTAAAAATCTTGAATAAGTTTTTTCCGGGCTGTGGAGTCGGAGTCGCGATGTTTGTACCGGAGTCGAAATCGCTACAGAAACTTGCGACTCCGGCTCCAAAATTGTTCGATGTGCATGAGAAATTCAATTTGTAAAATATTGGAAAAAAAAATTCTTGGAATTTGGCGACGTAATAATTTGGAGATCACTATGAATAAGTATATTTCTATTTTATGAAAGTAAGTTCATTCAAGTATTTAAATTAAATAATATAAAAGTGTTTCATAATTTAAATATTTTGAATTTTATTTATTAGTGCGGGCAAGGAGTCTAAATTGCATTAAGCGCCCCGGTAGGTGAGTAGGTAGCGTGCTCGCCTAGCATGCGGGGGTCGTGGGTTCGATTCCCACCAAAGGCTTTGGTCTGTCGCTGAAAAAAAAAAATTAACACACTACTCCCTCTTTCCTCCTTACTATATCTATATCTTTCCTGAGACCAACACAATGCACTGCATCTGTAGGGGGCATCCCCTGAGTGTTGATTACTAATAAAAAAAAAAAAAAAAAAAAAAAAAAAAAAAAAGCAGAACTTATACTCGGTTATTAATCAAGTTCAAAATAGATGTTTTTTAGTTTTTTTATACCCTTCACACCTCAGTGGCGGATGGTATATATAGGTTTATCATTCCGTTTATAACGCATCGAAATAAATCCCAGGACCCCAAAACCATATATTTTCTTGATCATTATAACAAGGGAAGTTGATTTAGCGATGGCCGTCTGTCCGTCTGTGGAAATCACGGTCACGCCCTCAATATCTAAGCTAGACCGTTCGTCTAAAATTTAAAATTTTAAATTTAAAATTTAAAATTTAAAATTTAAAATTTAAAATTTAAAATTTAAAATTTAAAATTTAAAATTTAAAATTAAAAATTAAAAATTGAAAATTATAAATTATAAATTATAAATTATAAATTATAAATTATAAATTATAAATTATAAATTATAAATTATAAATTATAAATTATAAATTATAAATTATAAATTATAAATTATAAATTATAAATTATAAATTATAAATTATAAATTATAAATTATAAATTATAAATTATAAATTATAAATTATAAATTATAAATTATAAATTATAAATTATAAATTATAAATTATAAATTATAAATTATAAATTATAAATTATAAATTATAAATTATAAATTATAAATTATAAATTATAAATTATAAATTATAAATTATAAATTATAAATTATAAATTATAAATTATAAATTATAAATTATAAATTATAAATTATAAATTATAAATTATAAATTATAAATTATAAATTATAAATTATAAATTATAAATTATAAATTATAAATTATAAATTATAAATTATAAATTATAAATTATAAATTATAAATTATAAATTATAAATTATAAATTATAAATTATAAATTATAAATTATAAATTATAAATTATAAATTATAAATTATAAATTATAAATTATAAATTATAAATTATAAATTATAAATTATAAATTATAAATTATAAATTATAAATTATAAATTATAAATTATAAATTATAAATTATAAATTATAAATTATAAATTATAAATTATAAATTAAAAAATAAAATTAAAAATTAATTGAAAATTAAAAGTTAAGAATTAAAAATTAAAAATTAAAAATTAATAATTAAAAATTAAATATTAAAAATTAAAAATTAAAAATTAAGAATTAAAAATTTTAGTTTCATTCTCTATTTATTCTTTTTATTATTTTTGTTTTTTGTATTGAATAAAATTTTAAAAATTTTAATATATCCTTTTTTAATATTAATAATTTGTACCCAAGAATCATTCGATTTTTTTTTAATTATAGTATGACTTCTAAGGTTTCAAAACAGGCTTATGGGGATCAAACTTCGGATATTATGATGCCGACTGCGTTAAATAATGAATTTCATTGGTGTTCTATGAAGTACTTAGGGGTTTTTTACACTAGTAAAGAAAAATAATGAAAATTTTCAAATTGTAATTAATTTTTTTAAGAATCATCGGAGTCAGATTTAGAGTAGGAGTCGGACCTTAAAAATTTCAGCGAATGGAGTCGGAGTAGGAGTTGGAACTTTTGTTTGACGACTCCACAGCCCTGGATTTTTTAAAATTTTTTTATATACCTATGTTTTTCCAAATAATAGGTGATTACAAAATATTGTCATGATCTGCCAATTTTTCGACCTGATTCCCATATAAAAATAGCATCCTATATGAACTTTTCATATCCATGTTAAAAAATTCATAACAATGCCATTTAATTTGGTTTATGTTTATTTTCCTTTAAATATTAGTTGGACCAAAGACCTTTTCTCTAAAAATCGAGTAGTCGGTCTAGATCGACTATAATTTTCTTACTTGTTTAATAAAAACTAAATTTGTTTTTTCTTTTCAGACGGAATGTGTTTTTATTTGAACCTTTTAATTTGGGAAATTATTTTAATGAATATCGTTCGTATTTTAAAGAAGTATTTCGTGTTTTTTATACCCCTGAAAAACATTTTGATTCAGTTTTTACATCAGATTATATACAAGAAGCAGCTATTTGTCAATGTAAGTACATGTTACAACAAAGGTTTATAAAACCCTAACATATTATTGTACATATATTTGAGGTGGTTTCCTCGAATGTCTAAAATAAGATCTTCAAAAAACGTTCTGTTAAAATCATGTTTCCCATTTCCTACTTTTATTTTTTATTTTTTTTAATTTTATTTATTAACTTTAACAAATCAAGGAAACTTGTGTAATATATAAGCTATTGTGGCCTTATACTAATAGAGTATATTATAATGTATTACTTAAGAATAGATAGTTTTCAAGGATATACAACTGTATTATATATATGCTTTTAAATTGTATCTTATTTATTGATTACAGCAATTTGTTATGAAATTCTCTATAAAGATCTTTTTAAATTACCCGATATATCATTTGCCGTCGAGCAAATGTTACATGGTCCGACTTTTGAAAATACCGAATATCGTACAGAATCAAACGAGGAGGGCTATTCCACTCGTCTACATCTAAGTGATGGTCGTATATTTGAATTAGACTTGCCAGAAAACACTAATTGTATATTGGAAAATTATAAATATTGTCATTTCCATTACATAAATTTTCCTCGCTACTCCGACGATTTACAACGTGAGCTAAAAACGGCAAACTGTGAGGATCATGATAAAAATTCATTGTTAATTCAGCGTACTGCCGAATCATTTTTGCCCAATAAATATGTATCATGTGTAAGACAACTTCTGCAAGAAGGCATTACACCATTTCCATATAAGGTAGCCAAAGCACTTGATCCAAATATGTATCGTAACATAGAATTTGATTCGTGGAATGAAATGCGTAAGGAACTAAAATTGCAGAATTGGTATAATGGAGATGCGAATTTTAAGGTACAAATATTTAAATGTGATTGATTTAACAAAAAATTAACATTTAACAGGCCAGTGAAAGTATTATTTAAGAAATAAAACAAAAATATTTTTAAATGCATTCACTGAACTGTTGTGATATATTATTACCCTACACCATCAATTCGACTAAGCGATGTCTGACTATCACTGACTGTATCCTTTTTTATATATATTTATTAGTATTTAAAATAATTTTAATTTCCCTAAAGATGTTTTACAAATTAATACAAATTAAAAGATCCCAGCCCTCGAAATACATAATACAATTAATACATGTTTTTATAAGAAACTCAAGGGATGGTAACCAATTATAGCCAATTCAAAATTAAACACTTTTTAAATATCGATAGCGTTATTGGTTTAAAAAAATACTGCATAAAAAGGGAGTATAGGAATTGATTAAACCAAAAAGCAGTTATGACAATTAAAAGTTTTTTGTTTAAAAAAATTGGGCTCCATTTGGAAAACTCTTGAAAAAATAACTGCTAAAATAAATATTTTACAAAAAATACATAAAATATTTTAAAGTACGTTAATTTTATTTTTTTTTCCCGATATAACAAAAAAGCCATAGCAAAAAGTCTTCAAATTACTGAGAAATTTAAATAGACGCAATTAACAAATAATAAAATTTTTTTAAACAAATTTTATACTGTATTAAGGCCTAGTTAGCCACACGTTATTAAAATGTATCTGTATCGTAAATGTAACGTTGGCATTTAGTGCAATTATAGAACGTAAAAAACGAACCAGCATGTTGCTGTGTAAAATTAATTTATCAGCTGTTTGCAAATGTCACGTACAAACGTAGCAAAAAGCTATTTTCAACAGATTGGGACGTTCCGGTTACGTGACAGTTGAGTTTGGTAACATGTAACAGAAAAAACAGCTGACACGGTTGTTTACGGTTACGTGTGGCTAACTAGGCCTTGACGACGACATCGACACTACGTCTGTGAATATTATTAAAATTAAATTTTTACTTTTAAAATTTTTATTTTTGAAATTTTTAATTATATTTTTTTTTATATTGACTGACTTTTATATTTTTTTTATAGAAGAAAAAAGCGTTTTGATACTAACCTAAGAAAGTCGAGCGAAGCGCAATTATATTGCAATATGTTGTTATAAATATAACGTAAAAATTATTGTATATACTAATATTTATTATTAATTATTAATATTAATATTAGCTTGTAGTAAAAATTTGAATTTAACTATTTTATGAATTAAAATGATATTCATCGATGCGTCACGCTGAATCATCCACATCACTCTGGTGTTTTATAGAAAAAAAAATCTATAATATTAATAGGCTAGGCGATTTCTTGTTACCGATGTTTTGTTCTACCGTTTTATACCGATTTTGACCAAACGTATATTATTTGAAACGTATTTCTTTTTAGCGTTCACCAGATTTACAGATTTACAAATTTTGTTTTCCTTTATTTTGAATAAATTGCATTTAAAGTGCTACTAACACATACATAAAATTATACATATGCTATGTGTGTGTTTATTAAATTTGTTAATGTGTTTGTTAATGAGTTTGTTATCTTCATTCAAAATAATAAACCAAAATAGTGTTGGTTTGTGAATTGGGTAAGTTGAGAAATAAAGTTGCCTAGTAATTGCACTCGAATTTCTAGCGCTGGAATCTGCTGTAGTTATTGCTCTATTTGAATAGCCTTCTTCAATTAAAACTTAAATTTGTGAGCGTTCCTCAGGTGTAATATGATTGCCTTTACACATGATCACTAAGAAATTTTATTAAAAACTGATATTGATGTGTGTTTTCAACAATATAAATATCAATAAACACTTTTTGTTTATACAGCATATAATTGTAAAATAAAAATATAAGAGCTTGCAAGTGTAAAATAAAAATATAAGAGCTTTGGTCTTATATTCTTTAAAGTTTTTTTTAAGAGAAAACGAACCGTTATTTTTAATAGGGTTGATTCGGCGACAACACTTTATACAAAACATATTCTTTGTAAAATGTTTGTAACTAACAGAAATATTTGACCCATCTTTTGTTATACTGATCGACTCTGAACCACTTTCTGAACCCTTATGAGTTCGATTTAATTTGCCATAAGATCCAAATTGTTATACAGATCCCGGTAAAATTTGGTTTGTGTGTGTTTATTACATACATTGAACGCTAGTTCATAAATAAATCCTGTTTGACAATTCTTAGCCGTAGGCCCCGTAAAAAGTTGCTTCTTGATCTTCACTTAAATCTATCCTAAAACAAAAATATTTCACAGATTTTTCTTAAATTTCATTTGTATATGTTTTTGGGGAAAATATAAGTGTACCAAATATGGTCAGAATCAATCCATTTTAGAGACCTAATCCTAATGTACTTTTTCATATCTGCAGGCAAATAAAAAGTATGGATAGGGTATCGTACAGTCAGTCTAGACCGACTGAGCATTTCTTATCCATTCCAAAACGATTTTCTTCCACTCCAAAGTTTAGTTTTTTTTTATATTCACGCAATTTTTAAATTTTTTAATATCTTTATCGCATTTATTTTTTTATAGTTTCCGTGGCAGACATACTTCATCGTTTTTACATTCACTATGTTTATGTTCACACCTCTGCATTTAAAACATTGTAGCATTTCGGTTTAATCGAAGTTGTACTCAAACTACAATTCGCAATTATAATCTTCTTATATATTAAAAGAATTTATGAATAAACTTTGCATTCAAGATTTTTTTCAATATTTTTCTTCTCTCAAACCTCTATAACTAGAGTTCTAATTAACGTAGGCTGTTGACATAGGTCTAAGAACACTCAGTGGATCAAGCTCCTTCTTTTGCTATTAACTGATTAAATTCGTTGGGTTTGAGGAAAGTTATGCGTGGAAAATTTTGGTATTATATTATAAAAATTAATATATAATATAATGCTGCGGAGCAGCAGGGGTCCTCTAGTAAAATTTGAATGAAGTTTTGTACATTTGCTGTGATCGAAGCTATTGGAATTGGTTAAAATTTCATTAGTTTGGCTGAAATAACTCAAGATATTTGACAAAATAACACTAAATCGACTGCAAATTCTAGGAAATTAAATTTTTTTATTTAATAAATTAATTTATAAGACCCCAAAGGTATGCTAACCAATTTTAGCCAATTCACAATTCAACACTTTTTAAATATCTATTGCGTTGGTGGTTTAAATTCCACTTAGCCAATTAACAAACCAATACTTTTTTGGGTTATTATTATTGTGAATGAAGAAAACAAACTCACAAACACATTAATAAATTCAATAAACACACACATGAATATGTTAGTAGCAACTTTGAATGCATTTTACCCAAAAAAAATTTTTTTTAAATTTAAAAATCTGTAAATCTGGTGAACAGCTAAAAAGAAATACCTTTAAAATAAGATACGTTTGGTCAAAATCGGGAGAAAACTGTGGAACAAATCATCGGTGGCAAGAAATCACCGTTCATCTATCATCTATTAATACATTAGTGATATGGTTAGGATAATCAATCATTTCACCTAGTATGGGAACTATAATACCCTTTCACGAAACGTATGGTGTAGGGTATCGTATGGTCGGCATGGACCGTCTATTATATTCTTACTTGTTCTTGTATTGTATTGTTAATGTGATGTTTTTTGTTGTTTCGTTTTTGTCTTGATTTATATTTTATTGAATGGTGGTGTTTGTTTTTATTTTTGTGGGTTGGTTGTCGTGTATCGTCCATTTGATGTTTAATGTCATATTCAGCAGTTAATACGATATAGCACAAAACGAGTTCGAAAAATATTTCAGGTTGGTGCTAAATGTCACGTCAAACTACGCAAGTCTGAGCAAGATCTCTATACTTGTCACATACAGGAAATTGCTGTAGATAAGGGTCAATGTATTGTGTTTGTAGAACAGTTGGGTGAAAAACGTTTGGTACCTTATGAGAATTTGACGCCATTACCACCTGATCAATTTAAGCCATGGACTGTACCGTATCGTTTTCAGCGTCATATGCAAAAATATAGTTCAGTACGCTATACTCGGCAATATAGTAATTATCGTTTTAAATTTAATACTACAACTGAGCATCATCATCTTCATCACGGATTTGCTTGTGGATCGGGAATGGATGAAGATAGCTGTTCCAATGAGTATATAGATGATGATCCAAAACTCCAGCAGCAACAGCGTAACTATCATCAACAACATTGTGCAGCGGCAGCCGCTTCGTATTATAAATTGAAGCAGTATACACATTTGGAGAATTTCCGCATGCGTACGGATGTGGAATACTGTACAATGCCTTTAACAGTAGAGCATACGGGACGTGATGTAGATGCAACGAAGTGTAATAGTCAACATCGAGTAGGCGATTCAAGTGAAAATTCACGAGCTCCTTCAAGATCTTCCACTGCTGTGGCCGCCGTCCAAGGTAATGGTATGATAGAAGGTCACGTTAAATCTTCTGCAAATAGTGTCTGTAGTGCTAGAGAAGATCATTTAGGTACACCTATAGTTATGGCTGCACCACATATGGAAGGCTATGATCTGGATCAATATAATCCAAATGGTGCTATATACATGCCAGAATTTCCAAGTTTTTATCCCTTGTATCCGTATTCAAATGCAGCTGGTTTGCCAGAAGAATATTACGGTTATTGTGGATATGATGGAGGCATGCCACCACCAGGAACTGCTTTTATGCCGGCAGTAAATGGTGTAAATGGTTTTTATTATTTATGCAACAATCCAATAGCTCCACCGGGAAACTATATAAGCTCCGCAAGTCCTTACATGGCTCCACCACCACCAACTATTGGCTTACCACAAACATCTCCCATGTTACCATCGTCCAATGCTTTTAATACATCTGGTTTTGTTCATCCTCCCTATTCCCCCAGTGGCGGTACTGCTGCTGTTACCTCATGCTCTCAACCTATACCACTTTCAATAGCAAATACACAAAATCCCCAAAATAATGCTCCCGCTCGTTTAGCTAATAGAAACTCTCAAATAATGCCAACAAATACTCCTCTTACCGGTCGCATAAATTATGATGCAAAAAAGTCATTTAAAGTCAATGGAGATGATTTACCAACTGATATAGCCACTTTAAGACATTTTTACAATCTGGGCTTAGAATATTACCAGAAGCAGAAATCCAGTGATACTGAACGTAAGTAAGAAATAAATTTTGAAGCAGTTTGTCCCTTACAAAATCATTTCAATAAAAAAATTTATAAACCTATTAGTGTAAAACATTTGACTAATTTCACTTAAATATTTTATTATTAAAAAAAGTCGAAACTATTGTAAATTTTTTTTATAATTATATAATTTCTAACATTTCCAGAGCTTATAACTGGTGTAAACAATGAAACAGAAAAGCTCTCTAATGAGTTTCAAAACATTAAACTAGATGAAAATGGAAACCAGGTATTAAGCACAAAATCTGATGCAAACAACAATAGTCTACATGGCGATAGCTCTAATCCTAATGATAACAATCTCTCATCCACTCAAACGAATAAACATGTATGTACTACGGCTACAGGAAATTCATCCACAAATGGCAACAAGAACAATGCACGACGTTATAGTTCTCGTTATATGAGTGGCAAAGATCGTCAAATGCCACAACGGAATAATAATCAACACAATTTATCTAACAGTCAGCATCAACAACAAAATAATCATCACAATCAAGCTCAACGCAATTTAGGTAATTTCAACAATAAGTATTCGACTAGTTGTCATAATACACCGAACTCATCCCGCAATCAATCACAATCATATGGGCAGTCATATCAACAGCACAATCATCATCATCCACAACAACAACAACAACAACATCAGCAGACTTTGTTTCATCCATCAATGACAGAACAATCCACACAAATATCACCAATGTGTGGCTTTGATGATACACTTAGAACAAATTCTACAGACTCTCATAATTGTCATGTGAGTAGTAAATCCATATTATCGTAGTTTTTTTTTTTTAACTGAATCTGCTTGCACAATTCATAACTTAAAATACACAGCTGTTCAAATTAATAGCCCTTTTTCTTTTTTATGACGTTTTCAACTAATATAAAGCTATCGAATTTCTTTTAAAAATATTTGAATTCCGTTTCAAAAATTCAATTTTTTTAAGAAATAAATTTCATTATGTTTTTTTTTTTTATAGAAACCTAAAAAAATCATTTATACTGTTCAAAATAATAGACCTTTTTTAAACATAAGAAAAACTACGTTATTTTTAAACCCTCCACACCTTAGTGGCAGAGGTTATATATAGGTTTGTCATCCCGTTTGTAACGCATCCGGAGACCCCAAAACCATATATTTCCTTGATCATTATAGCAAGGGAAGTTGATTTAGCAACGACCTATGTCCGCCTGTCTGTGGAACTCACGATCACGCCGTGATTTCCTTCTTCAGATATTGTATATGTTGTAATTTATCTTATTGTTGAAGTCATTGCAGTTGTGTGTATATTAATACGTGTCACATTGGCTTATGCAAGTATTACCACATATTTTTTTATCGTTAATATTAAAAAATAAATATTAAAAATTAATAAAAGTAAAAAATAAGAAATTAAAAATAAAAGTAAAATACTAAAAATTAAAAATTAAGAATTAAAAATTTTAAATTAAAAATTAAAACTAAAAAATAAAAAAAAAAAAATGAAAAATAAAAAATAAAAAATGAGAAATAAAATATGAAAAATAAAAAATGAAAAATAAAAAATGAAAAATAAAAAATTGAAAATAAAAAATGAAAAATGAAGAATGAAGAATGAAAAATAAAATATGAGATATGAAAAATAAAAAATTAAAAATTTACTAGTTGAAATAATAAATAATAAATATTTTTATATAAGCAGAGCTCCTGCAGTTGATTGCTATAAGTGATACATAGATGACGCTTTCTGTTTGATTTTTAAAAAAGTGCCATAAAAAATCTTTAATTTATAAATGTTTACACATCTCCCCTGTGATCCGGACTCACATGATTTTTTTAATATTAGAGAAAAATTTGAGGAGTATTTCAGATCTTTATCCAGTTGTGATATGATTTTCTGCATAGGGGGCGCACATCTTTCAAAATATCACAATACATTTATTTATTCATAGTATCTGTGATTTTGTATAAAGGTCGAACACCATACCACGAAAAAACTCCTCCAACCATGATTTTGCCTCCTACGTGTTTTATTTTGTGAATTCATCATTAAGTTCTTGATTTTCTGGTTTCTTAGACATTACGTTGACTATCAGAACATAAAAAGTTAATTGTTTCCTCATCGCTCCCCTAAGTATATCCTTAAAATCACCAATGCTTCTGTTACTGAGTTTGCTAGCAAATTCTTGGTTAGCAAAGGAAGCTTCCGTGCGGATCTATCCGGCAATTTTGTTTGGAAATCGCATTTGATGACTAAAAATACAATACGAGAATCACTGGTTGATGTGCTACCGAGTTTTAATGGATGGTTTCCATTTAAACTCATTTCTTATAATTTTTCAGATTTTCCAAATGATCTACCAATGAAATTATTTCGTAATAATTTAACAACTCGACGTTCCTAGTCAGTGGAATGTAGATTTCGGTCCATCTTTAACAAAATAAGGAAATTGTATTATTGTATTTTTTTATTATTTAACTCGTAGTAATTTAGAACAAAACTTATATTAAAAAAAATATGAATTACGTTCCTAATTTTACACAGTATTACAAAAGGGCTATTATTTCGAACAATTGCAATATGAACTTAATTTTAATTTTTAACTAAAAGTCACAAATCATCAATAATAAATTCCAGAAATAAATAACAATACCGGTAACATTAACCTTTAAGAAATTCTCTTTAAAAGAGAAAATGTGAACACAAACATTTTCTTTTAATTACGGTCTATTAGTTTGGACAGCTGTATATATATCACGAGTGATACATACTTTTGGGGTATAACAAAAATTTCGCCCCTAGCACCACGTGATAGGCACGTTCAAAAATAATGTTGATAACAAATGGGTATAGAATAAAAATCGAAGAAAAATTAAAGCATATTTTAGGGGATAATGAAATAATTTAAATTTAAACAAAGTCAACGCCACCTTAGGGCATTAGAGAGTCATTGATGAGCATTATACAACAAACACTAATCACTATTAATTGTCATGCCACGCTTTTTTTTTGACATTTTAACATTTACGAAATAATATCGACTACACCGCAAACGTTGTACTTATCTGAAAGGTTGTTTTATTATCTTTAAATTCATAAAAATATGTGCACTTCTTAGCCGATAGTTCATTTTATTTTATAAAAATAATTTTACCACTATTAATTCATAAAGGGAAAATTTTATATTTTAAAACTGTGTAGCGCTACTTGTGCATGTGTATTTATGATTTTTTACACACTTCAGGGGTTGTAGAGTCCCAAGTTTTCTGAATTTTGGGCTTTCATCCGCTAAGAGTACGTTGTAGGTCATTTCGCAACTTCGTTTTTATGAGAGCCCACAGGTTTTCAATTGGATTCAGGTCCAGGCTGGATGATGGCTAATTTATATATAACATCAATATCATTTTCTTGAAATCATTTTGTTGTTTTTGTTTTTTGCTGTATGGGAGGATGCACCATCATGTTGAATACATATTCACAGCAGTCGGATAGCTTTGGTACTGATGGAATGAGATTTTCTTGTATTATTTATAGGCCATTACACTATAAGTATGTACATATATGGTTGGTTTAAATTTCATTTAATAGATTGACAGTTTTGAGAATTTTCTTAATATTTTTAATTGATTCAATCTTGTTACAGTTTAGTATTTCATCTAGTGGTTCATTAGTTGAGGTGATTGGTCAAGCTTTGATGAATTGACTGACTGTGAGGTCTTCTGAACAGAATTCACATACTCTTGGCTGCAGTGTGGTTGTGTGTATTGGGTCTTTTTCCCATTGGCCTCTTAAATTTAACTTGAACTCATCTGAAAAGAGAACAGAATTTCGATTCCATATTGACAAGTTTATGTGTTTTTTTTAGCAAAATTTATGCATGCCAGACAATTTTTTTCTGATGTTAGTAATTTCTTTACAGGACGACAACAACCAAAATCAGCCTCAGTTGCTCGTCGGGAAACAGTTCGAGCACATATTTTTATATTCAGATTGTTAACTACCTATTTAGGTTGAAATTTTGGACATTTTAAAACTATCTTGCTAAAAAAATATCCTGTCTTTGACTCGTTTTACGGGGCCTGCCGCCTCTATGTTGACTCGTCACCGTACCTCTTTCAAGATATTTCTTGATAATGTCTGAAATTATGGGTTTATTTATAGGATATTCTCACAAATTTTTCTTTCCTTAAGACCAGCAATAAAATCATCTTTTATTTTGGTTTTTAATTCGTCACAAAACTTTATTCTTCCCATTATTTTATAATTAATTAAGAAACAGGTGAAAGAAAACGTCAGAAACTATAAATATATAAATAACGGTTAAGAATTTATACATTTTCTATTTTTAAGTTTCCATTGTTTTGGCATCACTAACAAAAATATTTATCTATTTGTTTTTATACCCTATACCACTATGTGGTTTGGGTATAATGACTTTGTATTGCTGTTTGTAACTACCAAAAATATTTGACCTAGACCCATCTTTTATTATACCGATCGACTCAGAATCACTTTCTGAGTCGATTTAGCGATGTCCGTCTGTACTGCTGTTTGTAACTACCAAAAATATTTGACCTAGACCCATCTTTTATTATACCGATCGACTCAGAATCACTCTGAGTCGATTTAGCGATGTCCGTCCGTCTGTCCGTCTGTGTGTCCATGTAAACTTTGTTCAAACTACAGGTCGCAAATATGAATATAATTTTAATGAAATTTGGTATATAAGCTTTTATCGGCCATAGGATTAACGGTATTGAAATTGGTGAAATTCGGTCCATGTTCAGACCTAGCCCCCATACTTACCATATAGATCTCGGTCGAATTGGGTTTGTATGTGCTTATTACATCCATTTATCAGTTGTCAAAAAATCAACACCATATGGTATGGCAATTCATATAAAACTGCTTCCCGATTTTCACTTAAACCTATCAAAAAAAAAAATATTGCACAGATTTTTCTCAAATTTGGTTTGTATATATTTTTTTAAAATATGAGTGACTACCAAATATGCATCCGATATGAAATTTTAATATCCGAAGATAAAAAAGGAATAACAATGACACTCAAATTTGGTTTATGTTTATTTTCTATATCCACTTAGTTGGGCCGAAGAGATAGGGTCTCTAAACCATGGTATAGAGTATCGTATAGTCGGTCTAGACCAACTAAAATTCTCTTGTTTAAATTATATTTTTTTTTAGTGATTTTAGAACTTAATGCGAAGTTATTAAAAAACTAAATTGGTAAATTCAGAATTTTGTAAAAGTTTCCAATGTATTGTCACCCATTTGTATATCATGACAAGCTTCTTAAAATATGGTTGGGAACTCTTGATGTAGTATGGCATATCTATCACACCGTATAATATATTTTTTGTATATTGTTTATAGTTTTCTTTCTGGATTTCTGTGGTCACAAGCGATAACAACCTAAGTCGATTTAAGAGTGATTTGAGTTATGTATGCTATCATATTCTACTAACAACGCTTTATATTTACGTGAAATTCCCATTTCTCTAACATTGTTTTTTAAAAAGATATTTTTCTCGAAAGCATGATTTTCGACTTACGCGGTTATTACTTGTGACCATAGATTTATTGAAAATTACAATTTTATAAAAATTGATCATTGTCATATTGCGGTTTTAAAGTGAAAAATTGCGTTTAGAAATAGGTTTGATTTATTTAAAAAAATTTATTTTGATTTGTAAGAGAAAGGTGAAAGAAAGGATTATGTTGTGTTAGTTAAAGGATTCTGTTACTTTTGGTTAATTACAAATGCATGGTGTTTTTTGTTTTTATGAACGAAAGAAGTGTGTGTTTGCAATGTGTGGTCGTATAATTTCACAACTCCCTAATTCACAGACGCCAACAAACAATAATTTTGTTAACAATCGAATTGTAACATACGGTGGATATTCAGAGCATCCGAATGATGGAATGTGTAGTGGTGCTCCAATGGCTGTCCCTATGCAATCTGCAACTGGTGGTGTTTATATTCAAATGCCAATTACATCAGGGCCACCTCCACCCTATGGTCTCTTTACACCACATTCAACTGGAGGTCATCAGGCAGCAGGCTTAGGTATGCATCCAAATTATATAAATGGACCGCCACCACAACTAACACCTCATGGTGGTTTACCACCCACAACTATACATGGTGCAGCTAATGCTTCGACAAATTCGGAAAATACCGACAACGTTTGTAATACGGAGATATTAGCTAATAATGGTGTTGTCGGCATGGGTTCAGGTGGTATGCATTTACAATGTCCCAGTTTCCCACCACCACCAATGCCATTTTATTATTCTGCTAGTGGAGTTCCTACTTCCGGATGTGGAGGAGTCGTACCAACACCTTCAAATGGAGTTCATATAGTTGCTCCCCTTACTCATCATCAGGTTGTACCTCAACCATCATCCAATCAAACAACATTTTCGGGAACACATCCTCCTATGGGTTCACAGGTAAAATCTATATGTCTGTCAGTGTCAGTGCCAGTTTATTTTAAATATAATGCTTCCCAAAATATCTCTTGGAATACATTTTCTTATTGAAATTGGTGTTGTATTTACTTTATTAATATTTATGTAATTTTTGTTAGTTAATTGTTTTTTAATGCCTTAATATTTCACAAAATTTATCTCTGATATAGGGTTATTTTTGTTTACCACCACCACCACCACCACAACAAATTCCTCCTCTTTCGCAGATGCCGCCACAGCAACCAATGACAAATAATAGAAGATCCCCTCTTATTGCTGATGTACAACAGGATGCCAACAATAAACCTACCGATATATCGGTACCAAGAAATAACGAATAAAATCGTATCAAGATCATATAAAAACTTTTTACTTATTCCAACGTTCCATATTACCGAATGATCAGTATATTTCCAATTTATAAAATATATTTCATACATTCTTATATATTTTAGCAATTATATGAAGCTCTTTTATAATTATGCTAGCATATCCATATTAGTATAAAACAAAAGTTTTTTTTTCTTCATTATTAATTTTTGTTTAGCAAAGCTTAATAATTCAGTTGTAGATTTTTAATTACCCAGTTTTTAGTGTTATTATTCTTATTACTATAATTATTATTATCATATATATATAATTTTTTAACGTTTGAAACGCCTCTCACCTCATCACTAAAATATTTTATTTATAATCTATAAAAAAAAATTATAATTTAACAAAATTAAAAAAAAAACCCCTTTACCTCCTCTTTATGTATAACGAACGACGGACGTAGGCAAGACAAATAGATTAAACAAAAAATTGTATGGAAACAAATTTTAAAAAATGGTTCGTTTTACAAATTTTAACATCATCGATCGTTGATAGGTAGTTGCTTGTTATACATAATTCAGCTTTTAATTTTACAGCTCTATTTAAAATTAAGTTACAAAAAATTATCATACAATTTTATTTATTTAAAAAAACAATTTTTATTTTAAATTGGGACACACAAAATGATAAGAAAAACTCACTTTCCGAAGTGTTGAATAGCACATAAAATATTAAAACTTTTTATTGTGTTGCTAGTAGATTTATTAATATTTTTTTGTTATTTGTCATGGTTATAATTATTTAAACAGATATTAAAGAATAAACATTTCTTGTTAAACTTGTAGAAGCAGGTCAATTATAGTCTCGTTTCAACACTACTCCGCAATTAAATAATGTCCGATATATTGAGTATAAAGTAGTACTAATAAATAAAACAAAAGTTTGAGTTTTTAAAAACTTTTCATTAAATCACAAGTTGTCACTATGATTTTTTTTTTGTTTTAAACATTTTGTTTTGTTTTAAAACATTTCTTGCATGAAAAACTATTCTGGTATGCGATGGAAATCGATTTCGGAGACATCAAAATTGGGTTTGTCTTATCAGATTTAAAAAAATTGTTTTGTTCTATAATTTATTTTTTTAAAAATTTTCATATGGGACAATTGTGGCAAATGAAGTCGGTCTAAATTCATCAGAACTTTGTTGATATAAAAATTGGATTTACTTTTTATATAAATCGATTCCATCAGCTGCCTGATCATTTTTTAAAACCAAAAATAAAGTTTAAAAAAAATCGTAGTACAACTTTTCGTATTATTTGTATCACTACAGAATTACAAAATATGTATTTTGAGAATTAATAACAAATATATGACTATAACTATTTACAACTTGTGTTGTAATATACAAAAATTCACAACAGTTCGTTCGAATGCTATTTGGGTAAACTGTTTACAAAAATATGAAGAAAAAAATCGGAATTTAAATTTATATTGCAGAAATTTATATTGTATGCAATTTTTGGGTAAATAATTATAACCATGACCGTATTTATTTTAACTTAAATTTTCCTTCCTTATAAAGTCTTATTCTTTTTATTTGATTTTATTCGTTTAATTTATAAAAATAATCAAATATTTCAAATTCGATTTTAAGACTTCAATTACTTCTAAAAACAAAAACCTAATATTTCTATAGTTTTATATTCCCTAAAAAAATTAATATTTATGATATTATCTCAACAAAATAAAAAAATATATATTGTTAAGTAAGTTATACTTTTTATTAGTTATAAAAGAAAAACTAAGAAATATAAAAAAAAAAAAAAATAAAAAAAAATTGTAAAAATTAAAAAATAATAAAAACTTTAATAGCAAGTAAGCTTTAAGAAAACATAATTATATGACCTATTATTTATTACTGATCAAGAAGGGTTTCCAAATTTACGTTTACCAAACTGCAGGTTGCCGATAATGCCCAATATTAATTCTATAAATGTTTGTGTCTTGGGGTCTGCTTTTTGTTGCTCAATATCTCGTTTGAATTGTTTTGTCAAATAATTGGTATCTTCTTTGAAAACATGGCTTTGAAAACCAATTACACTTGCTGCATTCACATACAAAGGCTTAAAAAAAATATATGCATAATTTATTTTTATTACAAATTTTAAAATTAAATTCAATATTTGCTTAGATTACTTTTTCATTTGCCCACATTAACATTGAACTCCAACAATATAGTATTAAAATTACATTATTTGACATTATTTTTAATGCAGTTGTAAGCGTAATTTTTTTAAAATTTATATTAACGTTGAATTTTATGTTTTTTTTTTCATATAACGTGCTTGAGCTTTGATCAAGTTAAACTGTTTGTATCTCTAATCAAACATATATTTTTATAAATATTTCTGTTCAACCTATATTCAATCAACGGAAATTGCAAACACGTCAATAGATTTGACACTAACCTTTACGTTTGATTGAACATTATTGTCTAAATAAACATGTCAAATACGTTACTGAATGTTCAGTCAATTTGAAATCAAAATTAACCTCTTGTCTATGTGTGTACTTCAATATTGTATGGTACAAAATTTTAAATTATTGCATCTTTATCTTTATTTTGTCAATTCTTGGCCATACATTAACATAATTAATTCCAAAAAATTCCTATTCATTTGGTGTTGTGGGGGTTTATAAAAAATATTTACATTCAAATATTTCTTATTTTATCTGTAGGCAAATATCATATTAGTTAATTATTTGCTATATTGACTAGATCTGATAATCTAAGCTCTGACCATAGTGCTATAATTGTTACATTTAGCTCAGTTTTAAACACTATATCAAAACAATACAAAATTATTAACAATAAATTTGATATGCAAACTTTTGGGTATTGGATAGAAAATAATCTTAATTTAAATATTTCAATTAAAAACGAACACGAGTTGGAAGATGCGGTTGAAGCATTTTCTTATTTGATTCATGAAGCTGCTTTTTTTTTAATCTCAACAACAAATTGAATCAATGGGATGTAATGTTAAAATCTCAGCCGAAATAAAGGTGCTATTACACGGTGTTTTTTACATATGTACTGTCACTTTTTTTATCCATATGAAATTCCTCATGCCTGTCAAAATTGTCTTTTACATACGATTCACAATTTTTGCTATCACACGTGTAATGTAAACAACAGCTGATTTAATTTGTGAATTTACAAACATTTATTGCTAAAAAAAAATGTTATATATTTTTTAATTGTTTATTAATACTAAACAATTTATTTTTCTTTCAATATTAATCTTTAAAATTTACTCTGTCTTTCTTTCGCCACAAGCAGTGTTGTATTCTCATATGTTTGTCATGCAAAAATAGAACCTGTTCTAATTGGAAAATGTACATGTGACTTTCCTCATGTATTGTACATAAACAATGTTTCATATGTATCACACGATGTGTACAACTTTTGTTGTGGGAAAATTTGACAGTACATATGTAAAAAACACATCATGTAATAGCACCTTAAGAGAACTTATTAGAAACAAACGTATTTTGAGGCGGATTTACCAAAGCGCTGGAAGTAGAAGTCAAACTGATAAGAAGCTTAGATGTAACCAGAAACGATGAATACAATCTTTGGAAGGATACCTCAAGCGACCTGTTCAAAGAAACATACCAATCAAAAGTGCAAACGGTATTGTAAGTCTACTGCGAGTAAAGCTAGTGAATTTAAAGATTATTTGGAAAAATCATTTGCTCCTTTTAACCTTTTCTTGACGCTCCTTGTCAAATGGATCGCCTTCAGAAGTTGTGTTATAAATAAACTAAATAATATGAAATCGACGGGATACGACTCTATTGATTCGAAAATTGTAAAATTTTTACCCAAAACAGCTATTAGATATTTAACAACAATATATAATTCCATTATGAGATTATACTACATCCCGTCCCAATGAAAGAATGCCAAAATCACAATGATTCAAAAGCCTAATAAACCAGAAAATGATGTAGCGTCTTAAAGACCAATAAGCTTATTGCCAGTATTGTCTAAAATATTTGAGAGGCTTCTTTTGAAAAGATTACTTCCCATATCAGAAAAATATAATATTAAAAAATCATTGGAATTGAAAAATAGATTAAAAGACATAACCTTAGATAATGACAATATATTGATATGGCTGGACGTAATATCATTATTTACAAATATTCAAATTCACTTGGCAATAACCAATATTATGACACGGTAGAACATTCTACAAAAACATACAAAGATTCCTAGATCACATTTCTTAAAAATACTCAAATTTTGTTTAAACGACAATAATTATTTCGTTTATGGAGAAACATTTTACAACCAAACTTACGGTATGCCAATGGGAAGACCATTATCCCCAACAATTGCCGACATTGTGCTGGATACACTACTGGAGCAGACAACACAAGAATTAGAGAAAAACGGGGTTCAGATAAAATTTATAACAAAATATGTAGATGATTTGTTCGCAATAATTAGGAAAGGAGATGAAGAAATACTTAAAATATTTAACGGATATCACAACAAAATTAAATTTACTATCGAAAAAGAGGAAAATAATTCTATAGCATATCTGGATATGAAAATCCACAGAAATAATAGGAATATAGAAACAGATTGGTACACAAAAAGAGTAGCATCAGGACATTTAATGAATTACAACTCTACACAACCAAAAAACAGAAAATAAACACTCTTCAAACTTTATCAACAAAGCTTTAAAACTGAGTGACAACAAATTCAAGAACATAAATATAAATAAAGTGAAAGATATTTTAATACAGAATAGTTACCCAAACAAAATTATAAATAATTTAATAAAAAAAAGGCTACAACTGAAAATCCAGAAAACGGTAACATTAACAACACATCTGGCAACACCAAAAAATGTTATAGTCTCTCATACATACCAGGACTGACAGAAAACAATTAGAAAAAATAAACTACGAAAGAGCATCATTAGCACATAAGCCCAACAAAACAATTTACGCGGTTTTTACAAGAACAAAAACAAAAATAGAAAAGGGAGAGCAAAGTAATGTAGTATACGAAATAAGATGCATTGTTAAACCAAACGAAAGCTGTGATGACGTATACATAGGAACCACAAAAAGAATTTTGAACACAAGAGTAGCAGAACACGAAGCTGACATTAGAAAAAATAAACAAGCAACAGCTCTAGCACAGCATTGTTTAGAAAAGGGATACACTGCAGATCTTGATAATGTAAACATTTTAGACAAGGAAAGACGAGAGAATAAACGATATACTTTGGAAAGTTTGCGAATACAACAAAAACAACTTCGTGCAATGAATAAAAATGATGACATAGACAACATTAACGCAAATTATACCATCGCAATAATTTAGTTTAGCTTCTTACTCCAACTGTGATACTTAGTTTATAGATTTTACTGTTAATTTTTATCTTTGCATTTATTATTTTTAATTTATTTTTTGTGTTTTTATGTCGTGGAGTATAAAAACAAATTATATATTTTTGAAAATTAAATGTAAACATTGACCAAAGATTATTTGTAAGCAAAATTGTTTTTAATACTAAGTTATCATGTTGTTATACTAACTATTGTTCCTTTTGTACATTCTTATATTAACGTTGCCAGATTTAATAAATATTATACCTGATGAAGCTGGAAGATACCATAGAAACGTTGGATAGAAAAATGAAATGAATTAATGTTTTATTTACATTTAAGGAAATACATGACCTTGAAAGCCCAAATTAGAATATTCTAATACAAATCCTAAATATAATAAGAAAAAGGTCGATTACACTAAAAAATTTAGGAAAACAAAATTCCCGATCAGCAATTCGATTTTAGGCACAAGCACGGTACTCCTGAACACTGCTGTATTGTTGAAGAAATTAGAAGAACCTTGGAAGGCAAAAATATTGTTCAACAGTATTTTTGGATATACAGCAGGCTTTTGAAGCTATAAACTAAAACTTCTTCCAGCACCATTTTACTTTTTATTAAAATCTTATTTACAAGAAAGATCATTCTATGTAAACGTTAACGATGAAGATTCAACTTTTGGAGTTATTAAAGCAGGTGTCCCACAGGGAAGTGTTCTAGGACCAGTTCTCTACACAATTTTTACTTCGGATATGCCCATTATTGAGGAATCCACCAATGCAACGTACGCAGATGACACTGCAATTATATATTCTAATGAATCTCCAAATGAAGCATCTGCATTGGTACAAAGGAAACTTGATATGATGGAATCTTGGTTAGCGCCCCAGTAGGTGAGTAGGTAGCGTGCTCGCCTATCATGTCGTGGGTTCGATTCCCACCAGAGGCTTTGGTCTATCGCTGCAAAAAAAAAAAATCTGCAGGATGATCTGAACTAAAATGGAACATTAAAGAGTGAATTCGGAGAAATCGGTCCATGTAACTTTCACTCTAAGAAAAAGTGAATGTCCATCTCTGTATTTAAATGGTAATCGCATCCCTAAAGCTAATAATGTAAAGTACTTTGGGATACATTTAGACAGAAGGCTCACTTGGAAAGATCATATAAAAACGAAACGCGAGCATTTAAACATCAAAACATGAAAAATGTATTGGCTATTAGGCCCAAAATCAGAGCTGAGTCTCGAAAGTAAGGTCATCTTATACAAAACTATACTAAAACCGATCTGGACTTATGGTGTACAACTTTAGGGAACTGCTAGTAACTCCAACACTGATATTTTACAGAGATATCAATCGAAAACACTACGATTTTTAACTTATGCTCCATGGTTTTTAAACAACAAGTGTACATAATGATCTCGGTATTCCCACAATAAGAGAAGAAATTATTAGTTTCAGTGAAAGATACCTAAATAGACTAAGTAATCACTTAAATATCTTAGCAATCAGCCTCTTAGGCGGTACTGATGAGATACGAAGATTGAAAGGACATCATAAACTTGACCTCCCTTTTAGAAAATAGAAATATGTACATAATACTTTTATAATAACTAGCAGATTCCAGCGCTCGAAATTCGAGTACAATTTCAAGGCAATTTTATTTCTCAACCTAGCCAATTCACAAACAAACACTTTTATTGTTTATTATTATTGTGAATGAAGATAAACTCATTAACAAATTTAATAAACACACACATAACATACATACGTATAATTTTATGTATGTATTAGTAGCAACTTTAAATGCAATTTACTCAAAATAAAGGAAAAAATTAAAAAATCTGTAAATCTGGTGAACTGCTAAAAAGAAATACCTTTCAAATATTATACGTTTGGTCCAAATCGGCATAAAACGGTAGAATAAAACATCGGTAACAAGAAATCAGCTAGCCTATTAATATTATAGATACATAGTTTTATTTTTTTTATATTGAGTTGAGTGGAGCTCAATATAAGTTACTTTTAATTGTTATAAGTTTTACTTATTATTATTTTTTTTTTTTTTAAATAGATTGAAAATAATAGAATTGAAAAAAAGTATTGACTAGATTATTTACAAATGCATCCTTCATTCATCTATATCTACAGATTTGTGTTTAAAAACATCCAGGAAATTACAGTCGTATGAAATTGATTTTTTTGACCGCTTTCCGCGTAGACTGTTTTTACACCAGCTGAGTCAGTTAGTCTTAGCCCATGCTATAGCTTTTACAGGGGTAAAATCGTCGCATTCGATATCGAGTAAATTCAATCGAAATTCCATATATGGAATATCGAATGCGACGATTTGCCCCCAGGTTTTGTGATCTGATTTCGCTTTGGTCATCATTATCAGATTCTGCAATATTCTCGCCATCTTTAAATGAATTCGGTTCGTTGTCTTCGATTGCATTTCAAAATTCAATATCGATTTCAGTGTAGCTTTATTAAAATAAATGAAGTAACAACTAAACGAGCAACTAGACGAAAACTCTGTTTTCCATGGACTTCTCTATATATTTCCTGCAATATTTTGTGTCGAATTAAGCGCAATATTATCAACATCATTTACCTTAATGGTATTTAAACTAAGACGACAACTTGACGCTGTGAGAGTTCGTAAAGAATTAAAAGGGTCTCCTGGTAAAATATAAATGTTTTGCTTGAGTTCTTATACACAGAAATAAAATAATTATTGAAACAATTTGCTTTGTTTTGATCATCTGCAATAATCCTACCTTGCAAATCGATGAGTTTGACACTACCAGTTTTTGAAAGGCCAAGGGGGGTATTATTGATAAATTTCCAGCATTTCTTTGGATCATTTACGGCTTTATATAAACTATCAGTATAATAATTTTCTCTACATTTTTTAATGGCAAATTTAATAATTACTTAATCTTCTCAAAGCAATTTCGATATTTTCATTATTTTTTGATCTACGTTTCTTCCTAAATAATTTAGGTTTAAACAATGTTAACTCTTGAGGATTTCTGTTTATCCATTGAGTTAGTTCAAATTGCAATGGCTTTTTTAAATTTGAAACGATCGTTGAGTTGGTGACAGCTGATCCCATACAGATTATCAGGCCCTTATTATGAGTTGCATTCGATCTTCGATTTTCGCTGGCTATCGAACATCGCCTACCGAATTTCAAATTCGTATTATGAGCTGGCAGCACGATCGAAAATTTAGTTGTATGTACAAAAAAAGCACGCTTTAGCCCACAACGGGGAATAATACCCGCTTTTATTTCTGATTCGTTTCTGTGTTTTTTTGTTGCTTTCAAAATTTTGTTCACTATTTAGAGTACTCCATGTGAAAATTGAGGTTTTCTCTATATTGATGTGTTCACTATGCCCAGAAAAGACTGGCGCCATATCACCGCATTCGCTATCAAAATTTTTCGGTCGAAATTATTTATTTTCCAAAATAAAATACTAAGAATAATTTTACTCTGTCACAGTTAACGAACTATGGTCCCTAGTTAAGAGCAAAAGCGAAACGAGGGCTGATGTTTGTCCGTCTTCTCTAAATAATAAACCAAAATATTTAATTTCGATTGATTTTACTCGCTATAGAATTCGGTGATTTGGCCCCTGCATGTTAAAATTTAAGTCGATACTTCGATTTACTAAAATCTATAAAACTACAGAATATATCAACTGCAGACTGTATATTTTATGTTCATTGAATTTAGCAATTTCTTACGTCTTCATAATTGTTGTATCTAGATACAACATTTACCAAACATAATATTAATCCGGAAACTGTAAAAAGTGGGCCAGCACGTACGTTTTCGTTTTCTTAATGTAATCTTCAGGTCAATGCTGTAAGTGTTTATTTCATATGTACATAGATATAGCAATCAAAAACATCAAAAAAACATGTCAAAAACATTTGACAGATGTTTTTTTTTTTATAATAAGTTTGTTCGAGTACCCATAAATTGTAAAAATTTTAACTGGAAAACTCTCGAGTACACAAAAAAAAAACTTGTAACTGAAGAAAGTTGGGGCAAAAATATACAGTGAGTGACAATACAATGGAAATTTATAACAAAATGTAGTTTTGAGGACTTGGACGGTCAATACCAATAAATTAAGAACATAAAATTAAAAACTTTATAATTTTAAAAATTTGTATGTTTTAGTTTTTTAAAATAGCTTAACTTCAGAAAAAATAACAAAACCTAAAAGTATTAATTTTTACGTTTTTGATAAAACATTGGAAACCTTTACTATACAATAATTGGAAACTTTCCTTCTAGTTTTATATTCAATATTTCTTAATACTGTTTCTCAACGCCGAGACATGGGAGGAGCCAATTAAATGTAGATGATATTCATAGAAATTTTTTTGCCACATTGAATTAACTGCAGCTATGAGATCTGTCTTGCTTGTGTAATTTCGTGTCCGTATTCGTCGATTTGCAATTTCCCATAGATTTTCTTGAGATCTGGTAATTGGGCTGACTATTCCAATACACTAACTGCATTAGATTGATTGTAGGCATTCGCTTACAACTTTCGTTTTGGGAAATTGTCATGTTGGAACGTCTTCATAATTGTTGTATCTAGATACAACATTTACCAAACATAATATTAATCCGGAAACTGTAAAAAGTGGGCCAGCACGTACGTTTTCGTTTTCTTAATGTAATCTTCAGGTCAATGCTGTAAGTGTTTATTTCATATGTACATAGATATAGCAATCAAAAACATCAAAAAAACATGCCAAAAACATTTGACAGATGTTTTTTTTTATAATAAGTTTGTTCGAGTACCCATAAATTGTAAAAATTTTAACTGGAAAACTCTCGAGTACACAAAAAAAAAACTTGTAACTGAAGAAAGTTGGGGCAAAAATATACAGTGAGTGACAATACAATGGAAATTTATAACAAAATGTAGTTTTGAGGACTTGGACGGTCAATACCAATAAATTAAGAACATAAAATTAAAAACTTTATAATTTTAAAAATTTGTATGTTTTAGTTTTTTAAAATAGCTTAACTTCAGAAAAAATAACAAAACCTAAAAGTATTAATTTTTACGTTTTTGATAAAACATTGGAAACCTTTACTATACAATAATTGGAAACTTTCCTTCTAGTTTTGTATTCAATATTTCTTAATACTGTTTCTCAACGCCGAGACATGGGAGGAGCCAATTAAATGTAGATGATATTCATAGAAATTTTTTTGCCACATTGAATTAACTGCAGCTATGAGATCTGTCTTGCTTGTGTAATTTCGTGTCCGTATTCGTCGATTTGC
The DNA here is from genome assembly GCA_963682025.1 of Cordilura impudica. Lineage (NCBI taxonomy): Eukaryota > Metazoa > Arthropoda > Insecta > Diptera > Scathophagidae > Cordilura > Cordilura impudica. The sequence continues at coordinate 19,966,767 of OY821520.1, forward strand.
AATTTCCCATAGATTTTCTTGAGATCTGGTAATTGGGCTGACTATTCCAACACACTAACTGCATTAGATTGATTGTAGGCATTCGCTTACAACTTTCGTTTTGGGAAATTGTCATGTTGGAACTTCCGGACCAGGGGCATATTTTCGTCCACGTATGGATGCATTACGTCATTTCGAATTTACTGTATCCAAATTCGGTTAGAGTATATTCTACTAAATGAATTGGACCTATTCCTTGGCCCGATGTGGTCTTTTTCAAATTGGTCGCCCTACAAACGTTCTTCCATCATGGCCTCTTAAGTTAAACTTGCACTAATCTGAAAAGAGAACAGTATTCCAATTTCGTCTTGACCAGTTTACGTGTTCTTTAGCAAAATTTATGCGAGCCAGATGATTTTCTTCTGACATCAGTGTTTTTTTTTCACATGACGATAACAACCATGATCAGCCTCAATTACTCGTCGGGAAACAGATCGATCACATATTTTTTTAGTTTCAGATTATTAATGACCTCTTTAGGTAGCATTTTTGGACTCGTTTTGACGGGGCCTGCCGCCTAAATGTTGAGTCATCACCGTACTTCTCTTTCATGATAATTTTTATACCCTATACCACTATGTGGTTTGGGTATAATGACTTTGTGCTGCTGTTTGTAACAACCAAAAATATTTGACCTAGACCCATCTTTAATTATACCGATCGAATCAGAATCACTTTCTGAGTTGATTTAACAATGTCCGTCCGTCCGTCCGTCCGTCTGTGTGTCCATGTAAAGTTTGTAATCAAACTGCAGGTCGCAAATATGAATATATTTTGATGAAATTTGGTATATAAGCTTTTATCGGCCATGGGATGAACGCTATTGAAATTGGTGAGAATCGGTCCATGTTCAGACCTAGCCCCCATACAAATTACCCATATGAAATCGACATAAATTGCCATAAGATCCAAATTGTCATATAGATCTTACTCAAATTGGGTTTGTATGCGTTCATTATATCCACTAATGAGTAGTCCAAAAATGATCCCTTTGAGCCCATATAGAGCTGCTTCCCGATCTTCACTTAAATGTATCAAAAAACAACAATATTGCACTGATTCTTCTCAAATTTTGTTTGTACATATTTTTGCAAAATACAAGAGACTTTACCAAACATGATCAGGATCGGTCCATTTTTGGACCTAGTCCCTTTATAGATATAGCATCCGATATGAACTTTTTCATATCTGCAGCCAAAAAAATTAATAAAAATCCCACTCAAATTTGGTTTTTGCTTATTTTCAATGTCCAGTTAGTTGGGCCTAACGCATGGTATAGGGTATCGTATAGTCGGTCTAGACCGACTATAATTTTCTTACTTGTTTATTATACCCTATACCACTATGTGGTTTGGGTATAATGACTTTGTGCTGCTGTTTGTAACTACCAAAAATATTTGACCTAGACCCATCTCTTATTATACCGATCGAATCAGAATCACTCTCTGATTCGATTTAACGATGTCCGTCCGTGTCTCCATCCGTCCGTCCGTCAGTCTGTGTGTCCATGTAAACCTTGTAATCAAACTGCAGGTCGCAAATATGAGTATATTTTGATGAAATGTGGTATATAAGCTTTTACCGGCCATAGGATGAACGCTATTGAAATTGGTGAAAATCGGTCCATGTTCAGACCTAGCCCCCATACAAATGACCCCTATGAAATCGACATAAATTGCCATAAGATCCAAATTATCATATAGATCTTTCTCAAATTGGGTTTGTATGCGTTTGTTGCATCCATTAATGAGTAGTCCAAAAATTATCCCTATGGAACAACCCTTACTCATAGGCCCCATGTAGAGCTGCTTTCCGATCTGCACTAAATCTATCAAAAAACAAAAATATTGCATTGATTCTTTTCAAATTTTGTTTGTGTATATTTTTGCAAAATACAAGAGACTTTACCAAACATGATCAGGATCGGTCCAATTTTAGGCCTAGTGCCCATATAGATATAGCATCCGATATGAACTTTTTCGTATCTGCAGCCAAAAAAATTAATAAAAATCCCACTCAAATTTGGTTTATCTTATTTTCTATGTCCAGTTAGTTTGGCCTAAGAGATAGGGTCTCTAAACGCATGGTATAGGGTATCGTATAGTCGGTCTACACCGACTATAATTTTCTTACTTGTTAAATTATGCATTTATTCGTAGAATATATGTCACAAATTTTCTTTTGTAACAAATTTGTTATCTTTCGGTAGAGAACACACCAAAGAGTGATTTTATTTATTAAATTTGATTTTCCAACATCAGTAACTCTTAATCAAAATTAAAAATATTATAAATTACAGTTGAAAAACATTAAAAAATCAAATAAAATCAAAGTATGATATAGTAATTTTCTAAACCCTATTTCGTTGCTTGTATTTTGCATAACATTAGGAAGTTGGTTCCAGAGACGAATAGTTAGAATAAAAAATTGACATTCAGAGACATGGTCCCGGTATTTAAATTGAATTATTCGATTTCCTCTGGAAGATCTTGCGAACCTTAATCGTTCAAAAAGATATTTTGGAGCCTTTGTTTTAATAATTATATGTAGAAATATAATGTTTTTGAACATGACACGAGTATTGGGATACATGATCAAATTTTCTTAATCCTAAGATATAGCGAATAATGTTATTGAAAGTTACAGTTAGTTTCCTGTTATCCCTAGAGTTGCAACCTGAGAAAACCTCAGATGCATATTGTAATGTTGGTAAAAGATGTGTTTTAGCAAGTAGCAATCTTATTTTCGGTGGAGCAAAGTGCTGTGTTAATCATAAGCTTCTTAATATACTATAAATTCTGCCACAAGATTGATTAATATGATCTGACCAAGTCAGAGTTCCATTAAACACAACACTGAGATTTTTTACAGAGTCCACGATGTCAATTTTAGTGCCCCCAAGGAAGACATTTATCTTATTCTCCAAATGCATCACTTTCTTCTTTATTCAGCCCAATTCTAAACAACAATTCCGCATGAAATATCTCACTTCTCCCTTTTCCCCTATTATGAATAAAAGTTCCTTCGGAAAAAAAATTCGATGGGAAAATGGTAGTTATTTTCAATGCCCTTGCAAAACAGACGGGAGTTTATATAAAAATGTAAGAAGTATTTTGATAAAACAAAATTTAAATAAAAAAAAAATAATATTTCATTGTTCTTCTAGTTTGAAGACCACAAACAAAGCCCAATTTCCACTTTTGTTAACTTCAATGAAAGCCAATTCAGGCATTGATTGTGTTTTTCATAGATTCAGCCCGCAATTGACTTCTAGCAATCCTTTAGCATTTTCGTTGTTGTTATTCTAAAACACCAATTTCCTCCACAAGTGTTCACATCATAGCTATGCTATTCTTTTTTTAAATTCTTCTTTAAATTAAATTTAGTTCGTTTGCACACACAAAAAAAAAATAGAAAACAAGTAAGAAAGTAAGAAAATTATAGTCGGTCTAGACCGACTATATGATACCCTATACCATGGTTGAGAGACCCTATCTCTTCGGTCCAACTAATTGGATATAGAAAATAAGCATAAACCAAATTTGAGTGGCAATGTTATTAATTTTTTTGGCTGCAGTTATGAAAAAGTTCATATCGGGTGCTATATTTATATGGGGACTAGGTCAAAAATGGACCGCTCCTGACCATATTTGGTAAAGTCACTCATATTTTGAAAAATATACACAAAATAAATTTGTGAAAAATCTGTGCAATATTTTTGTTTTTTGATAGATTTAAGTGAAGATCGGGATGCAGCTCTATATTGGGCCTATGACTAAGAATTGTCCTATAGGAATTATTTTTGGACTACTGATTAATGGATATAATAAACACACACAAACCCAATTTGACTGCGATCTTTATGATAATTTGGATCTTATGGCAATTTATGTCGATTTCACAGGGGTCATTTGTATGGGGACAGGGTCTGAACATGGACCGACTTTCACCAATTTCAATAGCGTTCATGCCATGACCGATAAAAGCTTATGTACAAAATTTCATCAAAATATATTCTTATTTGCGACCTGTAGTTTGATTAAAAGGTTTACATGGACACACAGACGGACGGACGGACGGACTTCGCTCAATCGACTCAGAATTTGATTCTGAGTCAGAATTTGATTCTGAGTCGATCGGTATACCACACAGTGGTATAGGGTATAATTAATTGTCAATAAGCAAAACAACTGGCTTCGAAATTCGATGATTCCCTTATTCATTTTTTTGTTCACGCGGAATTTATAATTGGAGGATTTTTTCTCGAGAAAAGTATTTTCCGTGAGAAAGAAATTCCTTGAAAATATTCGTAATTGGGCTGATTATAATACACTTAGATTTATTTGGATTAAGTCGTAGACCATTTGCCGTTGACCCATTTAGAATTCGTTTGAGATCATAATTTCTTTGGTACTACTTAAATGTAGCGGAATGTCATCAGCGTACATCTGAATCTTAGAGAATTTAATTTTTTGTGGAAGATAATTGGCATATATCGAATAAAGTAGTGGTCCAAGGATCGATCCCTGTGGTACCCCTCTTATAACTTCCAGTGAGTTTGAGATGGAGAGATGGAGCTACTATTAGCAACAGATTGGGATCTGTTTATGAGATATGACGACATGAGTCTAACTGCAGAAAAGTTAAAAAACTTCTTCAGTTTGAGGCATAAAATTGAGTGGTGCACCGTGTCAAACGCCTTTGAGTGGTCCAATAAAGGGAAAAAAAGATACTTTACCATCATCCATGTTGCTTCTTATCTCCTCAACTACATCAGATAAAACTGTTATACAGCTATGTTGGGGTGTGAAACCGGATTGACGCTCTGTAAGTAAGTTGTTGTCGTTTAAATACCTAAAGATCTGTCTGTGTAAAAGGTGCTCGAAAACTTTTGAGAAATATAGAAGAATTGCAATCGGGCGGTATTCGTTACCCGTTTTTGGTACTGGTATAATTTTTGGCATGTTTCCACTCCATTGGAAAGACGATAGTAGTGATTATGGAGTTAAACAAGTACATTATGAAACTGACAATTCATGGTAAAATCATTTTTCAAATCTGGGGTGTATATTATCAATGCCCACTGCATTCGATTTAAAAGCATTGAAAATTTCAACCGCCTCTGTTAGTGTTACACATTCAAAGTTAAATTTTGGAATTTTTGGTTGGTAGAGGAATATTTAAAAAAGCTTCATTTAGCGCATTAATGTCAACATTCATTTATTGATTAGTTGTCTTATTTATTCCAATTTCGCGTATTTGTTTCTATGTTTTTTTACTTCCAATAGCTGTATTAAATTTGTTAAAATAATAAGAAGACTTATCATGCCTTATTTTGGAAACAACCGCTTTCCTAGCCATCTTATATTCGTCGGGATGTTCTGATATCCTGTAACGCTTCCACTTCTGATACAGATTATCACGGTGTTCTATTACCATCTTGGTTTCGATTGTAAACCAAGGTCTATCTATTTGTTTCGTTTTGATGAGGACATGTTTGTTGTAAATTCCTAAAATTTTACCATTAAGAAATGACAGTTTTTCTCCAACAGTCGGTAAATAGAAAATTTGATCCAATGGAGTAGAACAAAGATCATATCCCAAAGCTAAGATATCAATATTATTACAATTACGATAAGTAAATGTTTGGGGCCGGGTTTCTATTGCAAAATCGTATGATAAATAGAGTACTTCGTGCTTCGAGAATGCTGGTGCTGCTAACTGATCATAATTAAGGACTTTACTTTCATAACTGGTAAAGAAAAAATCAAGCAAAGTGTTATATGTTAACGTGAAGTGTGTAATTTTCGGAAATTGCTAAAAAAAAAAAACAGAGTTGGCAAATTTTGAATTTTTCAAAGTTTCCAATGTATTGTCACCCACTTTATATGCTTCAACGTGCGATGCCAACTTAGCGCTTTAAAACTAAGTAAATGGAAAAATCGAGACAGAGCTGAAGACAAACGCTGAAGCCAATACTGAATACTTTAGTGCAATGAATTTTTAAAAAAATTAAAATTGAAAATGAAAATTTTGATACATATTAAAATTAATGCTGGGGTCGAATCGCCGCATTCATTATCGAAATTTTTCGATCGAAATTATTTTTTTACTCTGTCACAGCTAACGAGTTATGGTCCATAGTTAATAGTAAAAGTGACACGAGGTCTGAGGATTGTCCGTCTTCTTTAAGTTTTAACCAAAATATGGAATTTTGATTGTACTAATTATTAAATTCCATAAAATATTTATTTTAAAATTAATTCATTTCAAACACACACAAAATTTAATTTTTATTTAAAAACAATATTATATAAAACAATATTAGGTAAAATCAATCGAAATTCCATATTTTGTTTTAATATTTAAAGAAGACGGACAATCCTCAAAACTCGTGTCACTTTTACTACATTACATTTAAAGAAGTTGGACACACGTCAGAAATCATTTCGTGTTTTACTCTTAACCGGAGGCCATAATTTGTTAACTGTGACGTTATCGAAATTTTTCGATCGAAATCATTATTTTATTTCCCAAAATAAAATGTTAAGAATAATTTTTCTTGAAGAATTATGGCCTCTGGTTAAGAAGAAAAGCGAATCGTGGTCGAGCTTTTGTCCGTCTTCTTCAAATAATAAACCAAAATATGGCCCCAGTTGTTATAAAAATTTTCACGTATTCTATATTTTTTTTTTATTGATATACACATAAAAAATAACATCACTTTTTAGCGCTTTTCGTTTCACTTTTTAGGGTTTTTCGTTTTGGGGTACTGTTTAACTAGCGCTTTTTGCTTGAAAAATATTTGTATAGCTGACTTCAACTATTCGTAATTTACCTGGGGGGTTATTATGTAATTCGATTCGAATAAAAAAATTTACGAATTCGTACAAATTGTACTTTGTAGTACGCTTTCGTAATATTATTTCCATTTCAATTTTCGAAAGGAAATTCCTTTCGAAAATATTTTCGTTTCGAATCGAATTCCATAATAACCCCCCCGGTTTTCTTTTATTTTCCATGTCGATTGTTTACATCCTACACCACAAGACAACCTAGTAAGACGACTCAGATTTTGAGACGATATAACGATGTCCATCCATACTTTAATCTGTCTTTCTGTGTGTCCATGTATTCATAATTTTGTAAGCAAATTATAGGTCGCAAATGACAACATATTTTAACCCAATTTTAATAATAGCTTTTATCGGCCACATAGGGTGATCGCTATTGAAAATGCTGAAAATCGGTGCATGTTCTAAATCCCTATGTTATCGATCCATCCAAAGATTCAGATTATTATAATATATTTCATGTTCAATATTGGATATTATGAATATTTTTTGGTGGCAAAGTACTGATACACTAGTCATTTTGACTGGTTTCGGTATAATTGACTCTGAAAGTACATAACTGAAATACCAGAATCACATCATTTCCTAAAATCATAATTTGTTGTTATTGAATGATTCTATAAAATGTATTTTAACCCCACTGAGGCTGTGTAATAATTCAGCTTGTTGTTTAACTTGAAAACTTTTCAGAAAACTAACTACAAAATAATTAAAAATTGTATAAAAACGTTTTATTTAAAACTACAAAATACATGGTACAAATAAAAAAGGTTTGTTTCTTTTTTCTCTCTTCTAATTAGTACTCTAAGTATTGCTAGAATGCAATCCCTACACTCTCTTGTAGAACGTTTAGTATGTTGGTGCACTATGATGGCCATAGTTACCGTGACCGGAACCGGCAAGATTAGCTAAAGCGGCCATACCTTGATTGCTTTGTAACAATTGGTAACCAGCGTTGTCGGCAGCAGCGTTGGACAAAGCAGAGGAACCATAACCGGCATCGCTGGCACTAGCAGCGGATGCTCCGGAAGAAGGTGCACTGGCTCCGTAACCACCAGCATTTACATTAATGGGAGCATAATGATGGGGAGCAGCATATTCTTGTTGTTTCTCGTTGACGAAGTATTTTTCTGCTGGGGGCTTGACAACGTTAACGTACACAGGTTCTACCTTGACGGGACGTGGGTGATGTTTGACAAAGACCTTACGTACAACGACTGCTGGGGGTTTGTGTAAAACAACTGGGGCTGGTTTGACGACTAGTGGAGGATGATTGACAACAACTTTGGTGGGTGGGCGTTTTACGATGATGGCAGCTGGACGATGAATAAGGATTTCGCCTTTGTTGTTGGGATAAGAAATGGAGGATGAGATGCTGTTACCTCTGGTGTTGGCAGGTTGATATGGAATATTTTGATTGGTGCCATATGAGGATGGTCCAGCATTGGCTAAACCAGAAGCGGCATCAGCAGAATTAGCTGAAGCAGCGGCACTGGCAGCATTGTTGGAATCACTAGCACCTTGTAAATGGTAGTCACCAGTAGCATATTCAGCACCAGCAGATTGTTGGTGATAGTTATTACCCGCTGAGTAACCGTAAACTTGAGCAGATGCCTGAAAGAAATTATAAAAATTATAATTTTAGTATCGGTATTTCATTCGGAGATGAAATAGGTGGTGATGGTGGACATGATTTTTATCAATAATACATACAAAAAGTGCAACGCTAAGTGCAATAAAGAAGTGATTCATCTTTGTTGTATGTTATCTTTCGTTCCAAATCCCAATTCTATTTGAAGCTGGTCTTCTTGTTGTACTTGAGTCTCAAGGCAACAACTATTGTTGACTGATGCTTCTGTTAACCAGCATCATGTATTTAAATATGATTTCACAGACATGTTCTTTGATTTTTTTTGTTATTCTCTACAATAATTTCACTTCCAAATACGTGACATTTAGGCCGTTATTAGTTGCAGTATTTGTAAAGTTCTCATTGTTATTTTTCGTGTCTTCATTAGATATGTATCTTAAATAATTTGCTCTTTTTGATTATAACAACGATTGTGATATTCTTCAACTTTATTCTATCAAAAATGTTATCCACATAGTTGTTTTGTATTAATTTTTAATTGGGAGCTACATATGTTATCCAGATAGTAGCTTAGTATTCATTTGTAATTGGGAGCTGTGTTTGTCATTTATACATTAAATACAACCACTTCTTTTTTATTTTCCCTCAATACAATGGCCTAGAATTATTCGAAATATTGTTTGAGGACCTCCTTGCGGAATTCTATAAAGTTCGTAGTTAATTTTCAAATAGTCTAGAATTATCATTTGAGGACCTTCTTAGGGGAATTTTGCAAAAAAAAAAAAAAAAGTCTGATTCATTGCTGACCTTTGAAAGGGTTTTATTAAAATATTTGTAGTTACTTGGTCCAGGGGTTCAAAGTAATGTTAAATAAATTGTAGAAACTTCACAAAAAAAATTATATGTGACCTTAATTATTTGTTAATTTAAATTCTTAATTAAAAACCAAAAAATCATGTTTAAGTTATTACCAGGGCTGCGACTTTCATGCACAAAAAAATCTAAAATATGCGCTTAAAACATGCACTACAAAAAGGAAAGGATAATATGCACTAAAAACAAAACAACATGCATTAAAAGCCCGTGTTATTATTATTACAAAAATTATTAAAAATGCAGTCCATTGTAAATGACGAGGTAAGAAATCTATTAAAAACAAGTACATAATCGGTCTAGACAGACTATATGATACCCTATGCTATGAGTTTAGAGAAAAGGGCCTTAGGTCCAACTTATTGTATGTGTAGAAAATTAGCATAAACCAAATTTGAGTTGCATTGTTGTTAATTTTTTTGCTTGCAGACATGAAGAAGCGTATATTAGATGCTATATTTATATGGGGACTAGGTCGAAAATTGGATCGATCCTCACCATATTTGGTAAAGTCACTTATTTTTTAAAATATATACAAACCAAATTTTCGTTTTTTGATAGATTTAAGTTAAGATCGGGGGCTATGACTAATGCCGCATTTTATTTCCACTTTTTTTTCGAAAAGTGTATTTTTGTATATATTCTGAATTAAGAGCAACTTTATCTTATACATCAACCGAAAGGTCTCAAAGTCGAGTCCTCGTAAATCGCAAAAAATTGCACCCATCGACTTCTTTCATGTCATAGTGTGAGAATATTTCAACATTGTTCCCCCCTTTTTTTTTGAATATTTTCACCCTAACTATTCCTGCAAACGGGATAATAATCAAAATTTTATTGCATTTTATGAACACAGCACTTTGGCACCTTTCGATTAATGTATAAGATAATGTTGCTCTTAATTAAAAAAAAAAAAATCACTTTTCGAAAAAAGTGCAAATAAAATGCGACATTTTTTGTCAGAAAAGAAAATGCATAAGTAATTAGAATACTGGATTATCCGAAAAATAATAGAATGAAATAATTTAATTAAATAAAATATATATTTTATACCATGCCACTATGTGGAGTTTGTGCTCATGTGTGTGGCTACCAAAAAGAAAAAAACTTGACCTAGACCCAAATATACTGATCGACTCAGAATAAATTCCTGGAATACTTAAATGACTTACTACATCTTTCTTGCTTGTTTTAAATTTACTTAAATTTTCTGAACTCCGTTAAATCTGACATCTGGAAAATGATAGAACAGATCCATATAGATCTAAATTCCATTACCGACGTTTACACATGATTCACATTTCCATTTATTTAATTTTGGTACAAGAATGTATTAAATACTTTTATTAAAAAAAAAAAAAATACAAATACAAAGCAGGGGTCGAATCATCGCATTCGTTATCGAAATTTTTCGATCGAAATAATTTTTTAAAAATTTCTCTGTCCCAGCTAACGAGTGATGGTCCATAGTTAATAGTAAATGTGAAACGAGGTCTGCCGATTGTCCGTCTTCTTTAAATAATAAACTAAAATATGGAATTTCGATTGATTTTACTCGATATCTAATGCAACGATTTGACCCCAGAACTTTTTTTTCGATAATTAAAAATGAATAATAAAAGTTAATTAATAAAAAAAGAGTTCAAACTCTCGGTCTAACCCCCTAGAAATATGCGAATAGCAAAAGAACTGAGAAATACAAAGTTTTGGGTCAATAAAAAAAAAAAATTTGGAGGTGCATCAACGCGACTGGAAATTTTAAGTGTGTTTATATGGGGAATATATGACTTTTTTTTAGATTTTACGAAAATTTCGTTCTATAGCTTAATTTTTACGACAAGTTGTTATATGAATCGATTTCAATACTAGTTTTTTTTTTGGCACAAAAAAAAACTAGGTCGTGAAATTTGAAGGAATTTTTTTCAACTATAAGAAATTAATTAAAGCCATCATTTTTTTTTTTTGTCTCTATACCTATTCCTTTATTACCACGTTTTTAACCTATTGCCAAATGAGATGGACAATTTTTTTTATAAAATTTTGAAAACTCCTTTTGTTGAACAAAATTTCAAAAAATGGATCTGGCACTTTAAAGTTTTGTGAAATATGTCTTAGAGATTAACTGTGTGAATTTTTAAGGAAATTCCTCTGCCAGAATTTATTTTACAAAGAATTTTTTTCGCGCATTTCGAGAAAAATGTTTTTTTTTTTCTAATATTCAGTAAATGTACTCTTTCTAAATACTTTGTATCAAAAATTATTGAGTTTTCTACTTTTAAATGTTACATTTTATCCTAACAGCCTAGGGTTTCGGGAAATAAAATTATATGACCCTATTATCCCTTTAGGACTTATGGTCACATATGACCCCAAGCTAATAAAAGACAATTTATTCAAAAAATTCAAATATTTTGTAAATGTGTTGAAATTTTAGATGTGACGCTTAAAATGTAATAACCAAATTTGCAAGTTTTCCATGCTAAAAATTTGAAATAAATCGAACAACGTTCACCCATTCCTTGCCGAATCCAAACTTTGTATTTTGACATATTTAAAAAAATTAATTGTTCTAGTAAACTGATGGAAAGCTTTCATATGTGTTGGAAAATAAAATTGTGTTGTGCATCATTCACAATCATTCGCTATTTAAGAATTGCTATGGAAATAAATTCGAATTGAATAAGTTAAAAAGATTTTATTTTTCAACACATATTGATTAATTGTATGGAATAATTGGAATTATTTTTTAGGAGACTTAATTACATTACAATGAAGGCTTTTAAGTCATGAATTTACTTGACAAAAAAATTCAATAAAACCTACCATCGAAAGGATATGGCGTTTTCTATTCAAAAAAAAGTCTTAGCTATTTTCTGAACAGAACAATTTTTTGTATCATAAAATTATATAATAGATATTGTTAATTAAATTTTTATAAAAAAAACTTTATTGAGTACAAAATCTTCACGTATACTACATAATTAAATTAATTATAAGAGGTCAACAATTTGTTTAAGCTATAAACTGATTTGACCAAAATTAATATGTGGGTTGAGCACCGTATGAGGGTTGAGCACCGTATGAGGGTTGAGCACCGTATGAGGGTTGAGCAACGTATGAGGGTTCGTAATTTGGTGCACTAGCATATTGGGGTGCACTGTAGGAACCTTCATGGGCAGCGGAAGAAGCGGCAGCACCAGCAGAGCTAGCACCATAATGGTTGGTAGAATGTCCATAAACAGGAGCAACGACGGGTTGGACAGGGGCATCGATTTTCTTGCCTGGCTTGTATACTTTAACGTAAACAGGGTTCAAGCTGAGGGGAGTGGGAACTTTGTTAATAACTTCTTGTTGGTAGATAATGGATGGCTTGAGTTTATATACAACAGGAGCAGCTCTGATGACAGCTGGAGGGCCGCTGCTAATTTGTGCTGGTGGTGCACCGGGTTGATTGACAACAATTGGTTGAAGGGGTTGTGTGGCAACAACTTGATGATTGTTTAAACCTCTGGGCACTAACAAAGAACGGAAGGCAGTTTGTTCAACAACATTGGGAGCGACAACATTGACATTACCCTGACGCATGTTGGAAGTTAATTGTTCTTTAGCCAAACTTTCTGCAATAGAATCGGAGTTCTTAAGGTTGCGATAAGTGGGACTGGCATTCAAGTTTTGGAGTTGAGCGTTGGCATGGGCCAAACCGGCTTGAGCAGCTGGTGATGCGGCCGCATCAGCTGTGGCTGTAATTGAAGCAGCGGCGGCTTGTTGGTTGCCAGTAGCAGCATGTATGAGCTCTTCTACTCCATTGTTCGAACCTTGGTGCATATAGGAACCTTGATGTGGACCATGACCATATTGAGCAGCTGCAAACTAAATAAATATTTATAAAATTAGTAACAAAGATATACATAATTATTGTATATAGAATAACCTACCACCGGTAATGCAATAGCAACAACTATGAACACAAAATGAGGATTCATGATTTTCAATATTTAGTATGTGTGTGAGGGGTTGGCTCTCTTAGAAACCCACAAGTTTGACTGCTTATGGCTATTGTTGAACTTCTGGCTTTTATATATATTAAAATATTGAGAATATGTCTAAAGTACGTGAGTTTTTGCAGTTTGATTTTCAATTTGAAGATGTTTTTTTTTATCATTCATTTTTCAACATGATGTTGATTATTATTGCTGTAATTAAATTAAAGGTCAGATATGTGTGTGTGCAATTTTATACCGCATTATTTCTTCCGTTTTATTATACTCTATACCACTCTGTAGTCAGGTTATCATCAGTTTGTGAATATGATTCAGATTTAATGGAGAAATATCTGAGCCAATTATGGTATAAAATCTTTGATCACCTCATGATCCCCCATATAATGTTCGATCCTGATATCCGCATACCGTTAGATATACATCTAAATAAAATAGATTTTATTTTTTGGTTAGTATACATGTACTTTTAAAACATCAGGGATCTCACTAAATATTGTGTTGATCGGTTAATTTTTAGATATATCTGCAGCCAACAAATACATGAGAATCAAAGTAATTTTTTTATTTCTATATCCACTAGTGACCTCTCCAAGTATGGTTGGACCGGACCTAATATGCATTACCGAAGATCATGATATATGGTATATCATAGTCGGCCTTGATCGGCTATTTATTTAATTTTAATAAACAATATCAAATTGAAATATTTTTTTGCCATTGTACTATTAAGAAACGGACAATCTAGGTTCAACCGAAAATCAAATACTCAAAATTATGATTTTTTCCATACTATTGAAAAATAAGGAAATATTAATTGAAGTTGAAAAACTACAGTTTGAAATATCAATTTAAATTTAACAATATTCATTTGAAATTCAAAACTTTTCCTTTGAAATTCAAAAAATCTCAATTGAAATTCAAATATTTCCAATTAATATTCAAAGAACTCGATTAGAAATTCAAAAATTTCCATTGCAAACTCCTTCCCGTGTGCGGTTTTCAAAGTTCTTATCTGGTTTTGCTAGTTTAGCTGCTGTTCGGATTTTATGCCCTCATGTATATTTTGGCTAAAACTAGATTTTTCCGAAGAACATACACGGCTATATCTCGGTAACCAATTGGATTTTGATTTCCTGTCTTTTTGCTATAAACTTGGAGAAAATATCATGTGAGTCCGATCACAGGGGAGATGTGTAAAAATCTAGTAATTAAAGATTTTTATGGTTCTTTTTTAAAATCAAACAGAAAGCGCCATCTATATATCACTTATAGCAAACAATAAATTTTTCGTTTTTAATTTTTTTTTTAATTTTTCATTTTTTATTTTTCATTTTTCATTTTCCATTTTGCATTTTCATTTTAAATTTTCCAGTTTTATTTTTAATTTTTTATTTTTCATTTTTAATTTTTCATTTTTATTTTTCATTTTTAATTTTTTATTTTTAATTTTTCATTTTCCATTTTTATTTTTCATTTTTTATATTTCATTTTTCATATATAATTTTTCATTTTACTTTTTTCATTTTTCATTTTCATATTTCATATTTCATTTTTAATTTTTAATTTTTAATTTTTAATTTTTAATTTTTCATTTTTCAATTTTCATTATTCATTTTTATACCCTATACCACTATGTGGTTTGGGTATAATGACTTTGTGCTGCTGTTTGTAACTACCAAAAATATTTCACCTAGACCCATCTTGTATTATACCGATCGAATCAGAATCACTTTCTGATTCCATTTAACGATGTCCGTCCGTCCGTCCGTCTGTGTGTCCATGTAAAGCTTGTAATCAAACTGCAGGTCGCAAATATGAACATATTTCGATGAAATTTGGTACATAAGCTTCTATCGGCCATGGGATGAAGGCTATTGAAATTGGTGAGAATCGGTCCATGTTCAGACCTAGCCCCCATACAAATGACCCCTATGAAATCAACATAAATTGCCATAAGATCCAAATTATCATATAAATCTTAGTCAAATTGGGTTTGTATGTATTTATTATATCCATTAATCAGTAGTCCAAAAATGATCTCTATTGGACAACTCTCAGTCATAGGCCCCATATAGAGCTGCTTCCCGATCTTCACTTAAATCTAAAAAAAAAAACAAAAATATTGCACTTGCACTGATTCTTCTCAAATTTTGTTTGCATATATTTTTGCAAAATACAAGAGACTTTACCAAACATGGTCAGGATCGGTCCATTTTGGGGCCTAGTCCCCATATAGATATATCATCCGATATGAACTTTTTCATATCTCCAGCCAAAAAAATTAATAAAAATCCAACTCAAATTTGGTTTATCTTATTTTCTATGTCCAGTTAGTTTGCCCTGAGAGAGAGGGTCTCTAAACGCATGGTATAGGGTATCGTATAGTCGGTCTAGACCGACTATAATTTTCTTACTTGTTTATTTTTCGTTTTTCATTTTTCATTTTTCATTCATTCATTTTTCATTTTTAATTTTTCATTTTTATTTTTTATTTTTAATTTTTCATTTTTCATTTTCCATTTTTTATGTTTCATTTATAATTTTTCATTTTTTATTTTTCATTTTTCATTTTTTGTTTTTCAGTTTTCATTTTTCATTTTTTATTTTTAATTTTTCATTTTTCATTTTCTATTTTTTATGTTTCATTTTTCATTTATAATTTTTAATTTTTTATTTTTTATATTTTATTTTTAACTGTTTATTTTTCATTTTTCGTTTTCCAGTTTTCATTTTTCATTCTTCATTTTTCATTTTTCATTTTCCATTTTTCATTTTCCATTTTCATTTTTAGTTTTTCATTTTTCATTTTTCATTTTTCATTTTTAATTTCTAATTTTTAATTTTTAATTTTTATTTTTTAATTTTTAGTTTTTAATTTTTAATTTTTAATTTTTAATTTTTAATTTTTAATTTTTAATTTTTAATTTTTAATTTTTAATTTTTAATTTTTAATTTTTAATTTTTAATTTTTAATTTTTAATTTTTAATTTTTAATTTTTAATTTTTAATTTTTAATTTTTAATTTTTAATTTTTAATTTTTAATTTTTAATTTTTAATTTTTAATTTTTAATTTTTAATTTTTAATTTTTAATTTTTAATTTTTAATTTTTAATTTTTAATTTTTAATTTTTAATTTTTAATTTTTAATTTTTAATTTTTAATTTTTAATTTTTAATTTTTAATTTTTAATTTTTAATTTTTAATTTTTAATTTTTAATTTTTAATTTTTAATTTTTAATTTTTAATTTTTAATTTTTAATTTTTAATTTTTAATTTTTAATTTTTAATTTTTAATTTTTAATTTTTAATTTTTAATTTTTAATTTTTAATTTTTAATTTTTAATTTTTAATTTTTAATTTTTAATTTTTAATTTTTAATTTTTAATTTTTAATTTTTAATTTTTAATTTTTAATTTTTAATTTTTAATTTTTAATTTTTAATTTTTAATTTTTAATTTTTAATTTTTAATTTTTAATTTTTAATTTTTAATTTTTAATTTTTAATTTTTAATTTTTAATTTTTAATTTTTAATTTTTAATTTTTAATTTTTAATTTTTAATTTTTAATTTTTAATTTTTAATTTTTAATTTTTAATTTTTAATTTTTAATTTTTAATTTTTAATTTTTAATTTTTAATTTTTAATTTTTAATTTTTAATTTTTAATTTTTAATTTTTAATTTTTAATTTTTAATTTTTAATTTTTAATTTTTAATTTTTAATTTTTAATTTTTAATTTTTAATTTTTAATTTTTAATTTTTAATTTTTAATTTTTAATTTTTAATTTTTAATTTTTAATTTTTAATTTTTAATTTTTAATTTTTAATTTTTAATTTTTAATTTTTAATTTTTAATTTTTAATTTTTAATTTTTAATTTTTAATTTTTAATTTTTAATTTTTAATTTTTAATTTTTAATTTTTAATTTTTAATTTTTAATTTTTAATTTTTAATTTTTAATTTTTAATTTTTAATTTTTAATTTTTAATTTTTAATTTTTAATTTTTAATTTTTATTTTTTAATTTTTAATTTTTAATTTTTAGTTTTTAATTTTTAATTTTTAATTTTTAATTTTTAATTTTTAATTTTTAATTTTTAATTTTTAGTTTTTAGTTTTTAATTTTTAATTTTTAATTTTTAATTTTTAATTTTTAATTTTTAATTTTTAATTTTTAATTTTTAATTTTTAATTTTTAATTTTTAATTTTTAATTTTAATTTTTAATTTTTAATTTTTAATTTTTCATTTTTCATTTTTAATTTTTAATTTTTAATTTTTAATTTTTAATTTTTAATTTTTAATTTATAATT
Source organism: Cordilura impudica (assembly GCA_963682025.1). Taxonomy (NCBI): domain Eukaryota; kingdom Metazoa; phylum Arthropoda; class Insecta; order Diptera; family Scathophagidae; genus Cordilura; species Cordilura impudica. Next base: position 19,984,436 of record OY821520.1, read on the forward strand.
TTTAATTTTTAATTTTTAGTTTTTAATTTTTAATTTTTAATTTTTAATTTTTAATTTTTGATTTTTAATTTTTAAATTTTATTTTTTATTTTTAATTTTTAATTTTTAATTTTTAAATTTTAATTTTTAATTTTAAATTTTTAATTTTTAATTTTGAAAATTTCATTTTTTATTTTTAATATTTTATTTTTAACTTTTTATTTTTCATTTTTCGTTTTTCATTTTTTATTTTTCATTTTTCGTTTTTTATTTTTTTATTTTTCATTTTTTTTTTTTTAATTTTTAATTTTTCCTTTGAAAATGTTTATTACATATCATAATTTTTCACCAATGCAATCATAAGTCACACCGATTTTGTCTTACGCGTTACATGTTACGCTGTTTTTGTGATTGTATTGGGAAATAGAAATTTCCCCCATTGTGCGTATATGTTTTTTACACATCAATAAGTCATTTACCCGGGTAAAGTTGGTATTTAAATGGGCAAGTTGGTATTTAGAATGGGGTAATCCGATATATCGTAAAATAAGGAGACAGTTCTATAAAATGCTAAATATTCAGTGTGTTGTTTAATTTTAGAAATATTTTGTTTACAGTTGTTATAAATGTAAACAATAAGTCCGGATAAGTATTAATGGAAACGTAAAAACCAGGTGGAGTGTATCAAAGATTCGACAATGTTAGAAAATGATGGTAAATCGACTATAATTTTCTTACTTGTTTTTTTTTTTATATTTTGTTTGAAAACCATATGTCTCCTTATTTTTACTCCCTTTATTTTAACTCCAAGTGTGTGTTTGTCCGCTTGACTGTGGCTGAAATTTTAATTTCATTGGCCAAAAGTCTAATACTTGTTTGTCACCAATTTTTTAAATTTTAACGCCATTTTGTAACTAATATATCCGGATTAAGGTAACCAATAAATTAGGTTAAACTATTACTAATTATGGGCGTTGCAAGCTGTCAAACTCAACTGTTTTTTTTTTTATCTCTGAAAAAGGTGATTTAATTTTTGTTTTTTATTAAAAAAAATGGTTACTACTCGCAAGTTATCATCGATAATGACCTGCAGTCCTCTTTACAAGGTTGGTTGGATTGTAGTCAGTTGTTGTAAGTGGTCACAGCCCTACCGTTTAATATTAGGGGCGTTAGGAAATATTTATTAAACAACTATATTTTTGTCAAATTTAAACTTTAGTGGAATATAACTTCTAGGGAACAAGAAACGTACACCACCCGGAGAAAGGTGAAAGTGTCCTCTTTAATTTAACCCTATATATACTTTTGCACCCGTGACGTATACTTTTGCACCCTTGGGTAGAACACTTTTTCCATTTTAATGATATTACTCAAAAAAATTAAGTATACAATAAGTTTACAATGGTGTATTAAATTTGTGCTTTAGCTATTTTATAGCTTATAATAGTCATTATTTGTTCTATTACCAGTAATCATATCTGCTTACAAAATACAGCACCCTTTTGATATATTTGTAAGTAAGAATGTCAATACACAGAAGATGTAATTCATTTGTAACCTGAAATGATTATCTATTTAATATATTATTGGCAATGTCAGATCCGTTCATGTCCAGTATTCGAAATAAATGGAAAATGGAACATCAGGATTTAGATGAAGAAATCAAAAAACCACTAAAGAACAGAAATTACACAGAACAACATATGGAATATTTGCATTCAATATTTGAATCAAATGAATAATAATTATAGTTGCCTTTCATTGTTATTTAAGTACGAAAAATATAGTATTAGTAAAAAAAAATAATAAACAGAACCTCCTATTGTTAAAAATGCTATTGCAGTTTTTATTTTTAATGTTCTAATAAATAAGAAATATTCAAAAAATAAAAATCCTTATTTTCATAACAAAATCAGAATCATTGCGCTACCGCGGAGCAGATTTATTTTGCTTAAATTAACAAATTTGACAGCAAAAAATAATAAATTTTTCTGTAGTAATAGCAAGACTTTTAGATAATATTACTAACGTTTTTTTAAGTGTAAATATTCTTTGAGTGTAAACAAATTTGCAAATTTGACAGCAAAAAATTTTTAATTTTTCAGTAGTAATAGCAAAATTTCTAGTTGATTTTAATTTTTTTTTTAATGTTAAAATTTTTTTGACTGTAAACATTAAAAAAAATCTCATTATTACAAAAAATGCTTATAATTATTATTAAAATCCCAATATGAGGTTTTTAATAAATAGAAAAATAAGTACAACTTTGACCTAGAATTCCTTAAAAAGTACTCAATCAATTTTAATGAAATTAAAATTAACTCAAGTTCAACTATCAAGTATCTATCCATTAAAAAAAATTGCTAAAATATTTTGATCGGTTCAAAAATTACAGAATTTTGGACAATGAAAAACGATTTTCAGTCACTGTGCGCTTGTCGAAAAAACTTTGGATCGATTTTTAACCCTTTTCCTGTGATTCAATCGAGCTGAAGCTTTGCAGGCAGGCTCGTGATGATCTAACTAAAAATATTAATTATTATAGTATAATTTTGGATTTTTTGAAATTTAATGTTTTTTTTATTTTCAGTTAATAAATTATTTAATAACTTGATGGTGAACTTAATTTAAATATGAAAAATATATATTTTCTATATAAAATAATAAATAGTTCATAATGACTTCTTAATGTGTGTAAAATCTCAACGGTATTTGTTTTTGTAGATTGTGAGCACACAATTCTCTTAACTTTTGCATCAAATGTATATCTTGCATATTAGTGTCCCTATCATTTTTCATATAACTGTATAGTTGCTTGTTTTAATTCAAAACAAAGTAATCCTTAAACGGATTAATTCTTCAAAATATTTAGGGGTATTTTGGCTTATTAATAAATTAGCTTTAAATAGAATTTTAACTTTCAGTAATCAACAAAGCTTATAAATCTTGAGTTTTTTAGTGGTATGACAAATGAAGAGAAAGTAGTTGCAGCAGACAGAGAGAGTTTTGTGTAAGAAAGTGTTCTTGAGGAACAAACTGTTGTATGTATGTGATGAACAAACTGTTGTATGTGGGTGTATGTGTTTGTGAAGTTTGTATGTGTTGCGTTAGGGGTGCAGGGTATGAGTTGATGATAAATAACCGGTGGCATTTGAACAACAACCGACTTGATATTCCGTTCTATGTCTCCCGGGTGTGTTAACAGCAACGGGTGCTTCTATAACTTTGAGTGTAATTGAAGGAGTTTTTTTTTACGTTTTTTGCATTTATTATGTATTTATGAATTTGTTTGTGTTTTATATTGTTGTCGTGTTGTGTTATTTTGTGTAAATGTGTATTAAGTCTTGTTTCTCCAGAAATTGTAGAATTTTCATTACTAATTGCTTCCGGGTTTTCTGTTGGATATTCATTGTTATTTTAATTTGATGGAGTCTACACTGGTGTATGTTCATTATCTTTTTCTTCAGCTGGTTTGGATACAGAATTAGTACCTTTTTCTTCCTCATTTAATTCATTAATGTTGTTTTTTTCTGTATGATGGGGTCGTACATTATTATCATCATCTACTTGGAAATATACAGCATTACGATATTCTTCTCCCAAATATTTTAACCAGAAATTTTCATCCACATCTCCTGTTGTAAAAATGCGTGTAGTATGACCTTGACTTTTGCCTGTTTTACCATTGGCTGTTTGAACTTTTGCCACGTCTATAACATCATAATTTGGGCACTCCGTTGTCTCATCTGCCAATATCCATATCTATTAATGATAAGAACATTATTAAAATTTTTTATATAATTTTTTTTTTGATGTTAATTTCTTACTGACATTTGGTATCACCGTTGTTAGACATGTTAAGAGTACTATATTAAATATCCAATGTATACCGTGTTGTGCCATAATCTTTGTATCATTTTTCTGACTGAACTTATTGTTTTATCTTAATATTCTTAAATATCATTAATTTGTCTTGTTTTCTCTATATTTATGTGCTGATTTAGCAATTATTTTATGCATTTACGTGATATACATTTTAAAAGATAAATCCACATTCCAAATAACCGAAAACGTTTCAAATTTCTAAATAAGATGTGTAACATATATTTAATAAAAATGTCATGATTGCTTTTGTATATGCTAAAATGATAAAGAACAAAAGATTTTGGAAAGTTATTTGTTGAATGTGAAAGTAAAATGAAAATTCAGTCAATTTAAGGAACCCTCGCAACTCAAAATTATGAGCAGTGTTGTCCGTTCATTGAGCTCCAGTAGAGACAATATTTTCAGTAAAATTTAATTAGATAAATTTTATACACACAGAAAACGGTTTCGATACGGCAACAGAATTTGTTGCCTGAACTTCTTCGGAGAGCTCTCCAACTGCCAAAGGCTGATATTCAATTATATCATTGCAATCCACCAATAACTTATGGACTGTCAGGGTTAATTTCTTCAGTGGATACATTTCCGCTAAAAGTGATGCAGTTTTCGAAGTATATTATCCATATTTTGTAGAATTATGAATGATTTGATTGTTAATTCCAATGATTCGATTTACTGCCTCATCATTTTCAAAAAGTCTCCGCGAAGTTTAGTTTACTTTTAGTCCCACTTCTTTGAAAAACGAATCCTGTATTTGGTTCTTTCTTTTTTTTTTTTGCTTATTATTATATGATATATTTGTATCAAAGTGTTCCTCCTTTTGTGGAAGGGTATACGCCAATTTTAGCAAAAACTCCATATACCTTATCCTTGCGTGCTCTCCTCGTTTGTAGAATCGTTAAAATTTCCGAAGTTCTTTTGCGTCTCTTTTCAAATCGGGCTTGACAATGTTGAGGTTGTATTTATCAGTTTGTTTACGACTTTTCCGTTAACCATGGCCAGGTTGAACTCGTAACTGCATTTGAGATATTTTCCTTCTATAATTTTCAGCGGGCTTAATCTTGTCAATTTGTTCTTGAATGTCCTCCACCGTTGTACTTACGACTTCCGGCGATTCCCTTGCAAACTGAAACATTATTGAGCGGCAATAATGCAATGTGTTGAATGATGGCTGTGGTTTTTTCCAGTGTACGGAAACGTAAGACTTAAGCCGCAAAGGAACACAGAACACATGAACATATTTCCGTCTGATATTGTAGCGTCATTGGAAGATATCCTTTGTCCGAATGATCCAACGCAGCCCCATTTACTGATTAATGTCAGCTTCTCAGGAAGATTTTCCAACTCATTTTGAGGAAGACTCTCCAACAGAAAATTCCTTAACCTCCGCAATGTGCTTGTATGCCAGTAAAATGTCAGCTCCGTGTCGCATTAAAGATGCACCTGAACATACCAGGGATGCACGCCATACAATTTCCTTAACAATGTCTTTTTTACCTTTTTGACGTGTAACCATCTATACGCGCAGGGGGGGGGAGGGTAAATTTCTATTTCACAATACAATCACAAAAACAGCGTAACATGTGAGATGTAAGACAAAATCGGTGTGATTTATGATTGTATTGGTGAAAAAAATATGATATGTAATAACCCATTTGAAATGAAATAAAAAATAAAAAATTAAAAAAAAAAAATGAAAAATAAAAAATGAAAAATAAAATATTAAAAATAAAAAATTAAAAATAAAGAATTAAAAATGAAAAATGAAAAACGAAAAATTAAAAATTAAAAATAAAACATGAATAATAAAAAATCGAAAAAAATAAAATAAAGATGAAAAATAAAAAAATTAAAAATTAAAATTAAAAATGAAAAATAAAAAAAAAAAATAAAAAATGAAAATTAAAAAATGAAAAACGAAAAATGAAAAATTAATAATAAAACATGAATAATAAAAAATCTAAAAAAAAAGAAATAAAATAAAAATGAAAAATAAAAAATTAAAAATTAAAATTAAAAATGAAAAATAAAAAAAAAATAAATAAAAAATGAAAAATAAAAAATGAAAAATTAAAAACGAAAAATTAAAAATGAAAAGTGAAAAATGAAAGATAAAAAATTAAAAATAAAATATGAAAAAAATAAAAAATTATATAAAATGAAAAATAAAAAATTCAAAATATAAAATGAAAACTGAAAAATAAAAAATCAAAAATGATAAACGAAAAATTAAAAATTAACCGGTTGAAATAATAAATAATAATAATAAATAAGTGATACAGAGATGACGTTTTCTGTTTTATTTAAAAAAAAATCTTTTATTACTAGATGTTTACACATCTCCCCTGTGATCGGACTCACATGATTTTTTTTAGCTCTAGCAGTCGAAAGAGCAGATGGGACATCTGGACTTTGTGGAATTAGGTGAAGGAATATTCAAAGAACATATTTTGAAAATATTACAGATATAAAAAATTATAAATTTTTTTATTTTCCATCAAAGTTGAAAAATAGTTTTAAAAAAAGTAGACAGTTGGTAAATAGCGATTTACCTGGAGAAACACAAAGCTACCAGTAACAATTTTTTTTATATATTTTTAATATATTGAATAAATACATAAATCAATAGATACAAAAAAAATTACGATTAATTACCTAGTTTTTTTTATATTCTACCTGAAACTGCACCAAATTGCCTAAAAATTGTGTGTTTTTTTGAAAACTAAAAATCGGTTAACTTTGAAGGGTCACATCTTCTAAACTAAAAATCTGATTTTATTGAAGGTAGAAAATTTGTAATCTGAACAATTTCCTATGAGTTTATTCAAAATATCGTAAGCGCACATGAAATCTTAGATTTTTGCAACCTCATTTGTTCAAAGGGCACCACGGTGCGACAGACGAAGCAGAAGAAATATTATGATGATTATTCGTTGTCTTTACTAATGTCGCTAGTGTTGTTGAGTTGGTTACTACTACCGCATTTGTCGTAATCGAATTGGAGCTTTGTTCTTGTTTTTAGTGGAGAGTCGATCCTTAATGCGTGCTGGTGTTGTACTCGTAGTATGTGAATTGGATATTAAAGCTATTACTAGCAGATTCCAGCCCTCGAAATTCGAGTGCAAATTCTAGGAAATTTTATTTTTTTATTAAATATGGTATGCCAATCAATTATAGCCAATTCACAAATCAACACAAAAAAACAATTTCATTTTTATTACAAACACATTAACAAATTAAATAAACACACAGATAGCATTGTATAATTTTATGTATGTGTTAGTAGTAACTTTAAATGCAATTTACTCAAAATAAAGGAAAAAATTAAAAATCTGTAAATCTGCAAAACGGCTAAAAAGAAATACCTTTCAAATAATATACGTTTGCTCAAAATCGGGATAAAACGGTAGAACAAATCGGCAAAAATCGGAACGGAGAAATTATGATCATTGTTCCTCTGTAGTCTCACATTGAACTATACAATTTTCATATTCGTTTTGTATGTTCACAATTTGTTGTTTTCTTTATTTAAAAATATTTATACCCACCACTGTACAGTTTGTCATCCCATTTGTAACACATCTAAAAATGAGTTTGCGACCCCATAATGTATATATATTATTGAGCCTTATAACAACTCGAGTCGATATAGTGATGTCCGTCCGTCCGTCTGTCTGTTGAAATCACTCTTATTCATAAAATAAATCAATTACCTAGGTAAGCTTGGAATAATATTGTTTGTCATTATTTCAAGCAGGTTGCTATTTAAAATGGGGTAAATCGGACATCATTGTGCCAAGATGTGACCCAAAATATGTTTAGTATTAAGTAGTAATATTTTGTTTATATTTGTTATAAATTGTCCAGGTATTAATGTAAATATAAAATATAGGTGGAGGGTATCAAAGGTATTTTTATTATTCTTTATATTAATTTTTATTTTTTCAAAAATAACAAATAAATTTGAAAATTCCATTGTCTTATCAATGTATTATATTTTTTGGTACTTACAACCGAATTTGATTCATGATCTTCGTTTCAGTTAAAACTAGGTACCAACAATTTGTTACAATATCTATAAACACATTTTTGGTTTAAAATATATTATTTTAATAGTTCGAGATTAATACCAATATTAAAGAATTAATCACACCATAGTAAGGTTAATTTAGTTCCCACAATTAATTCGTATAATAATTTGTATAAAAACTGTTTGTTAAACCGAACTTATTCTTCTTTTGAAAGTAAATTCATTCTATGAGAATGATAATAAAAAATCCGGGTTGCATTATAAAACAGTTATTAATCTATAATATTAATAGGCTAGGAGATTTCTTGTGACCGATGTTTTGTTCTACCGTTTTATCCCGATTTTGACCAAACGTATATTATTTGAAAGGTATTTCTTTTTAGCCGTTTTGTAGATTTACAGATTTTTAAATATTTTCCTTTATTTTGAGTAAATTGCATTTAAAGTTGCTACTAACACATACCTAAAATTATACAATGCTATCTGTGTGTTTATTAAATTTGTTAATGTGTTTGTAATAAAAATGAAATTGTTTTTTGTGTTGATTTGTGAATTGGCTATAATTGATTAGCATACTTTTAGGGTCTTTATTAAATGAAAAAATAAAATTTCCTAGAATTTGCACTCGAATTTCGAGGGCTGGAATCTGAAAGTTACAATAAAAATGCTTATTGCCTGACTAATCTTTTTTCTGTGTGTAGTTTTGTCTACATTTTGTAATAATTGCTACAAAGAATGCTGCAATTTTTATTTTTAATTTTTCTAATTCTCATGGATTAATATATTTTATTACAAAAAAGTATACTAAAGATCTGATACTGATATTGACAACGAAGTAGTTTTAGTTTTAGTTTAAAAACTATGTTTTTTTTTTTTTAATATACAAACGAGTTAAAATGATATTTTCAACATTTTAAACTATGGAGTTGAAAGTTTTTGATGAAGCTTTGACATCCCAATGATACGAAATTTAAATTTTGCATGCGATAACGTAATTTTAATAAGTAGTCTTATTAAATAAATAAAATAAACAGTTCGATTTAATTGTGGATGCTGACACAATTTAAACATACAAAATATTAGATATCATCTTTTCTTAAATGGCAAAAGGTTTTCTGTTTAAATGTTACATATGTCATTTTGTCCATTTCAAAGTTCAATTAACATAATTTGGACTTATTAAATCTAACCGATTAAAAACTGAGAGTAATGTATCGGGTTAAAAAAATGATCTAAAATATGCATTCATTCTTTTTCATTATTTGTTTTTTTCTTGACTATTTTTACTCAAAATCCATACTCTTATTCATAAAATAGTGCATAAGAATTGTTTAGGCTTGTTAAATACGAATTTAAAAAAAAAAAAAAAACACTCAGGAATTAATTTTGCCTTGTATTACATGTAAAAAAATTAACTTTATCAAAGCTAAAACTTCCTGCTGTCAATAACTTTTTTGAAGAATTGGCATCATATTCTCAGTTATGGAGTTTAAATTTAATTCATTAAGTGGTACTTGCAATTTGTCTGCATTTTATGATTTATAAAAATAACTGTTGCCAAATTTTGAAAATTTGCGATTTTTTAGTTTTGCAGAATTTTAGCGGTTAAATTTTGATTTTTGGATTTATGTTTTAATTGTATTTTGGCACGTACATATAGTTATTAAAGTTGATCGTTAAAAATGTCATCGTCATCTTTGCTAACTATACTTCATCATAAATCTTTAAAAAACTATGTTTTATTTTCTTATCATATAAGTTCTTGGTTGATATTCGATATCGTTAGCATATATGAAAAACCACGTAACCTATATTTTTTTAAATTTATTTTAAAGAAAACTAAAAATTGTATGTTACAAAAATGTTTTTTGAACATAAATATCTCGATTTCTATAAAGACAGCCAAAAATATCGTTGATTTTCAAATTCTCTGATGTCTGAAAAATCAAAAACCAAACACCTGTCTTTCGTTTATCTGTAAAAATCAAAGCGATGGCAACAATAGAAAAAAATTCATGTGAGTCCGATCACAGGGGAGATGTGTAAACATCTAATAATTAAAGAATTTTTTATGGCACTTTTTTAAAATCAAACAGAAAGCGTCATCTATGTATCACTTATAGCAAACAACTGCAGGGGCTCTGCTAATATAAAAATATTTATTATTTATTATTTCAACCGGTTAATTTTTAATTTTTCCGTTTTCATTTTTTAATTTTAATTTTTCATTTTTAATTTTTTAATTTTCATTTTTCTTTTTTCATTTTTTATTTTTCACTTTTTATTTTTAATTTTTTATTTTTCATTTTTTATTTCTCATTTTTCATTTCTTATTTTTCATTTTTTATTTTGCATTTATCATTTTCATTTTTTATTTTTCATTTTTAATTTTTCATTTTTTATTTTTCATTTTTAATTTTTTATTTTGCATTATTAATTTTTCATTTTTAATTTTTTATTGGTAATTTTTTATATTTCATTTTCATTTTTTATTTTTCAGTTTTCATTTTTAATTATTTATTTTTCATTTTTTCATTTTTTATTTTCATTTTTCATTTTCAAAAAGGTTATTACATATCATAATTTTTTCACCAATACAATCATAAGTCACACCGATTTTGTCTTACGTAAGACGTACGTCTTACGCTGATTTTGTGATTGTATTGGGAAATAGATTCTTACCCCCCTGCGCGTATAGATGTTTACACATCAAAAATAAATATTGAGAATATTGCCTTCATTTGCAGCAATAGGCAGACAGAAGTTGACAAAAATCAGAATCTCAAATCACTTACGGAGTACCTGGCAATAAAGATCATGATTTTATTAAAAACATAACATTTGTCAGGGATTTGCCAAAAAAAAAAGTTATAAAACTCTCAAATCGGAACGCTGATGTTGAAAAAAGGAGTATAACTCGAGCCTGGAAGTTAAGTTCGTAATAAAACAATTTTTAAATGGTTTTCATTATTGAATAACGTAACGTAATTAAAATGCAACTTTAAACAAATTGCCGGTATCCAATATCACATACTGCATATTTAAAAGAATTAAAGAATATACAGATTAAAAAAATCAGTTTGGGAAGCAATATGCAGTTGTTGACGACACTAGAGAAAGATTAAATGGAAAATTAAGTCTTGCATTCAAAAACAGTTAGTACCCATTTTTTAAAGTAGATTATGTAGAGAAATGCAACAATTCTCCAAACTGTCCAATTTCAGAGCTATCAAGTGATTCAGATTATTTAAAAAACGTGCATGTTATAAAGAAAAGTGCACAGATCGTTTTTAGAAGCTTTTTTTTATATTCTGATAATACACATTGCATTATAAATAATAAAATAATAATAATAATAATAAAAAAAAATCGTAAATAAAATCTTTGTTTTTGATCTTTTGAGACTTAATATTTGTGGGGAAATATTTTTGTGAAATGTATCTGTTTAAACACAAATACATAACTTTGTATATATTTTTCATACTTGTACTAGTTTTAAACATTGACCACTTTTTGGGTTAATAACTAGTTAAAATCTATTTAACTCTACTTTAGAACATCTTTGTTAGGATTTTTTACACAGATTCTAACTAGAAAAACTGTATATAGATTTTTTTAAGGATCCACACTTATTAAGGCCCAGTTTTTGAGATGTCAGTTAAACCTAGTTTAGTTAATCCGAGCATTAATTTTTTCAGACATGTCCAAAGTCATAAAGGAATTGATGAATAAATTCTGGGTTTAACAAAACTAGGTTTAACTGATATCTCAAAAACTGGGTCTAAGTTAGTCATACTTAGTTGAACTTAGTTTTGTAGATTTTCAAACAGAATTGAGTTTGTATTAAGCCCTTTTTATTTTCGTTTTTGTGTAAAAAGTTTGGTTGTCGGAACGCGGAAATTTCTGCTGAAATTACAAAAGTGGACTTAACTCTGATAGAAAAACGCATATAATACTAAATAATCTTTCTTGATGTCATGAGTTTCGTTCCGAAAATTTTCGCAGATTTGCTCACAACACAGCTAAATACTTCGTTGAAAACTATCCATAGTTTTACATGCCTCCCACTTTGCAAACATTTTTTATTCGCGGACCTGAGATTATACAGCACGCACTTTTACCAATTGAAGAATTATCGAAAGAAGCTCGTAAATGCAGCCTGGAAAAGTTTAATGCAGATATTTTCAATAGCATGAGTAAAAAAAATTTATTAGTTTTGCCAAACATTTCTGGTGAAAATTGTGATATAGATGATAATAATGGAGATGGCGATAATAGCGATGATGATGATTATGATAATTATGTTGAAGATAGATACTGATGATAATGAAAATTGTGATAAATTAGATATTTATGACGTATTTGATAATGCAGAATGTTTGATGTTTGAAACTACCAAAAATATTTGATCTACACTCACCTTTCCATTCAGAATCACTTTCTGAGTCCATTTAACGATGTCCGTCCGTCTGTCCGTCTGTGTGCCGATCTAAACCTTGTAATCAAACTACATGCCTCAAATATGAATATATATTAATGAAATTTGGTATATAAGCTTCTATCGGCCATCTGACGAACGCTATTTAAATTGGTGAAAATATGCAGGTTCAGACCCATACAAATGACAAATTATCATATAGATCTTGGTGAAATTAGGTTTGTGTGTATTTACTACATCGACATAAATTGCCATAAGATCCAAATTATCATACAGATCTCGGGCAAATTCGGTTAGTGTGAATTTATTACATCCATTAATCAGTAGTCCAAAAATAAACCATTAGTCAAAGCCCACATATAAATCTGCTTCCCGATCTTCTCTTAAATCCATCTGTAGTTGGTCTAGACCGACTATAATTTTCTTAATTTTTATGTAAAAAGTAAAATAAAAACAAAGATTCCACCAAAAAGTTTAAAATTTGTTTTGCTAATAAACCTTCTATAGTTATTACAAAAAAAAAAACAAGTAAGAAAATTATAGTCGGTCTACGATACCCTATACCATGCGTTTAGAGACCCTAGCTCTTAGGTCCAACTAATTGCATATAGAAAATAAGCATAAACCAAATTTGAGTGGTATTTTTCTTAATTTTTTTGGCTGCAGTTATGAAAAAGTTCATATCGGATGCTATATTTATATAGGGACTAGGTCGAAAAATGGACCGATCCTGACCATATTTGGCAAAGTGACTTATATTTTGAAAAAATATACACAAACCAAATTTGAGAGAAATCTGTGAAATATTTTTTGTTTTTTGATAGATTTAAGTAAAGATCGGGAATCAGCTCTATATGGGGCCTATGGCTAAGAACTGTCGTATAGGGATTATTTTTGGACTACTGATTAATGGATGTAATAAACACATTCAAACCCAATTTGACTGAGATCTATATGATAATTTGGATCTTATGGTAATTTAAGTCGATTTCATAGGGGTCATTTGTATGGGGACTAGGTCTGAACATGGACCGATTCACACCAATTTTAACAGCGTTCATCCTATAAAGGCTCACACACCAAATTTCATCAAAATATATTCATATTTGCGACCTGTAGTTTGATTACAAGGTTTACATGGACACACAGACAGACGGACGGACGAACATCGCTAAATCGACTCTGAAAGTGATTCTGAGTCGATCGGTTTAATAAAAGATGGGTCTATGTGATATATTTTTGGATGTTACAAACAGCAGCATAAAGTCATTATAGCCAAACCACATAGTGGTATAGGGTATAAATATAACCTCACCATCATTTTATAACCTCACCATAAATTTTTGGAGATATCTTTTTTGCATTTACTGAATTTAGTGAAAACAAAAACCGGATTTAAATTGAGTTTGTAGCAATAAGAATACATATTATTTACTTATTCTTTAATATATCGCACCTGTACCTCTAAAGTGAGTCAACTCAAAAATTTTAAATTTTCACTCTTTGCAAGAAAACGATACACAGTGATCATATTTCTGTGGTTTTCTAGAATAACCGCGTATGTCATAAAATCAAAATGTTTAGGGGATCCAAAAAACGTTATATTTGAAATTATGGGCTCTATATAAAGTTTTTAGAGCTTTTTATTTAACAGTCCTGTAGATATGGGTAATAAATACTTTATATAAAATTTTAAGTCAAAAATCTTCAGAGGAATAGATCCTAGAGAAGGACGAAAAAACAATATGTAAATAACACTTAAAGTGTGTGCAGCTAAAACAACTTGTGTCGACAAACGTCGTTTTCTTTGAAAAAGAAAACTACCAATGCAACCACCCATGTAGACATAAGTTGTTGTTGCTTGAAAAATGGATTTTTTTTTGTTCGTCAACAAAAAGTTAACGGGACTTAGGATGAGAATATAACAACGTATCAAGAATAATAGTGACAAAAAATAATAGAAATAAACACACAAGTTTTTATAAGTGGTTATAAACTGAAAAATAATCCAAAATTATTTTGCATTAATAACAACGTAAGTCTATGTGTCGTTTTGTGAGAAAATAATTTGTCAGCGATCAAACGTAGGTTGACATACGTCGATAGTGCTGCAAATTAATTTAATAAACATTTAAGTTACGTCGTTATTTATAGAAAAAACTCAGAAATGGTCAATATTTTTTTTTTAAATTTAACACATGTAAAGAGCGTTAAAAATTAATATATTTGGCATCGTTAACTCAAAACTGACAAAAATGGACATACGCGGTTATTCCAGAAAACCACAGATCTATCCACTGTAAAAATCTTACATCGGTTTTTCTAGTCTTTCGCAAAAAAAAAAAAATACAGTTGTAACCCTCTTTGTGTTTTAAGAGTAGCTTCTTGAAAATCCACTAAAAAGACATACATATTTTTTGTTGAACCCAAAAAACTTGTTATTTTTGATGATCATTGAAAAAATCGCAAGAACAATTACTGTTGTATACTTATTATTCGCAATTCTTTACAATGAAACAATTGTTTTCAAATTTTATAGTAAATATTAAAAAAACCCGTTTTTTGCCTCTACTGAAAATTAGTAAATTTTGAGTTGACTCACTTTAGAGGTACAGGTGCGATATATATATATTTTTTTTGATTCCAATGTTGCCACGAAAAGTGTGGATCATGTTTTTTTTTTCGAAAAACAAGAAATTATGATTTTATGATTATTGAGGAATAAAAAATTATAATATTAATCGCCATTTTGGGTATAATCGAACCAATTGTGTGACGGCAAACAATATCTTAATCGATAAACATACCGATTTGTAATCTTTTTGTTAGTTACGTAGTTTTTCATCTAATAATAGCAATAAACTGTTTTGAAAAATGTCAAAATTTATTACTTAATTTAAAGTAAAATACAATTTTTTTTAAATTTTCTTCTCTTAATATCTGAAAATCAGAATTGCACCATAAAAACTAATTGCGGTTACTTAGATTTCTTTGATCAACAAAAAAGTTGTGATGTGTGTGTGGTTGGTTTAATGAACATTTGGGGTATCAGAAATGCAATACAATGTTTCTTAAGAACAGATCAATATGAAAATGCTTTGAAAATAGTTTGACAAAATATTATTTATTGATTAAGAAGAATGATAATTTAAATCATTAAAAAAAAAATTACAAATAACTTGAATTTATGAAACGGAAAATATGCAGAAACGTATGCAAGGCCATCCATTATGTAAACATTCGTGATAAAATTAACGTATCGTATTTTTTTGTTCAGTAACCACCATAACTAAAAAAAAATATGAAAAGAAAAAAAAAATTGTAGTAACTGATATAAAATTATTTTAGTTTTATTAACGAATAATTATTTACAGATATAATTTATTAATAACTAAAATTCCTTAACGCTACTTAAAACAAACTTATGAATTTAATATGGTGCTGGTGCTCGGTAATACTGCATATAAGGATATGTATCATGTAACGGTTCCTCATAAAACAATTTTTTCCAATGACCATCCCATAGGTTTTTCAACAACGCTTTATTTTGATATTCTTGCTCGTTGGTGGTATCTACTAGAGCACCTCCCGGGTGTGTAGAAGCTTCAATAAAGTCCGAATGTCTGTTAACTATATCGGAAATAATTTTATCTAATTGAGGATTTGTTGCTGGTTGATTATGATGTTTATAGACGGCACCCACTATGGGCTCATGATAGGGAGCGCCCACAAATTGTTGGGGGGCTGGATCAATACCAAATGAGCTGCCAATTACTGTAAATGGTCTAGATCTAGCATAATGATTTGGAATGATCGAATGTGGAGCATATGGTTCAAAACTATAGCCTGGAGTAGGTGCTGGGATGACCAAATGGTGATTGTATGTATTCAAGTTCAAACCACAACCATAATCAGCGGCATTGCGTTTTTTGTGCGTTGAGCTAATCTCATTTTCACTTTCCCCAGTTGAGTCGTTGGACTTGCTTTCCATATTATCTAAGGTCTCTTTAGTATTATCCTTTGTGATGTTTATTGACTCTATTGCTGGAATTCGTTCCAACGTTTGGTCTTGAAGTGCGTTGTTGAATTGGCTGAATTGACATTGGCCTCTCTTGAAATTTGGATTTAGGGTCTCAGGCATAAATTGTATTATTTCCGGTAAAGTTAAATCTAACTGGTCACGGTCTTTTTCAATTAAATCATATTCCCCCTTAATGTCACGTTTACTTCTTAAACGATGAGGTACTAAAAGATTTTGTAACTTTTCAAAGGGACGTCTATTTTTTGGTGTTGCTGTTTTAGAGGGTAACGATGTTTTTTTAGCAAATAATTTTGGTTGCTCTGTTCGCGACTGTAAACGTTTATTATATTGTTTTATCAGACGTTCTTGTCGTTTAACTTTGTTACTATTAGTTCCAGGAAAAAATATTCGAGATATATCGCGTTTGCTACGAGATTTCATTTGAATATTTTCTGGTTGGTCTAAGGGTTGCAAAAATATGGCCAACAATTTCGAAGTGTTAGGCTCACTTTTGCTTATACTATTTGGATGTTTGAATATTCGTATATTTCGTATCGCACGAGGAGCTTCGGGTGATACATACCTATCGCTGTAAGAACGCAAATTTGTACAGTGATGACAATCGCAGTTATTGTATGATGGTTTACTGGAGGCATAACAATCTAAAAAGAAAAAAAAAAATAAAGTTTGTAAATAACTATATTTCTAACTATAATCTATGAAACCAACATGATATTTTAACTTTTGTCTTGCGTTTCTCAAATTAGGAAAATAATCAACAAAATAATTTTAAAACTTCAACGAATAACACTTTTTCTCTATAGATTAAAACTATATTCTGATTACTCAATATTATAACTCAATGGCATAGTAAATAGATTAAATACATTTTATGAAGTTGCTTGGTCAAATTACACTGTACTCAGTTTAAAACTAGAATAAAGTTTTTTTTTATAAAAATGGAACATTACTGAACACGATTTTTTTTTTAATAATTATTAAAAAAAAAAAAGAAACAAAAATCTAAATTCTTGGTTAATTTATAAAATATGTAATAAGATGCACAATAGATCTACTTGGTCGCAAGGCAGGAGGAAATAACACTCAACTCAAGACATCGTAATGAGGGCTTGTAATAACTTTTTGGCTCATCAAAATTGTTCTTTATAGAAAATACTAACCTTTCTTGTGAGCTGTAATGCGATCAACTTTAGCATAAAGATTCAATTTCTCTTGTTCTGTTGGTGGTGGTATTTTCGGCTCTTGCACGGTAAAATCAAAACTGTAGGTTACTTTAGCCTTAGCCTCCATGGGTACGTCTAATTTGTAGCCATACTCACTGGGGTTGTTTGGATAAGTCTTGGGTGGTGGTGGCACATTAACCCTATAATTTAAATTTTTGGGACAATCACAACTATCTCCCGTATACACCACTTCAATTGCCTGTGTTATCGTTATCTAAAGCACAAATTTATGTATATTTATTCCAATATTTCGTATGCGGTTGCAGCGTTAAAAACAAATCTTACCATCCCCAAGACTCCTAGCAATAAGGAGATTACAAAAATATTAACTTTCATTATTATGTTCGATATCAACTATTCAATTTTTATTATTCAACTAATCAGATTTTATCTTAATTAACATTTTATATAATATCTAAAAACTTTTAAGAATTCTTATGATCTTTTGTTTTTTCATCGTTTCTTGAACGTGGCTTTGAACTTGAATATTTTCATGTACTTTTAAAAACTCTCTTGAACTTGAGGCAGCATATTGCGAGATTTTTAAGATTTTCTTTTATTTAACAGAATTAAATATTATTTCACATTAGTGATGTGAAATATTAATTTCTTCTGCACCGATTTGACATTACCGCTTTAGGAAACTATGTCAGTCCTTAATGAGTCGTTTCAATTTTTTTTTGTGATTGACTCTAGAATGCGGAAATCACTTGCAAACCAATTTTAAATTCTTAAAATAGTTCCTGGGGAAAGCAAAGTGATTGAGTGTAAGATGAAATTTGTATGTATATTTATACGAATATTTATGTTATTTAAATGCAGAGTTAATATTATTATTTATGATAAGATTACTAATAGATGAGATTTATGAGGTGATTAGAATTTATTCATTGAAAAATTCTATAAGTGGACAATGACATTTGGATAAATTGTGCTTAAATATCCGGATGGAACTTATAAAATTAAAACTTATATTTTTCAATTATTATTTTGTATTTATTTTCAAACAATAAATGTTAATCAAAATACCTTTTCATTTAATTTGCTGGGTTATTATTTGTTTTGTTTTTCTTATTGTACTTTAACGCCAAAGATGTAGGTAAATTTTTTTTTGCTGATAAATTAAAATAATATTGCGAATGTTGCGAAAATTTCGTTAAATGGGAACAAACAACTACACATACACTAAAAAATGTAGGGCAACGTTCGCTTTAAAATGTGTATATTTTAACACGGAAGCATAAATGCACAGATTCTAAAACGTCGTCTACAACAAACATTTTGAAACTAATAGTGTTTTGTCTCTGAAACAAAAAAATTTTATATTTATTATGTTTACCCTACATAGTTCCGATGGCCACAACCTGTGTCACACTTTTATTTTTTTGTGAGTAAAATTAACCCAAAACAAAACAAGTAAGAAAATTATAGTTGGTCGTGGCCGACTAGCGATACTCTATACTATGCGTTAAGAGAATTGGTCTTAGGTCCGACTAATTGATTATAGAAAATAAGCATAAACCAAATTTGAATGGAATTTGTATTAATTTTTTTGCCTGCAGATCTGAAAAATTTCATATTAGATGTTATATTTATATGTAAATTAGGTCGAAAAATGGACCGATTCTGACCGTATTTGGTAAAGTCACTTATTTTTGTTGCAAAAACATATACACACCACATTTGAGAAAAATCTATGCAATATTTTTGTTTTTGATAAGTTTAAGTGAAGATCGGGAAGCAGCTTTTTATGGGGGCTATGACTATGAATTGTCATATGGGATTTATTTTTGGACTACTGATTAATGGATGTAATAAACACTCATAAATCCAATTTGACCGATGTCTATATGATATGGCAATTTAAGTGTAAAAGATAAAGATCTCATAATACTGTAAAATTTTGTTATATATTTAAGTAGAATATTTATTTGTACTTTAAAAAGTTTAATTAAAGAGCCAACTTGCCTCAATAATGCCTATTAGGCGCTGAGGCCAAATTCGTATGTATAAGAATTTTTGTGCAAATAAATAATTAATAATAATAATAATAAAAAAAAGTCGATCACCAATATACCAAATACATATACATATACTAAATTTCTTCACAAACTGTAGTTTGATTATAAGGTTTACATGGACACAAAGACGGACAGACAGACGGGCAGACGAACGGACGTACGGATATCACTAATCTGAGTCGATCGGTATAATAAAAGATGGGTCTATGTCAAATATTTTTCGTATTTACAAACATCAGACAAGCTCTTTATATCCTAACAACGTAGTGGTATAGGGTATAAAAAGTGAAGTTCTCCCTCTAAAAATTACAAAATTTACTGGATCCTGTTCGTTTACTTCAAAAACCCAGTAAAAGAGAACAAATGAGAGCGTAAAGTGACAGTTCATTTTTTGAAAACTTGCTTGTTTTTACTGGATATATTTTTGCCAGTAAGAATCAGCAAGCAAGAAAAAACATATGTTTGAAAAACATATGATTGAGTTTTGTGATAAATAAAGCAAAAATACTACAATTCTATTTTTGTGCAAAAATTTTAAATAACAATTCTGAGGAAATTAACGATAGAAGTAGTAAGTAAATATTCACATAACTAGGTTTCATAAATTTTAATCTTTTAAAAGCGGTTCCTTCCAAAAAAAAAAAAAATCATGTGAGTTCGATCACAGGGGAGATGTGTAAACATCTGGTAATAAATAAAATGCAGAAAAAAGCGACAAAAAGGTTATTACATATCATAATTTTTTTAACAAACAATCATGTCACACCGATTTGTCTTAATGCTCACATGTTACGCGTAAGATCTTACGCTCATATATTATGCTGTTTTTGTGATTCTATTGTGAATTAGAAATTTACCCCCTGCGCGTATAGATGTTTACACATCAAAAATATGTATATATGCCAATTTCTTACATAATAAATGTTTTTTTCAAAAGCAATTGGTAATGATATTAGTTTCAATGAATATTTTTACATGTTTAATAAGATAAATTCTTCTAATTATGGTATATTTCTTTTTTTTTTTAATTTAGAGTTTCACTTCTCCACTCTCAAATGTCTTCACAATCAGCTGTTTCTATGAACTTGCAAATTCTTACAAATTGCTGTTCGTTTACTATTTTGAATATTTATGTTTTTGAGAATAATTTTTCTTGATCGACAGAGCTTTTGATTTTAGCTCTGTTCGTTTACTTTCCCTGTAAAAACCAGAAAAACCAAAATTTCAGAGAGTAAGAAAAATTAGTTCTCAAAAACATATATATCCAAAATAGTAAACGAACAGAAATTTGTAAAAATTTGCAAGTTCATAGAAACAGCTGATTGCAAACACATTTGAAAGTGAAGAAGAAGTGAAACTCAAAATTAAAAAAGAAATATACCTTAATTAGATGAATTTACTTTATTTAACATGTAAAAATATTCCATGAAACTAATATCATTACCTATAGCTTTTGAAAATAAACATTTTTTATAAAAGAAATTGGCAGATACACATATTTTTTTTGGCAGGAAGCGGATTTAAAAGATTAAAATTAATGAAACCTGGTTATGTGAATATTTAGTTACTTCTTATATCGTTAATTTCCTCAGAATTATTATTTAAAATTTTTGCACAAAAATAGAATTGTAATATTTTTGCTTTATTTACCACAAAACTCAATCATATGTTTTTCAAACATATGTTTTTTCTTGCTTGCTGATTCTTACTGGCAAAAATATATCCAGTAAAAACAAGCAAGTTTTCAAAAAATGAACTGTCACTTTACGCTCTCATTTGTTATCTTTTACTGGGTTTTTGAAGTAAACGAACAGGATCCAGTAAATTTTGTGATAATTTGTACAAATTATTACAAATTATCACGTAAACGAACAGAGCTTTTATAAACTGTAAAAAATACAATAAATATCTATAAGTGCTGTATTACTATGTTGGAAAAAATAATAAAAATGACAATTTAAATTTCGATTTTCTTCAAACTTTATTTATATTTCAATAAACTTAAGGTATCAGTGTGGTTCAGAAAAAATATAAGAAAATATATTTAATTCCTATTATAAATAACGAAAATTGGGATATAAAAAAATAGCCTGAAAACCATAATAAAAACCATATAAAATGGGCCACAATACATTGCTAACTTTTACAATCAATTTTCGGTGTGTTCACCATCGAAAGATATTAAATTTGTTACCAAAAATACAAGAAAAAAAAAAAATTAAACGTAAAAATATTTTTTTTTAAACTCTTTCTTTTAACTTATACTCTCTGTCTGTCTACCATGGGGCAACCCCTTCCCCCTCATCAAATTCATCTGAAACTTGGCCCATAGTCTTGTTGTGACTATAGATTAATTTTGGGGTAGTCACGCACAGTCACGCAAGTCACGCACAGTCACGAAGTGATTTAAAACCCATTTCCGCTTATACGATCGATATGAAACTTGGTCAATAAACTAGCCGTGAAAAGAGATTAACTTTGACATAGTCACACACAGTCACGGAGAGATTAAAACCTCACTTCCCCTCATCTGATCGATCTGAAACTTTGTCCATAGACTTGTTGTGGCCAATGATTGATTTTAAGATAGTCTAACACAGTCTCGCATAGTCACGCATAGTCACGCACAGTCACTGAATGATTAAAACCCCATTTCCCCTCATCCGATCGATCTGAAACTTTGTCCATAGACTTGTTGTGGCCAATGATTAATTTTAACATAGTCTAACACAGTCACGCGTAGTCATGCACAGTCACGGAATGATTTAAACCCCATTTCCCCTCATCCGATCGATCTGAAACTTTGTCCATAGACTTTTTGTGGCCAAAGGTTAAATTTAAGACATAGTCACGCAAAGTCACAAAGTGATTTAAACCCCATTTTCCCTCATCCAATCAATCTGAAACTTGGTCCACAGACTTGTCACCAAATATTAACTTAAAGATAGTCACGCATAGTCACGTCCAGTCATGAAGTGATTTAAGCCCCATTTCCCCTCATCCAATCAATCTGAAACTTGGTCCATAGACTTGTTGTGATCAAAGATTAATTTTTAAATAGTCACGCAAAGTCACGCACAGTCACGGAGTGATTCAAAACTCGTATGTATAAGGAAAGAAAGAGTTTTAATAAAATGATGACAAAATAAAATAAACTTCTGTACCAGAGTTGATTCAAACAATAATAATAGAAGATTGTACGAAAGTAACTGTATAAAATCTTAACCGCTATTTAAATGACGTTTTCTTTCAACTGTTTTTAAATACAATTATATTTTGCAATGTTTTGATCTTATAGTTAAATATTATAAAATAATGCAAAAAAAACGTAATTTTCCCGATTATAGCGAAATTATTGATGAACAAAATTGGCAAATTCAGAATTTTTTAAAAGTTTCCAATGTATTGTCACCCACTGTATATAAACGAGTATACTTTTTAGAAAACTTACTTTGAATTTGCAAATTTTATAGAGAAAATATGAAGAAAATAGACAAATCTTATATATTAAAAGAATTTATGAATAAACTTTGCATTCAAGATTTTTTTCAATATTTTTCTTCTCTCAAACCTCTATAACTAGAGTTCTAATTAACGTAGGCTGTTGACATAGGTCTAAGAACACTCAGTGGATCAAGCTCCTTCTTTTGAGCTATTAACTGCTTAAATTCGTTGGGTTTGAGGAAAGTTATGCGTGGACAATCAACTTTACTTTTACTGTACGTTAACTTCTCTTGCCATATTTTGGCATTACTGTACGTTAACTTCTCTTGGCAAATTTTGATATTATATTATAAAAATTAATATAATATAATATAATGCTGCGGAGCAGCACGGGTCCTCTAGTATAAAAATGAAATAAATCTAGTGTTTCAGTTTTTCTATTGAAAAATGCCTTAGAACTTTTAAAACTTTTAGCTTCAATAAATGTCACAGAATCGAGGATCTTTTTGTAGGATAAAAATTTAAATGCTTCTCCTTATATTTGTCATATGGAATATCAATAAATTTTTTATTAACAATATGATTGATTACACCACTTTTATGGAATTCGAATTTTGCTTATATTTCGAACGTTTGCGAAACTGTTTTGACACTTCAATTGACACTTTTTAGCTTTTAAACATTGCCGCTCAAAATTGTGGCACATACAACAACTTTTTGATTTCTTATTGAGATTAGAAAAGTAGACCTATCTTATATTTACCGTCATTCACGATGCGCCATTTAAATTGGAATGAAAATTAGACTAAACACAGAACCTGTTGACATAATATTTATTTACAAAATTATTCTGTTGTTAAATACTTAATCCTAAGTTTCTGGTAATAACAAATCGTTTTAAAAAATCGAAAACTAAATGTATAAAACTACATTTTATATCTAATCTTATTTCTAGTAATGTTTATGTCCTTTATATTTGGCAATACGTCCCGGTTTATAACCACAATCGACTGAGACTTTGCCTGGCACTACGGCTGGTGGTGCATATGCTGGTGGTGCATATGCTGGTGGTGCATATGCTGGTGAATACGAGTAGGCAGATCTTACTTCTTGAAATTGTGGATTTTTAAACTGTTCAGTTTCATATCCCAACTGTTTGTAAGTTAAACTGGGGTGTTCGCCTTCCTCAGCAGCATCCTTTTCAGCAGCATGAGCTTCTTCCTCTTCTGCGTCGGGATATTCTTCTGGTTGTTTCTTGTGGCTTTTTGCTGGCAACGGTTTTTTTAATGTAATAACATCATTTTTCAAAGCATATAAATTTTCTTCTAGAACTGAAGACATATAGACTTTTGGTAAACCATCAATAGGTTTTTGTACAAAACCATAGGCTAGTTTAGCTTCGGGCACTTCGATAGCCTTTCCAGCTTGTATGGCTAAACTAACACTGATGGGGTCGGCTGGTAAAGAATCATCTTTGGGGGCGGTAGGAACATAGTTGGCGCTAAAGACATACATTTTTAGGTAACTTTCATTTAATATTAACATAATTGTGAAGATTTACTTACTGAGGTACTGCGTAGGAACTAGGGGGTTGGTATGCTGTGGAAAATATTGGTGGCGGGGGGGAATCGTATGAGGATGGAGGTGAATATGATGACGAATATGAACTGCTGTATTCCGATTTTTTGCAGCCACAAGTTGGTTTTTTATGCTAAAATGAGAATATTACCAATCTATAATGAACATTGTTGTACCAATGATCGGTCCATCTCCTTTATAATGTGAATATAATTGCTATTTCCAATAATTATTTTTACATGCGTATGTATTATGAAAAATATTGTAATTAAATATGAAGCGAAAGCGATGGATTTTGCAAACTTTTTAAAATTAAACTGAATTCCTGTTCGTTATTTACTCATCTTTTCATACATATGTTAAATTTGTACCGAAATTTTATGTGTCATAATGGTACTTCATTTAAAATCAATCTATTAAATCCGAAGAACACCCTAAAAATATACTCGTGTGGTAAAATTGGAAAAAATAATTTTTTAAAATTAATAGAAATTAAAATAATATTTGAAATGTCAATAAAAAGAATTAAAAGTATAAAATAAAATTAAAATTCTTAATGATGGAAACTGTTAGGATAACATACATTTGCATCTCTTAATGAATATATCGATATTTGCAATATCGATATGCTATATCTGTGGTTTTCTAGAATAACCGCGTATGTCATAAAATCAAAATGTTCAGGAGAGCCAAAAAACGTTATATTAAAAATTATGGGCTCGATATAAAGTTTTTAGGACTTTTTATTTAACAGTCCTGTAGATATGGGCAATAAATACTTTATAAAAAATTTTGAGTCAAAAATCTTAAGAGAAATAGATCCTAGAGAAGGACGAAAAAAACAATATGTAAAATTACACTTAAATTGTGTGCAGATAAAACAACTTATGTCGACAAATGTCGTTTTCTTTGAAAAAGAAAACTACCAGTGCAACTACACATTTAGACATAAGTTGTTGTTGCTTGATTTTTTTTCGTCAACAGAAAGTTAACGGGACTTAGGATGAGAATATAACAACGTATCAAGAATAATAGTGACAACAAATAACAGAAATAAACACATCAGTTTTTATAAATGAAAAATAATCCAAAATTATTTTGCATTTTTTTTTTCATTAATAACAACGTATGACGCTATGTGTCGTTTTTTGAGAAAATAATTTGTCAGCGATCAAACGTAGGTTGACATACGTCGTTAGTGCTGCAAATTAATTTAATAAACATTTAAGTTACGTCGTTATTTAAAGAAAAACATCAGAAATGGTCAATAATTTTTTTTTTTGAAATGAAACACGTAAGAGCGTTAAAAATTATTATATATGGCATCGTTAACTCAAAACTGACAAAAATGGACATACGCGTATGTTAATGATATTTCAACTTATCATATGTCAACTTAACATATGTCAACTTTTCTATCTTCCGTTTGTGCTCCTCACTCTCTTCTTAGCCTCTGTGAACAACACATCAAAAAATAAAAAGCCGATAGCCTTGGCGGCTAGTGCTCAAATTCCTCATTAGTCCTAGAATTTATTCTTATGATTAATAAACTAATAAATAAATAAAAAAAGGTCACTGTTAAATTTAATTAATTTTGTTAATAAAGCTTATTTTTGAAGCTAACAAAAGGTGTGTTAATTTTATTCACAGTCGACGCTTCGATTTTCATCCATATCAAAAACTTACTTTAGAACACGGTTTTGGAAGTGAAGCAGGTTCAATCATCACTTTACTGCAAGAGCAAGTGTCTCCAATAGGTGGTAAATCAATTTTGGGATAGCCGTCAGAATATTTGTGTTTTGGTCTTACAACAAGAGGTTCCGAACAGCCCGCACAATAGTCCGAACCCTTTTCATTGCAGACACAAGCAGCATGTAGCTAAAATTTAATATATTGAAATGTTTATGTTAGAAGAATTGTAATTGTAAACGTATAATATTTGGGCGGTTAAATAAAATCAAATTGGAATAAGAAAAATTGTGTTAAACTTAAATTGCATATTTAGCTTTTTTATTTCATAGCAATTTCAGGCTTCCAATTCTCAAAATCGCACAAATCAATAAGTCACTTTCGTGTAACTCTCGTATAACTTTAGATTTTAGGTTTTAATTTTAAGTTTACCTGTGTTACAACAGTCATTACTATCGTCAAATATATAAAACACTTCTCGGACATCATTGTCCTGATTACACTTGTTTTATTATTTTTTTTTTTAATAATTTCTTAAAAATTGTTTGTTTCCACCTCTTCTTCGTTTTTCTTAATGCACTTTCAAAATTCAAAGCTAACTCTTCTATGGTAAAAATCGTCAAAACACCTTCGCTTTTTTATAAATTCTATTAAAGTTAATAAATTATCTAAAAATGAGTTCAAACATTCGTGCAAATCTATTAACTGCTTAAATTCGTTGGGTTTGAGGAAAGTTATGCGTGGACAATCAACTTTACTTTTACTGTACGTTAACTTCTCTTGCCATATTTTGGCATTACTGTACGTTAACTTCTCTTGGCAAATTTTGATATTATATTATAAAAATTAATATAATATAATATAATGCTGCGGAGCAGCACGGGTCCTCTAGTATAAAAATGAAATAAATCTAGTGTTTCAGTTTTTCTATTGAAAAATGCCTTAGAACTTTTAAAACTTTTAGCTTCAATAAATGTCACAGAATCGAGGATCTTTTTGTAGGATAAAAATTTAAATGCTTCTCCTTATATTTGTCATATGGAATATCAATAAATTTTTTATTAACAATATGATTGATTACACCACTTTTATGGAATTCGAATTTTGCTTATATTTCGAACGTTTGCGAAACTGTTTTGACACTTCAATTGACACTTTTTAGCTTTTAAACATTGCCGCTCAAAATTGTGGCACATACAACAACTTTTTGATTTCTTATTGAGATTAGAAAAGTAGACCTATCTTATATTTACCGTCATTCACGATGCGCCATTTAAATTGGAATGAAAATTAGACTAAACACAGAACCTGTTGACATAATATTTATTTACAAAATTATTCTGTTGTTAAATACTTAATCCTAAGTTTCTGGTAATAACAAATCGTTTTAAAAAATCGAAAACTAAATGTATAAAACTACATTTTATATCTAATCTTATTTCTAGTAATGTTTATGTCCTTTATATTTGGCAATACGTCCCGGTTTATAACCACAATCGACTGAGACTTTGCCTGGCACTACGGCTGGTGGTGCATATGCTGGTGGTGCATATGCTGGTGGTGCATATGCTGGTGAATACGAGTAGGCAGATCTTACTTCTTGAAATTGTGGATTTTTAAACTGTTCAGTTTCATATCCCAACTGTTTGTAAGTTAAACTGGGGTGTTCGCCTTCCTCAGCAGCATCCTTTTCAGCAGCATGAGCTTCTTCCTCTTCTGCGTCGGGATATTCTTCTGGTTGTTTCTTGTGGCTTTTTGCTGGCAACGGTTTTTTTAATGTAATAACATCATTTTTCAAAGCATATAAATTTTCTTCTAGAACTGAAGACATATAGACTTTTGGTAAACCATCAATAGGTTTTTGTACAAAACCATAGGCTAGTTTAGCTTCGGGCACTTCGATAGCCTTTCCAGCTTGTATGGCTAAACTAACACTGATGGGGTCGGCTGGTAAAGAATCATCTTTGGGGGCGGTAGGAACATAGTTGGCGCTAAAGACATACATTTTTAGGTAACTTTCATTTAATATTAACATAATTGTGAAGATTTACTTACTGAGGTACTGCGTAGGAACTAGGGGGTTGGTATGCTGTGGAAAATATTGGTGGCGGGGGGGAATCGTATGAGGATGGAGGTGAATATGATGACGAATATGAACTGCTGTATTCCGATTTTTTGCAGCCACAAGTTGGTTTTTTATGCTAAAATGAGAATATTACCAATCTATAATGAACATTGTTGTACCAATGATCGGTCCATCTCCTTTATAATGTGAATATAATTGCTATTTCCAATAATTATTTTTACATGCGTATGTATTATGAAAAATATTGTAATTAAATATGAAGCGAAAGCGATGGATTTTGCAAACTTTTTAAAATTAAACTGAATTCCTGTTCGTTATTTACTCATCTTTTCATACATATGTTAAATTTGTACCGAAATTTTATGTGTCATAATGGTACTTCATTTAAAATCAATCTATTAAATCCGAAGAACACCCTAAAAATATACTCGTGTGGTAAAATTGGAAAAAATAATTTTTTAAAATTAATAGAAATTAAAATAATATTTGAAATGTCAATAAAAAGAATTAAAAGTATAAAATAAAATTAAAATTCTTAATGATGGAAACTGTTAGGATAACATACATTTGCATCTCTTAATGAATATATCGATATTTGCAATATCGATATGCTATATCTGTGGTTTTCTAGAATAACCGCGTATGTCATAAAATCAAAATGTTCAGGAGAGCCAAAAAACGTTATATTAAAAATTATGGGCTCGATATAAAGTTTTTAGGACTTTTTATTTAACAGTCCTGTAGATATGGGCAATAAATACTTTATAAAAAATTTTGAGTCAAAAATCTTAAGAGAAATAGATCCTAGAGAAGGACGAAAAAAACAATATGTAAAATTACACTTAAATTGTGTGCAGATAAAACAACTTATGTCGACAAATGTCGTTTTCTTTGAAAAAGAAAACTACCAGTGCAACTACACATTTAGACATAAGTTGTTGTTGCTTGATTTTTTTTCGTCAACAGAAAGTTAACGGGACTTAGGATGAGAATATAACAACGTATCAAGAATAATAGTGACAACAAATAACAGAAATAAACACATCAGTTTTTATAAATGAAAAATAATCCAAAATTATTTTGCATTTTTTTTTTCATTAATAACAACGTATGACGCTATGTGTCGTTTTTTGAGAAAATAATTTGTCAGCGATCAAACGTAGGTTGACATACGTCGTTAGTGCTGCAAATTAATTTAATAAACATTTAAGTTACGTCGTTATTTAAAGAAAAACATCAGAAATGGTCAATAATTTTTTTTTTTGAAATGAAACACGTAAGAGCGTTAAAAATTATTATATATGGCATCGTTAACTCAAAACTGACAAAAATGGACATACGCGTATGTTAATGATATTTCAACTTATCATATGTCAACTTAACATATGTCAACTTTTCTATCTTCCGTTTGTGCTCCTCACTCTCTTCTTAGCCTCTGTGAACAACACATCAAAAAATAAAAAGCCGATAGCCTTGGCGGCTAGTGCTCAAATTCCTCATTAGTCCTAGAATTTATTCTTATGATTAATAAACTAATAAATAAATAAAAAAAGGTCACTGTTAAATTTAATTAATTTTGTTAATAAAGCTTATTTTTGAAGCTAACAAAAGGTGTGTTAATTTTATTCACAGTCGACGCTTCGATTTTCATCCATATCAAAAACTTACTTTAGAACACGGTTTTGGAAGTGAAGCAGGTTCAATCATCACTTTACTGCAAGAGCAAGTGTCTCCAATAGGTGGTAAATCAATTTTGGGATAGCCGTCAGAATATTTGTGTTTTGGTCTTACAACAAGAGGTTCCGAACAGCCCGCACAATAGTCCGAACCCTTTTCATTGCAGACACAAGCAGCATGTAGCTAAAATTTAATATATTGAAATGTTTATGTTAGAAGAATTGTAATTGTAAACGTATAATATTTGGGCGGTTAAATAAAATCAAATTGGAATAAGAAAAATTGTGTTAAACTTAAATTGCATATTTAGCTTTTTTATTTCATAGCAATTTCAGGCTTCCAATTCTCAAAATCGCACAAATCAATAAGTCACTTTCGTGTAACTCTCGTATAACTTTAGATTTTAGGTTTTAATTTTAAGTTTACCTGTGTTACAACAGTCATTACTATCGTCAAATATATAAAACACTTCTCGGACATCATTGTCCTGATTACACTTGTTTTATTATTTTTTTTTTTAATAATTTCTTAAAAATTGTTTGTTTCCACCTCTTCTTCGTTTTTCTTAATGCACTTTCAAAATTCAAAGCTAACTCTTCTATGGTAAAAATCGTCAAAACACCTTCGCTTTTTTATAAATTCTATTAAAGTTAATAAATTATCTAAAAATGAGTTCAAACATTCGTGCAAATCGTCACTTATTCAATGATTGTAACATTTGATAATTTGCAATACCAATGAATTAACTTGAGTGTCGAAAATGTATTTCTACGAGTACATAAGAATTCCATATAATTGTATTAAATATTTTAGGAATTTTTTATAAGAAAATTTTTCATAAGAACTGTATGTATGAATGTTTGGATTGTGTTTACACTGTGATGAAGTTAAAAATTCATTGAATTCATTTTATCGTTTATCTATGAATTCAAAAACTAAAAGTTGTGTTTCAGTTTACTTTAAAAAATATTGAGAAGTGGGTCGAAAAATGATGGATTGCTATGATTAAAACATTTTATAAAGCGTTCATCTTTTTGTATTATATTATATTTACATCTGCAGATCGACAGATCGACATTCTGATTGCTTACTGAACTCAGAAAACGATTCCAAAAAGATCCGTAAAATAAAAGGGTAGATTATTTGAGAGTTACAATAGAATTATATTATGTGCCATAATTTATTTTAAAACAACTACGAAAATTAAAGTCGTTCTGACCGTTCTACCCTATACCACGATTTAAGAGAAAGCGTTAGGCTTAACTAATAGGATATAGAAAATATGGATAAACTTAATATGAGTGGCATGGTTATGAATTTGTTATCCGCATATATGAAAAAGTTCGTATCGAAAGCTATTTGTACGGGGACTATGTCGGACAATGTCGGAAAATGGACAGTGACTAAATTTTGTAAAATCACTTATATTTCATATACAAACCAAATTTGAGCAAAATCTTTGCAATGCTTTTGTTTTTTGATAGATTTAAGTGATGACCGGGAAGCAGCTTAATATGGGAACTATAAATAAGAATGGTCCCACTGATTTTCGTTTGGGCAACTGATTAATGGGTGTAATAAACGAATATATAGCAAATTTTACCTAGATCTTTATAATAATCAGGATTATAGGGCGATTTAAGTCGATCTCATAAGGGTCTAATCGATATCGTAAGCTAAGTCTGAACATGCTCCGATTTTCACCAATTTCAATAGCGTTCGTCCTATAGCTTTTATACCAAATTTTATCAAAATATATTAAAATTTGCGACCTATAGTTTTATTACAAGGTTTACATGGACACACAGACGGACGGACAGACGGATGACCCAAAAAGCGCATTTTTTTTTCATTTAGCGCTTTTTAATCAAATTTCGTGATTAACAAAATTTTATATACCTACAGGAAAATTTGATTATCTGAAGGATGAGATTCAGATTCTGCACTAATGAAATTTGTTTTTTAAGTTATAGTTTTGAAAAGGCCTGTTTTGATAGTAATCTTGAAGATTAACAATTATCAAACTAGAGTTAATTTTATACACAAAACATCTTAATTATAAAACATATCATTACTCATTATTTAAAAAAAAATCTTTAAAAAAAATTTACAAATGAATTTCGAAAAGGTAAAAAAGAAATTGAAGAGTACGAAAATTGTCTTAACAATTGAAAACTAACTAAATTGAGAAAAGGAGACAGAGTGAAGTATATAACTTCAAAACGTCAGACAATGAAAAAAAAACTTTAGTACAAATACTTATGTTGAAATCACGCTCATTCACAAAAAAAAAAAAAAAATATTTTACTAAGTAAAGTTACGATAATATTATTTGCCATTATTCCCACCAGGATGGTATTTAAAATGGGGTAAATCGGGCATCACAGTGCTTAGACACGAGCAAAAATATGTAGATACCTCTAAAAAAAACATAAAACCCAGTGTGTTTGTTGAATTATTTTATTGGTTGAACATAATAGTATTACAACAATATTCACAGTGCATAAAAAGTTAGTAGTATTGCCACATATTTTTTTTATCGTTACCACGATATAACAAAAAAAAATCGCCATTATGAAAGAAAAAATATAATCCCTAATGAAAAATGGAAAATTAAAAATGAAAATTGAAAAATGAAAACCGAAAAATGGAAAATTGGAAATGAAAAATGAAAAATAAAAAATTAAGAACGAGAAATGAAGAGTGAAAAATGGAAAATGAAAAATCAAAAAAGAAAAATGAAAAAAAGCTCGAAACAACAATAAATACAAAAAAAAAATAAATAAAAAATGAAACGTAAATGAAAAATAAAAACCGAAAAATGAAAATTGAAAAACTTAAAGCTAAAAATTAAAAATAAAAAATTAAAAATTTAAAATAAAAATTAAAAATTAAAAATTAAAAATTAAAAATTAAAAGTTAAAAATTAAAAATTAAAAATTAAAAATCAAAAATTAAAAATTAAAAATTTTAAATTAAAAATTAAAAATTAAAAATTAAAAATTAAAAATTAAAAATTAAAAATTAAAAATTAAAAATTAAAAATTAAAAATAAAAAATTAAAAATTAAAAATTAAAAATTAAAAATTAAAAATTAAAAATTAAAAATTAAAAATTAAAAATTAAAAATTAAAAATTAAAAATTAAAAATTAAAAAATTAAAAATTAAAAATTAAAAATTAAAAATTAAAAATTAAAAATTAAAAATTAAAAATTAAAAACTAAAAATTAAAAATTAAAAATTAAAAATTAAAAATTAAAAATTAAAAATTAAAAATTAAAAATTAAAAATTAAAAATTAAAAATTAAAAATTAAAAATTAAAAATTAAAAATTAAAAATTAAAAATTAAAAATTAAAAATTAAAAATTAAAAATTAAAAATTAAAAATTAAAAATTAAAAATTAAAAATTAAAAATTAAAAATTAAAAATTAAAAATTAAAAATTAAAAATTAAAAATTAAAAATTAAAAATTAAGAATTAAGAATTAAAAATTATAAATGATAAATTATAAATTATAAATTATAAATTATAAATTATAAATTATAAATTATAAATTATAAATTATAAATTATAAATTATAAATTATAAATTATAAATTATAAATTATAAATTATAAATTATAAATTATAAATTATAAATTATAAATTATAAATTATAAATTATAAATTATAAATTATAAATTATAAATTATAAATTATAAATTATAAATTATAAATTATAAATTATAAATTATAAATTATAAATTATAAATTATAAATTATAAATTATAAATTATAAATTATAAATTATAAATTATAAATTATAAATTATAAATTATAAATTATAAATTATAAATTATAAATTATAAATTATAAATTATAAATTATAAATTATAAATTATAAATTATAAATTATAAATTATAAATTATAAATTATAAATTATAAATTATAAATTATAAATTATAAATTATAAATTATAAATTATAAATTATAAATTATAAATTATAAATTATAAATTATAAATTATAAATTATAAATTATAAATTATAAATTATAAATTATAAATTATAAATTATAAATTATAAATTATAAATTATAAATTATAAATTATAAATTATAAATTATAAATTATAAATTATAAATTATAAATTATAAATTAAAAATTAAAAATTATAAATTATAAATTATAAATTAAAAATTATAAATTATAAATTAAAAATTAAAAAATAAAAATTAAAAATTAAAAAATTAAAAATTAAAAATAAAAAAAAAATTAAAAATTAAAAATTAAAAATTAAAAATTAAAAATAAAAAATTAAAAATTAAAAATTAAAAATTAAAAATTAAAAATTAAAAATTAAAAAATAAAAATTTAAATTTAAAAATTAAAAATTAAAGATTAAAAACAAGTAAGAAAATTATAGTCGGTCTAGACCGACCATACGATACCCTATACCATGCGTTTAGAAACCCTATCTCTTAGGCCCAACTAACTGGACATTGAAAATAAACAAAAACCAAATTTGAGTGAGATTTTTATTAATTTTTTTGGCTGCAGATATGAAAAAGTTCATATCGGATGCTATATCTATAAAGGGACTAGGTCCAAAAATGGACCGATCCTGATCATGTTTGGTAAAGTATCTTGTATTTTGCAAAAATATATACAAACAAAATTTGAGAAGAATCAGTGTAATATTTTTGTATTTTAATAGATTTAAGTGAAGATCGGGAAGCAGCTCTATATGGGGTCAAAGGGATCATTATTGGACTACTCATTAGTGGATGTAATGAATGCATACAAACCCAATTTGAGTAAGATCTATATGACAATTTGGATCTTATGGAAATTTATGTCGATTTCATATGGGTAATTTGCATGGGGGCTAGGTCTTAACATGGACCGATTCTCACCAATTTCAATAGCGTTCATCCCATGGCCGACAAAAGCTTATATACCAAATTTCATCAAAATATATTCATATTTGCGACCTGCAGTTTGATTACAAGCTTTACGTGGACACACAGACGGACGGACGGACGGACGGACGGACGGACATTGTTAAATCAACTCAGAAAGTGATTCTGATTCGATCGGTATAATTAAAGATGGGTCTAGGTCAAATATTTTTAGTTGTTACAAACAGCAGCACAAAGTCATTATACCCAAACCACATAGTGGTATAGGGTATAAAAATTAAGAATCACAAATTAAATATTAAAAATTAATGTTTCAGTATCGGCAACAGTTTTAAAGTGGTAGCCGTACTCAACATTGAGTGTAATATTGAGTTTAAGACGCAGGTGGAGGGCATCAAAAAATTTGGCACAGCCGAATTTAACACTCATACTTGTTTTTTATTGATATACACTTACAACGTTACATAAATACTAGCGCTTTCGTTTCATTCTAATTTACGTTTTTTGCTCAAGAAAAGTTGGCATCGCTGACTTTTGGTTATTTATGTATACATTTTTTAAACAAAAAGTAAGTAAATTGAATATTAAATATATTAGTCATTGCCGAAACCGAAGCTATATATATTTAGAAATGGTCCCTTTAATAGAGATATCATTTCTAGTTTGAAGTATAGAAACTATGTGGAAGTCGGTGCATAAGTTACATGGAATGTAAGGTAAAACATATATATTCTCCAATCCTCTTCATTTGAAAGCGGCTATAATGTTACATGGTGCATACCTTATATCTTAAACTCACTTTTACAGACATATTTTGCTAAGTGCAAATATCGAGATATTAAAATTTTCAATTGTTTAAAAAAAACATATCTTACCACATTAAATTAAGACGCAGTTTTTGTGGCATTTGCAGAAGAATAAAATTAATAAAAATTGCTGCTATGCCGATTATCCAGACTTATAAAATTATTTATTTTTATTTTTTTTTTTAACAATTTAACCTTTACACAATTCAAATTGTTTACCACTGACATAGTTTTTTGTTTATAAATTTTCAATTTGTACTCTATCAGCAAATTTATGTTTAATTCACCATTTTAATCATTTAACCCCTTATGCACGGCTAAAGTTGTTATGCAATTGACAAATAATTTGGGTAGAATATTATTATATTCTGTTAGTTCTGTTAAATATTATTTGAAATATCAAAATTCCGAATGCTAATATTAACAGGAACTTTTAATCCCTGTAATATATTTAGGAATTTTCCCCCATTCGAAAATATTGTGCATTCGAACACTCCAATTGAAACAAAATTTTGTTTAAAAAAATAATAATAATAATATTTATTTGAATAAAAAGTAATCTCTTATATTATATTTTCAGTTCATTAAAAGGTTAAGTTAAATAGTATAGTTTTTATTTAATTTAGGTCACATATGGCTTTTTGTACTACTAAGATCCCATTTTTTGCAAAATATTAATAAATATGCTTAATAATCTTCTACGAATACTACTAGAACAAATTATCAAATTTGTTTATGTTTATTTGTAATTTTATATTTAATACGTATATTACCAAACTTAAATATTGAAACCAGCTCAGCACATTTAGTACAATCGATGTCATTTTGTATGTTTTACTATATATAATTTGAGTGGGTTGTTCAAAGAATACCAATTTTTTTTTTGTTTAAGCTTCTTTCGGAAACCAAAATTTATTTGGAAAATATGTGTTTATATACCCTTTACATGTTGAAATATATTAATGGGTGTTTTAAACATTTAAATCGAGTAATGTGGAATAGGGTACCCTATTACTTTCTGTCTTGTACGTGGGTTAGTTTATTATTATGTTATGTGGTTTAGTTTATTATTTAGCTCGATAAACTTTTTCCAGCGATATTCAATATCTTCGATACACTGTTTATAGTAAGAACTGTTTAGTTCCTTAAAATAACCACCAACCGCAGATTCCATCTCTTCATTGTTGTTAATCTTTTACCACCGAGATATTTTTTAAGTTTGGAAAATCATTCCAGGAAGCTGGCTATAAGGTGCGTGATGAAGCAATTCGAACTTTAACTCATAGATATTGGCCATCGCAATAGTGGATGTGTTAACTGGTGCATTGTGTTGGTGAAACAGCACTTTCTTTTTCGCCAAATATTGCCTTTTTCCTAAATTCCATCTCTTAAACGCTGCATTAAGTTAGCATAATACTCCTTTTTGAAGGTAATTAATAAAAGTTATCCCATGCGCATTCCTTGCATGCCTTCTTTGGACTTCTTCCATTTCAGACAACTGCGTTGTCTCAGGTGTGAAGTTTTGGACCCACGTCTCATTCATGGATACGAATCTACGCAAAAACTCGGCCAAACACAATTGAAACATCTTCACGACGCTCATATTGCGGACAGCTTTGTCATCTCCAAATTTTCGATCAATATGCGACGTATAGCACTTTTTGAAATGACTGTCATTTCAGCTAGCTCACGCAACTTCAGCAGACGATCATCCGATACCATTTTGTGGATTTTCTTAACTGTCGACCTAAATTGGCAGCTCGTACGGCCTCTTTTAAACTCTGACACCCAGGTCTCCCCCAGAGACCTTTCAAATGAATTACATAACGGGGACCAATTTTTTTCCATGATTACTAATTCACTGAGATCGTTTACTTTGATGGCTCCAAAAAAATACTAAACAACGTGCCAGCTCGAAACTTAAAACATATGTTTTATAAGGTTGCCACTTTTCACCAAAATAGTCTTTTTCAAACTACTTCCGCCATCTATACGTCAGGTCGGGTTGTTCTGGGACTGCTCTCGTATAAGTTAATATGTTTAAAAAAAGTGAAATGGGATTCAAAAAACATGTATCAAGCATGTATTTAGAAGCTTTTAAAAATAATTAATTTTAGTCGCAAGCCATGTTTCGAAATTACACATCAAGTGTATTCCACTTATCCTCCAATTTTAGAAAATTATTATTTTTGATGTACCTAAGGATAGATATAACCGTTTTCTTTAAAACACATTTAGGTAATTGTTTAAGGCATAAATAAATAGTGAATTAATATGTTGTACTAAATTTGTATATTTTCCCTTATTACTTCATTCGAAATATTTAAAAATAAAAAGGGGGTTTCACATTACCGAACATCGTCATCTTGTTAAATCTTGTCCTAATGTATTTATTCTTTTCCGTAATATGTTTCATGTAATTATTTT
Source organism: Cordilura impudica (assembly GCA_963682025.1). Taxonomy (NCBI): domain Eukaryota; kingdom Metazoa; phylum Arthropoda; class Insecta; order Diptera; family Scathophagidae; genus Cordilura; species Cordilura impudica. The sequence goes on from OY821520.1 coordinate 20,022,663, forward strand.
TAAGCTCAAAATAGCGTTAAAAACTCGAGATCTACACATTTTCCAAATGAAATTTGAATATTTACGAATGAAAATTCCTGAGTTTCAAATGGTGGTCTCCTAATTTAAAATGTAAATTTCTTAATTTCAGTTAAAATTTATGGAATTACAAATGGAAATTTCTAAATTTTAATTCGACTACAAATGGAATATTCATTTCCAATTTTTAGTTGGAAATTTTGATTTTAAATTGATGTTTCTGAATTTCAATTAATTTTTCCTGTATTTCAAATAGAAGTTTAGAGTCTTAATATATTCAGAATTGCAATTGCTAAAGTTGAGATATTTGCCAAAAATCGTTTGCTATTTATTTTCAATTTCAAAATATTTTTCATAAAAATTATGCAAAAATCAAAAAGTCAAAAGTATTAGGGGCTTATTCTATAAAATTTTCTATTTGTATGAAAAATGTAACACGTAAAATCATTTTTAAACGTTTTGGTTCGTTTGAAATATACAAATTTGTTCATAATAGTTTTAAACTATTCGTTACATTTGAAAATATTTTGTTTGTTTGAAGCGGTTTTTTATAGCTTAACTTTTAACATCTTACCGACTAGCTAGAGCTCTGAAATTTTTGACATTTACGTCGAGAGAATGCTACTCCTTATTTAATCATTTCTTCCATGTTTTGACAATTAATTCTCAAAAAATTCTTATTTTACAAAAAATTATACGAAATTATAATTTTTGTTATATTAAAAAAAAATACTTTGGAAAAATGTTTTCGGGTTTTAAGAATTAACAAATGAGAATTGTGGCATTTCTTTTGAGTATTAGTAAATAAGATTGTTGCATTCCTTATTTGCTAATTCTCAAAACCTAAATATAAAATTAAAACTAAATTTAAAAAATAGTAAAGGATTTTTATATTATATTTTAGGTTCGCGGGTGAACTTCCGAAAAGCGCATATCTCCGATCGGTCTGAAATTTGGTATACTAACGTAGTTTGACCCTCTAATCACGAATATTATAGCGAAAATTGCAGCAAATGCCGTTTTCAGTATAAAAATAGGAAAAAACATTGTTTTGCATTGCATTGCCGCACTACCCTGACCGATTTAGACATTTTTAGCTTTTCCAGAATGCACCACGTAGAGGTAAAGTCTATAAGCATTCCTTGTGTGTGTATATATATATATATATATATATATATATATATATATATATATATATATATGTATGTTGCTTCGGTCGTATTGTGGTTGTATTTGCCATTTCTTTGGCAAACGAACTGACCACAGCCCAATCGTGATTCGTACAATGTCATGTACTTTTTATGTAGGCCACACAATATCTTATGGTAGGGATCATTTCAATGTCGCGTAACCATTGTAAAGTTTTTACGTGATCAAGCAATATCGAGTTTAAATGAAAGATGCTATGATATGCCCGATCCATTATGATATGCCCGGAATTACAGTTTATACAATTCAAATAAAATTATGAACTCGAAAAGAATTCGTCGCTTTACTTTCAATGTTTTCCGCAGTAGAAGCTTCACTCGAAATATATCATTGGAAAGCTTACTTGAGTGCCATTTATCTTGATATTTCAGAAATCGAAATCCATTAACCCGTTAGTATTTTTTACATTATTTTTTTTCTTTTTCGGAAAACGTGGCATTATCTCCAAAAATAACGTATGTAATGTATGTAGTTACCAAAATGCAGTAAAAGCAGTTACCATAAGCTTCTTTTTCATGTACGTAATATCCTTGTAGCTCCTTAAGTGCTGAAGATATTAGGGGGTAAATTTGTATTTTCTGAAAATTTTTAGGAGAAAACATGAATTATATATATAAATCGATGGCACAATATCGACAAATTTTTGTCCTAACAAATCGGCCCAGCCTAATGTACACACAGAAAACGGATTCGTTGTGGCAACCGAATTTTGTTAGTCATATTTACTATCAAAATATTCTGTCGTGACCGCAGATTCGATTGTATGAATTGTCTCATTCAGTTGATATCGTAGAATTTAGATTTTATTTATTGATTGTTACAACCATGTGGAGTAATTAAATAAATATAAATAAAATATCTTTCATAACAAAAACAAGTAAGAAAAGTATAGTCGGTCTAGACCGACTATACGATAACCTATACCATGCGTTTAGAGACCCTATCTCTTAGGTCCAACTAATTAGATATAGAAAATAAGAATAAACCAAATTTGAGTGACATTGTTATTAATTTGTTTGCCCTCGTATATGAAAATGACTAGGTCGAAAAATGGACTGATCCCGACCATATTTGGTAAGGCTTATTTTTTCCAAAAACATACCATAAAAACCAAATTTGAGAAAATTTTTTGTTTCTTTTTATAGATTTAGGTGATGATCGGGAAATCAACTTCATATGAGGGCTATGACTAAGAATTGTCCTATAGGGTTTCATTTTGAACTTCTGATTAATGGATGTAATAAACATATACAAAACTAATTTGACCGAGATCTACATAATAGTTTGGATATTATGGTAATTTAAGTAGATATCATAAGGGTCATTTGTATGGAGACTAGGTCAGAATATAAACCGATTTTCACTAATGTCAATAGCGTTCATCCTATGGCCGATAAAAACTTATATACTAAATTTCATCAAAATATATTCATATTTGCGACCTTTGGTTGAATCAAGGTTTACATTAGACGGACAGACGGACGGACGGACATCGCTAGATCAACTCAGAAAGTGATTCTGTGTCGAACGGTATAATAAAAGATAGGGCTATGCCAAATATTTTTTGGTAGTTACAAACATCAGTACCTAGTCATTATACCCTAACCACATAGTAGTATAGAGTATAATAAATTTATAGCATGTTCAGACGGCAAAATAAACCACTTGATTCGCTCTCTGAATCATGATTATGAACCTTGGTGTTCAGACGAGTGTTCTTGTTTCATTTTGACGTTTATATTTTTTGTGCAAATATTTGAAGACATCCTTCTACACTTTACGTTTCACTATTTCATTTTTTCCATTTTTATTTGAATATATATATGTAAATATATACTTTTTATTTGTTAAATGTTTCTATTTATTTTATTGCACTAATTAATTTATTGTTTTTTTCTTTGTTTATATATTTTTGACAGCTAGTTCAGATAAACTAGCGATAATTTCTTATCAAACTTGGAGATGACACTCAATGTTTCTAGGTTCACAACTAGGTTCATTCTGAACCAAGTAGATTCGCTCTCAAAATTTTGTATGGCGAATCATGTAGATTCAATCATGATTCGGGCGCGAACCGTGAATTAGAGAGCGAACCGCGAATCTTGCTGTCCGTGTGAATATAGCATAACATGATAACGCTAAATTTGCAAGTTAAATATTACTGATATTGAATTATTTTAATATAAGTACTTATTTATAAATCTCTTCAATAAAGCTGTAATGATTTTTAAAATTTAGGGAATTTAGAAATAAACATATCTTATAAAAATATACTGGTGGTAAATCAGTTCAAAATTATGTTTTGTTGTTGTTATTGTTTTCCATTTCATTTGCGTTGACTTCCCTTTTTGTATATTTGGTAATTGTATACAACACAACTCTTCACTTAAACAAAAGAACTTCTTTTAAAAAATGTTTACAGCTTTTATAGCTTTGAAGAGCATTTCATATTTGTTCTTCAAAGTCCTGGCGGTTGTTTTGTTTTGGCTGCTTTCGTAGGGTCCAGTGGGCCGAACATCCTTCGATTTCCCTTTTCATTGCAAACATTCATTGTCTACACAGAATAAATTTTAAATGAGTAAATCTTATTTAATTAAAAATGGATTTTAAAATTGTATAAATGCTAATTTTTGCATCAATATTCATTAACAAACGTAACTTCACTGGTAGAACTTAGAGAATGCAAACCATATTGCAGAAGCTATTTTCGTAGAGAATGTGAATGACCATATGGAACTTACCAAATCGTCGAATCTGCTTAAATGCACTTTATCTGTTGGGTTAGGTTGGGTTACGGTATTTGGTATTTACAAAAGAATTTGATTTTTCTTTTGACCATGAATACCAAAGCAGATCTTTTATTACAACCAAAAAATAATCTTATATATTAAAAGAATTTATGAATAAACTTTGCATTCAAGATTTTTTTCAATATTTTTCTTCTCTCAAACCTCTATAATTAGAGTTCTAATTAACGTAGGCTGTTGACATAGGTCTAAGAACACTCAGTGGATCAAGCTCCTTCTTTTGAGCTATTAACTGCTTAAACTTGTTGGGTTTGAGGAAAGTTATGCGTGGAGAATCAACTTTACTTTTACTTATCTTGGCATATTTTGGCATTACTGCACGTTAACTTCTCTTGACAAATTCGTTGGGTTTGAGGAAAGTTATGCGTGGACAATCAACTTTACTTTTACTGTACGTTAACCTCTCTTGGCATATTTTGGCATTACTGTACGTTAACTTCTCTTGGCAAATTTTGGTATTATATTATAAAAATTAATATAATATAATATAATGCCAACAATCTATCACAACATCTGATTTTAGTTGTTGCAATCCTCAATATTTAGTATCGAAGCATTTTATATTGCTTTCAGTTTAGTTGCATCAATTGAATTAGTTAACTAAATTTGTATAAAGATATTGATTGGTAAAGTGAACTAATTGTGCTATCGAGAGTACTTCTATTCTAAAAGAACTGTGTTAGTGAAGAAAATCTGTTAAAATAAAAATTCTTATTACCTAATGATATGTTCAGACGGACAGAAAAATTTGAGGTTCGCTCTCTCATTCACGGTTCGTGCCCCAATCATGATTGAATCAACATGTTTCGCCATACAATATTTTGAGAGCGAACCAGCTTGGTTTATTTTGAACCTTGCTGCGAACCACGAAAAATTTAGTGTCGTCTCCAATTTTGATAAAAAATTATCGCTAGTTTATCTGAACTAGCTGTCAAAAATATATAAACAAAAAAAAAAAAACAAAAAATTAAAGTGTGCAATAAAATAAATAGAAACATTTAACAAATAAAAAGTATATATTTACATATATAGATTTAAATAAAAATGGAAAAAATGAAATAGTGAAACGTAAAGTGTAGAAGGATGTCTTCAAATATTTGCACAAAAAATATAAACGTCAAAATAAAACAAGAACAATCGTCTGAACACCAAGGTTCGCAATCGTGATTCAGAGAGCGAACTAAGTGGTTCATTTGCCGTCTGAACATGCTATTATAGCTAATATATATAATATTATAATATTATAATATTCTACTAGTGGTAACCGAATTCCAATCAGTTCTTTTTCTGTGTACATATAAACATTTTGAAATTAATAAATAAACGAAATTCTATACGCAATATGACTATATGGTTTAATAAGTATTAAGAAATATATAAAACTAGATTGAAATTGATAAGAAAAAAAATATTTATAAATAATACATAGTGCAAAATAAGATGAAAAATAATATAGAATTACCATAACAAACTGATGTACTTAATGACTCATTATCTCATATAATATTTAGACTTCCTAAGTGCAAAGCTCCTCAAAACACAAAACTCTCGTGTGACAATTTCGTATATGATTTATATGAGGCCAAGTTGAGGTTTTTTTTGTCGAATTTTTATTTTTAAGAATATTTCAGTCCACAAAACACACGTACGTAATCCATTAATGTAGCTTTAATTAAGTTAACTTGTATCGATTTTATAGTATTTCCCCTGATAATAATTAGTAACTAACCAAAAATCATATTTCCGCTGAAAATAATTACTAAGTAACTAAAAAAAAATCATAAAACTAACAGAACTTGATAATCTTCAACAATTTTCGAAAATTTCTAACAAAAATGGGTTGAGGCATATCTAAGTATTTCCAATGACCTTTCGGAATAATATATAAATAAAAACATAATTAAAAGAAAAAAACAATTTCAACTTCAGTTTGTTCAATATCATTTTGCTCTATTGTCTGAGCAGTGATTATAAGCAGTTTATTAATTAAAGTATTATCGTTATCAACATCATTCAATTCATTAATCGGTATACTGTCATCCAAAATATTACCAAAGTTCCAAATTTCCAATAACATATAAATATTAACAGTTGCTGAATGCTTCTGATAATATTTATACAGTACTACTCATAAAAAAAAGGTGTCATAGTAGTCGATATCGTGGCCAGAAATGAAAGAGATTTCTTCCAAAATGTTTAAAAGTTTTAGAGTAGATTGTAAGGGCTCAACACGGGGTAACTTATAGATTCTGCTATCGCCAACCACCAAATCATTAAGATCAATCATGTTGTTATTGCAATCGTATGCTGGTTTATGAGAATCGAAAACACCAGGACCATAGTTCATTACAATAACATCGTTGTTTGCTGCTTCGGCGGCTACTGAACGGAAGTACATATCACGAGCCTTTTTGGTAGAGCAAAGCAGTGAGCTGAACACCAATGGTTGAACGGGAAGGCTGGAGTTAATGTTGACCATAAGTTTTTGAATGCCATTAAGATGTTCGCATTTAATAAATTCTTGATTGAGAGCTACGGGAGCATATATCTGCTCGTGAATGTATGATTTCCATGATTCGGCATCCTGTGGTTCCATTAACAGCTGTGTAGCTGTATGGCCCTCATTGTGAATGATAATTGCTAGCTCAAACTGCCTTTTGCCATGATTTTCATGGCTGAGTACAGTGGAAAGTAAATTGTGGAATAAATTGTAGTCTGCTTTCTGCCAGTCGTTAATGTTGCAACAAACGACCTGGATATTCTTATTAAGAAATTCTATTTCCTTACGAATTTCTTGTAAAATTTCCTCATCATTATCGATGAGCATAGCCACGGATCCCGCCTTGAAGCGGCGACACGTTTCAACTGCCAATTGTTTTCCCAAGGGATTCGATATACCACTTAAGACAAAAAAACACATTTTATTCAAGTCCATTCTTTTTGTAGCCATTTTTCAATAAGTTTCTGTATCTGATTTTACTTAGATTATGTATATATATATGTATTTTTTTTTTTTTTTTAAATAAAAATTTTAATATTTTTTAATATAAATTATTTGATTTTTTGTTTAAGTTCCACAAAAATTAAAAACTTTTAAGATGTGTTATTCCACTATCGACTGCACTACTGTACTGATTTTCTTTAAGCTCGTCTAGTTCCTAAGTAAACTTTTTGAGACAAATATTGTTGATATGGCAAAAGCCATTTGTAAATCTGAGAAGATAAGAATTAATCAATTCTAGTGTTATGCGGTTCAAAAAGCTGACACGTCTGGTAGCATGCACAGTAGTCGGAATTAAAAAAAAATAAATGATTCTACTCCGTTGATGTACCGATTTTTTCTAAGCTAGTGTTGTTAACCAGTAAAAATTGGAATAAGAAACAGGAGATAGTGATACTTCAAAAATATTAGAAATGTTAACGGGGAACACCTTTTCAAATTATTTCCCCTTCAAAGTTTTTTTTAGCAATTATCTATACAATTATCTCCAATCGTATTGCTAAGAACAACAGTATTATTGCCACATTAATCGTTTTTATTCCCTATATTTGACTTAGACCCATATTTTATTATACCGATCGACTCAGAATCACTTTCTGAGTCAATTTAGCGATGTCCGTCCGTCCGTCCGTCTGTCTGTGTGCCCATGTAAACCTTGGAATCAAACTACATATATATATTTTGATGAAATTTAGTACATAAGCTTATATTGGCCATAGCATAAACGCTATTGAAATTGGTGAAAATCGGTGCATGTTCAGACCTCGTCCTCATACAAATGACCCCTATCGACTTAAATTGTCATAAAATCCAAATCCAAATCTTATAGATCTCGGTCAAATTGGCCTTGTATATGTTTATTACTGCCATTAATCAGTTTTCGCAAAATTAACTCTATAGGGCAATTCTTAGTAAAAGCCCCAATATAAAGCTGCGTCCAGATCTTCACTTAAATCTATCAAAAAAACTAAATATTGCATAGATTTTTCTCAAATTTGGTATTTATACATTTTTGCAAAAAATAAGTAGTGACCTTACGAAATATGGTCAGGATCGGTCCATTTTCGACCTAGTCTCCATATAAATATAGCATCCGATATGAACTTTTTCATATTCAAAGGCAACAAAATTTATAACAATATCACTCAAATTTGGTTTATGCTTATTTTCTATATCCAATTAGTTGGGCCTAAGATATGGGGTCACTAACGCATGGTATAAGGTATCCTATAGTCAGTCTAGACCGACTATAATTTTCTTACTTGTTGTCTACTGCTAAAGTTACCTCCTTCAATATAAATAATTCTTCAATTTAAATAATATCTGTGGTCACAAGCGATAACCGCCTAAGTCGACTTAAGAACGATTTGAGTTATGTATGCTATCATATTCTACTAAAAACGGTTTATACTTACGTGAAATTCCCATTTCTCTAACACTGTTTAATAAAAAGTTATTAATGAAAACATACTGACCTAAGTTGTAATGAAGCCCCATTACATTTATATAAAAAGTCATTTTTCTCGAAAGCATGGTATTCGATGATTTGAATCATCTTTGCTATCATGTTCTACTAAAAACGCTCTATATATACGTGAAATCCTCATTTCTCTAACACTGTTTATTAAAAAGTTATTAATGAAAGCATCTGACCTAAGTCGTACTGAAGCCCAATTACATTTATATAAAGTTATTTTTCTCAAAAGCATGATTTTCGACTTAGGCGGTTAATGCTTGTGACCACAGATATAATATTCTTAAATTTTGAAATACTCGTATTCAAAATTCCATTTAGGCTTTACAATTATTAATGAAATTATTAAAATGTGTCTAATACGGAAAATATAAAGATTTTGGAGCGGACGTCTTATTTTATTTTATTTTTATTTTTTTATTTTTTTGATTATATGTAACTAAATGAAATGATATAAGGTATCAATCTTTAGTGTTTTAGTGTTCTTATTATACCCTATACCACTATGTGGTTTGGGTATAATGACTTTGTGCTGCTGTTTGTAACAACCAAAAATATTTGACCTAGACCCATCTTTAATTATACCGATCGAATCAGAATCACTTTTTGAGTTGATTTAACAATGTCCGTCCGTCCGTCCGTCCGTCTGTGTGTCCATGTAAACCTTGTAATCAAACTGCAGGTCGCAAATATGAATATGTTTTGATGAAATTTGGTATATATCGGCCATGGGATGAACGCTATTGAAATTGGTGAGAATCGGTCCATGTTCAGACCTAGCCCCCATACAAATTACCCCCATGAAATCTACATAAATTGCCATAAGATCCAAATTGTCATATAGATCTTACTCAAATTGGGTTTGTATGCGTTCATTACATCCATTAATGGGTAGTCCAAAAATGATCCCTTTGGCCCCATATAGACTGCTTCCCGATCTTCACTTAAATCTATTAAAAACAAAAATATTGCACTGATTCTTCTCAAATTTTGTTTCTATATATTTTTGCAAAATACAAGAGACTTTACCAAACATGATCAGGATTGGTCCATTTTTGGACCTAGTCCCCATATAGATATATCATCCGATATGAACTTTTTCATATCTGCAGCCAAAAAAATTAATAAAAATCCCACTCAAATTTGGTTTTTGCTTATTTTCTATGTCCAGTTAGTTGGGCCTAAGAAATAGGGTTTATAAACGCATGGTATAGGGTATCGTATAGTCGGTCTAGACCGACTATAATTTTCTTACTTGTTTTTTTGTTTATATTCATATAACTGATGTTTTTGTTTAATAATAAAATAACATGACATGTGTTTTTTTAGAGTTTCAGAACTTTAAATTAAAATACAGTAAAGAAAGATATTTTTAATATCAATTAATCTGGCTTTATAGGATAGATAAATTTATGCCATTAATGTTTAAATGCGATTTGGACCATGTGGTCGCCGCGGCTGGCGCTTACATGGCGTAATCTGGAAATCCAATTTTCGCACACTTTTCACAGCATTTGCGGCCGTATTTCGCCAATAACTTGATTTCCAAGTGTTCGTAGACGAGTGACTTTAAATAATCAAAAAAAAAAAAAAAAATATATATACTGCATTGGGGTTAAATCATACGATCTTGGTGGGCAATTAGCAGGACCATTACGTCAATTCTTCGTTCATCAAAAGTTTATTTGAGTAAATTAATCTTTTCCCTATATTGTTCACCATTGAGAATAACATTCTGTCTATCATCGGTTTTGAAGACATATAGACCAATAACACCGCCAGCCCATAAAGCGCACCAAACAGTAATTTTCTGGACAAAAGCTTGTGGATTACCTTCACTTATCTACGAACCCATTCAACCAAAAATGAGCTTTATCGCTGTACAAAATTTTTTATGGAAAATCAAAATCAATATAAATTTGTGTTTCAGTCCATTGGTCGAATCGGCGGCGCATACGGTGGTCGTTTGGTCTTTATTCTTGCACAAGTTGAATCTTAAAAGCTAGTAAACCAAAATCCTTTCCGAAAATTTTCCATAAAGTTGATGGACACATCCCCATTGCTGAGAAGGGCGCCGTTTTGATTTATGTGGGTCTTCTTCAGTGCTTGGCGTCTTACGGGATGAACATTATATCGTTATGACTACCATAAAATGAACAAAGTGCACGATAAGTTTGACGAACCGAGCCATTACTTTGACAGAAAATTTTCATAACTTGCAAGCGTTGCTCTTGTGAAATAGCAAACCAAACTAAACAAAAAGCAACTATCAGCTGTTAAATCAGATGTGTAACTGTAGAAAAACGCCCGTTTAAAGTTACATTTTTTACGCTTGTGTTATTAACACTAAAACGAATGTGACGATTTAGTTATTTCAGAAGCTAATTTATATATATTTAGATAAAAATATACAATACTCTATACCATGGGTTTCGAGAGAGGGTATGGGATCCAGCTTACTGAGGTAATAACAGGACACAGACAATAAGCATAAACCAAATTTTAGTGCTATTGTTATTAATTTGTGGTGCGTAGATTTGAAAATGTTCATATCTGATGTTATTTTCATATGGGGACTACGCCAAAAAATGGACTGTTCATGACCAGATTTAGTAAAGTCACTTGCATTTCTCAAAAACATATATAAACTAAATCTGACTATTGATTAGTAGGACTGTTGATTAATGGGTATAATAATCTGGATTTTTTGACCTTTTTTGTCGGTCTAATTTTCGATTTTCACCAATTTCAATAGCGTTCGTCGTATGGTCGATAGAAGCTGATATACTAAAATTCATCAAAATATATTCATATTTGCAACCTGTAGTTTGATTGTATGGTTTACATGGGCAGACGGACGGACATCGCTAAATGGACTCAGAAAGTGATTTTTAGTCGATCGATACAATAAAATTTGTGTATAAAAATAAAATATTATTTTGATAAAAAAAAAAACAAGTAAGAGTATTAAATTCAGTTGAGCCGAATCTTTTATTATTCTCCACCTGGGTCTTAAACTTAATACTATAACCAACGTTAGATACGTTTACCATTTTTACACAGTTACTTAACCTTTAAGTTCTAAAACCACTTAAAATTTATAGTTAATTGTTTTTCTATTTTGACGAGTATTTATTATAATTTCTTGTTTTTTTTTATCAGGACAATTATGGTTTTTTCATATAAAGATTTAACTTCTATCTGAAAAATTGCATTATTTTTCTGTCGCTAATCGACTCAGAAAATGATCGGTATAATAAAAAATGGGTCTTGGTGAAATATATTTGGAAGTTACAAACATCAGCACAAACTCATCATAATAATTATTGTAAGAATAAATATAGGGTATAATGAGACATTGCTGTAATATCTTCCAAATCAATGTTTTTTCAAAACATTTTTGGCTTTTCTATAATTTTCTTAACGAATGAATTATTATAAATATTGCATTTTTATATTAATGTAGAACTACTGTGATTATGATTAGGGAAATGTGTTCCATTAATAGTTCATTGAATTATAACATACAATATAAAACGAATGCTATGTTATAATGGGACTGTTGTTTTGAGCAAAATAATTGGATGTTCGGGATTTGTTGAATAAGAATTTTTTAAATTAAAGAATATACAGGGCGCGATGTGTGAAACGGAATTCTATAAAATGGTTCTTGTCATCTTGATATTTGATTTTGAGAAACTTCAGGTAGATATTTTAGTTAAAAAAGTTAGAAAAACTTATTAAGTGGGGAAGCATTGAAGTGAAAAAAATATGTATTTCTAAAATCTTGATTTGATAGTTTTCCTTATTATGTTACAATTTAGCCAAAGGCGAAAATGATGATTTTTAAATTCTCCTATATTAATAGCTCTCAAAATAATAAAATCAGAAGATATCTTTTAATGGGTTTCCTTTTGTAATTTATTTTAAATTATTGTTAAATCTGTAATCAGATACCGTATATTACAATAACTATAATTTTTATTATTTTCATCAAAAGAATAAAACTATGATATTCTTCAAAAGAAGAAAAAAAATTTTTCTTAAGCAAAATATTTCAAACAATATTTTTGCATAAAATTGAAAATAAAAGTTCTTTTTTAAAAGGAACTTTTTTTTGTAAAACTAAGGTAGTTTTTATAGATCAGTTATTTTTCACTATAAAATAAATATTTTCACCTATTATCCGACATGCAATTAACCTGAACACTCAGTTAATCGGAATATTAATTTTTCTTACATATTTTGGCTTTTTTATCTTTCACAGGAGACATTTTTTTATTATTCGGGGATTCACAGAAAATAACATTCATTTAACTTATTTATTTATTTTTTATTTTTATGATGTATAAAAAATTATTTTCTGGCACATTATTTGAAAATAAATAAACTAGAATACTAAATAATCTAACCCATAAAAACAAAAGCCCGTATTCATAATCAAATTCTAGCAGTTGGCTAACTTTTTTCATACAAATTTTGAAATTTTCGTATGAAAAAAAGTTAGGCAACTGCTAGAATTTGATTATGAATACGGGCGAAAGTTTTTATTAAAACTCTTTCTTTCCTTATGCATATGAGTTTTGAATCTCTCCGTGACTGTGCGTGACTGTGTGAGAATATCTTAAAATTAATCTTTGGCCACAACAAGTATATGGAAAAAGTTTCAGATCGATCGGATGAGGTGAAGTGAGGTTTTAATCTCTCCGTGACTGTGCGTGACTATGTCAAAGTTAATCTTTTTTCATGACAAGTCTATCGACCAAGTTTCGGATCGATCGGATAAGGGGAAATAGGTTTTAAAGCACTCCGTGACTGTGCGTGACTACCCCAAAAATAATCTATAGTCACAACAAGACTATGAGCCAAGTTTCAGATCAATTGGATGAGGGGGAATGGGATTGCCCCATGGCAGACAGACAGACAAACGGAGATTATGAGTTAAAAGAAAGAGTTTAAAAATAATGAAATCAAGTAAAATTTCTAGTTTTAATAAAACATTCTCAAAAAAAAAATTTTTTTTTTAATTTTTCTTTTTTTCGAAGATTTTTTTGTATTATTCTGATTTTTAAAACTTTTTTTTTGTTTTTTTTACAGTTGAAAATTATAATTACTTGATTGATTAAAACAAAAAATATAAAGTTTTCCGGTTCTTCTCTGAAATAGTAAAATTTTAATAGTTAATATTAAACAAAAGTGCAGAGAAAAGCCGTGGAGTATTCCACCAATACTTTTATAAAAATGCATATTTTATATTAAAACAAGTAAGATTATTATATTTGGCTGTGCCGAATCTTTGATACCCTCCACCTGTTTTCCAAACACAATGTCATAACCTGGTTGTCAACACTAAAAGATAAAAAAAGGCTAGATTTAATTATATTGGGTAGATTAACAAGAATTTTAGGACACCGCCAGATCGACCTTTCCATTTATAAAGTTCGAGAATATATATAGCTTATGGGGTCTGCGGACTTTATTTGGATAAGTTACAAATGAATTGACAAACTGATATGTACCCCTGCGCAGTGGTGTGGAGGGTATAAAAAATCCCGATGAAAAAAAGAAAAGTTAGAAAAGTTAATTTTTTTAAAAAGAAAAGGTACTTTTTAAAAGAAATTATTAAAAAAAAAAAATTTTCGAAAAGGTACTATTTTATAAAAGGTACTTTGTTAAAGCTAAAAGCACTTATTTTTTATTTATAATTTATATCTTTTTAAATTTTTATCGTGTAGTTTTTAATTTGTTATTACTAACTTTTAGTTTTTATTATTTTTATTTCTTATTTTTGAATTTTAATTTTTTATTTTTATTTTTAGTTTTTAATTTTTCGTTTTTCATTTTTAGTTTTTAATTTTTAATTTTTATTTTTAATTTTTAGTTTCTCATTTTTAAAATTTCCTTTTTTTTTCCTTTTCATTGGGGATTATATTTTTTTTTTTTCATATTGGCGATTTTTTTATTATATCGCGATAACTATAAAAAAAAATATTTGGCATTGCTACCAACATAGCCCATGGTAGTTGTGTTTTTTGGTATGGTTTTGCATAATTTTTTTTTTTTTTTGGCTTTTTTTATTACTGCGAATGTCGTTGTATAACAATTATATTCAACCACTAAAATATTACAAGAAACACACGGGGTTTTTTGTTTTTTTTTTAGAGGTGTATACAAATTTTGGGACATATCTTAGCACAATGACGCCTGATTTACTCCATTTTAAACACCAACCTGGTGGGAATAATGGCAAACAATATTATCCTAACTTTACACAGGTAAATGGTTTATTTTATGAATGAGCATTATTTTAACAGACATACGGACAGACGGATATCACTGTACCGACTCAAGCTGTGCTAAGGATAAACAATTTATATACTTTATGGGGTTGGAAATTAGTTTTTCGAAGAGTTACAAGCGGACTGACAAACCTATATATACTCTCTACCACTGTGATGTGGAGGGTATAAAATTGATTTCCAATAAGAATTTTAATTTAAACTGTTACTTTCTTATTATTATAAAGAGTAAGAAGTAATCGAAAAGTTGTGTTCTGTACAGTTGAAACATTTTGTTTTTCAATTTCAATTTATTGAACCCAAAATATTCTTATCAAATTTAACAAAAAGCTAAATTTAAAATATAACAGAATTCCTTACATACAAATCGTATTTAGATTATTATTAATGCCTTAAGAGAAGAAAACAATTTTTAACATTGGAACTAATAACATGTTTGTGTAAATAAATACTTTAAAAAAAATATCAAAAAAGTAGGGAAAAATTTATCATTATCACTTTTTTTTTTTTTTTTACAAAAAGAAAATCCTACAAACCAAGGAAACAAAAAATAAACAATATCTTATATTACATAGAATGGTATAAACTAATATTACGCATAAATTGCGATGTATTATAAACTGTGTAATATTTATGTAGAGAATTAAATCTTCTGTGATAAAATAAAGCCTTTGAATTATTAAAAACTGCATTATTCTCATCTAAAACTTTTAAGAGTAGTGGAGAATAATATCTTTCAACTAGGTATTTATCTTCTCCATATTTTTAAAAATGTTGAAAATTTTATTAATTTAATAAATAATTATTTTGGATTACAACAATAAATAAAAAGTTTTCCGGTTCTTGTCTGAAATATGTACAAACAAGTAAGAAAATTATAGTCGGTCTAGACCGACTATACGATACCCTATACCATGCGTTTAGAAACCCTATCTCTTAGGCCCAACTAACTGGACATTGAAAATAAGCAAAAATCAAATTTGAGTGGGATTTTTATTAATTTTTTTGGCTGCAGATATGAAAAAGTTCATATCGGATGCTATATCTATAAAGGGACTAGGTCCAAAAATGGACCGATCCTGATCATGTGTGGTAAAGTCTCTTGTGTTTTGCAAAAATATGTACAAACAAAATTTGAGAAGAATCAGTGCAATATTTTTGTTTTTTAATAGATTTAAGTGAAGATCGGGAAGCAGCTCTATATGGGGTCAAAGGTATCATTTTTGGACTACTCATTAGTGGATGTAATGAACGCATACAAACCCAATTTGAGTAAGATCTATATGACAATTTGGATCTTATGGCAATTTATGTCGATTTCATATGGGTAATTTGTATGGGGGCTAGGTCTGAACATGGACCGATTCTCACCAATTTCAATAGCGTTCATCCCATGGCCGATAAAAGCTTATAGACCAAATTTCATCAAAATATATTCATATTTGCGACCTGCAGTTTGATTACAAGCTTTACATGGACACACAGACGGACGGACTGACATTGTTAAATCAACTCAGAAAGTGATTCTGATTCGATCGGTATAATTAAAGATGGGTCTAGGTCAAATATTTTTGGTTGTTACAAACAGCAGCACAAAGTCATTATACCCAAACCACATAGAGGTATAGGGTATAAAAAAGAATTTATGGTTTAAACAAAAGTGCAGAGAAAAGCCGTGGAATGATACTCTTATAGGAAATGTATGTTTTATGTAAAAAAAATTATTTCCAATAAGAATTTTAGAAAGTAATGGAAAGGTTGTTTTTAGCAGTAAAAAAGACCACAAATACTGCAAACATCGTTTTCAAATAAAATTCGTACTTTAAGTGCAATGAACATGCATGGAAAAATGATATACTTAATAATAATTGTACAAACTTACTTACTTACTTCCAATGATAAACATTAGATTGTTAAAATTAGCTCTGTTCGTTTACTTTCCCAGTAAAAACCAGTAAACACCGAAATTTCAGAGAGTAAGAAAAATTAGTTCTCAAAAACATAAATATCCAAAACAGTAAACGAACAGCAATTTGTAAGAATTTGCAAGTTCGTAGAAACAGCTGATTGTAAACACATTTGAAAGTGAAGAAGAAGTGAAACTCTAAATGAAACAAGTAAGAAAATTATAGCCGGTCCAGACCGACCATACGATACTCTATACCATGGTTTAGAAACCCTATCTCTTCGGTCCAACTAATTGGATATAGAAAATAAGCATAAACCAAATTTGAGTGGCATTGTTATTAATTTTTTTGGCTGCAGATATGAAAAAGTTCATATCGGGTGCTATATTTATATGTGACCGATCCTGATCATATTTGGTAAAGTCACTTATATTTTGAAAAAATATACACAAACCAAATATGAGAAAAATCTGTGAATTATTTTTGTTTTTTTGATAGATTTAAGTGAAGATCGGGAAGCAGCTCTATATGGGGCCTATGACTAAGAGTTGTCTAATAGGGATTATTTTTGGACTACTCATTAATGTAATAAACGCATGTAATAAACGCATATAAACCCAATTTGAGTAAGATCTATATGACAATTTGAATCTTATGGCAATTTATGTCGATTTCATAGGGGTCATTTGTATGGGAGCTAGGTCTGAACATGGACCAATTCTCACCAATTTCAATATAAATATATTCATATTTGCGACCTGCAGTTTGATTACAAGGTTTACATGGACACACAAACGGACGGATGGACGGACATCGTTAAATCGAATCAGTTAGTAATTCTGATTCGATCGGTATAATAAAAGATGTGTCTAGGTCAAATATTTTTGGTAGTTACAAACAGCAGCACAAAGTCATTGTACCCAAAGCACATAGTGGTATAGGGTATAAAAAGAATTTATGGTTTAAACAAAAGTGCAGAGAAAAGCCGTGGAATGGTACTCTTATAGCAAATGTATGTTTTATGTAAAAAAATTATTTCCAATAAGAATTTTAGGAAGTAATGGAAATGTAGTTTTTAGCAGTAAATAAAATTCGTACTTTAAGTGCAATGAACATGCATGGAAAAATTATATACTTACGCGAAATATTTAATAATTGTACAAACTTCATATTAAATTATATTATGAAATTTTCAATAATTGATAATATTTGATTATATTGATCAAGTATTAGTCCAAGGACAATAATTAATACCTTACTTCCAATTATAAACATTCGATTGTCAAAACTAGCTCTGTTCGTTTACTTTCCCAATAAAAACCAGTAAACACCGAAATTTCAGATTAAGAAAAATTAGTTCTCAAAAACAAAAATATCCAAAATAGTAAACGAACAGCAATTTGTAGGAATTTGCAAGTCCATAGAAACAGCTGATTGTAAACACATTTGAAAGTGAAGCTCTAAATTAAAAAAAGAAATATACCATAATTAGAAGAATTTATCTTATTTAACATGTAAAAATATTCATTGAAACTAATATCATTACCTATTGCTTTTGAAAATAAACATCTATTATGTAAGAAATTGGCATATACACATATTTTTTGGTGGAACCGGTTTTAAAAGATTAAAATTAATGAAACCTGATTATGTGAATATTTATTTACTTCCTCAGAAGTATTATTTCAAAATTTTGCACAAAAATATAATTGTAGTATTTTTGCTTTATTTACCACAAAACTCAATCATATTTTTTTCAAACATACGGTTTTTCTTGCTTGCTAATTCTTACTGGCAAAAATATATCCAGAGTTTAAATTTTCCATCCATCGACCAAAGGGTGCCTCGCGGCTTCTATTATATCGCATAAGATAAAATGCGTTTCAGTTTTTATACCCTATACCACTATGTGGTTTGGGTATACCACTATGTGGTTTGGGTATAATGACTTTGTGCTGCTGTTTGTAACTACCAAAAATACTTGACTAAGACCCATCTTTTATTATACCGATCGACTCAGAATCACTTTCTGAGTCGATTTAGCGATGTCCGTCCGTCCGTCCGTCCGTCTGTGTGTCCATGTAAACTTTGTAATCAAACTACGGGTCGCAAATATGAATATATTTTGATGAAATTTGGTATATGAGCTTTTATCGGTCATAGAATGAACGCTATTGAAATTGGTGAAATTCGGTCCATGTTCAGACCTAGTCCCCATACAAATGACCCCTATGAAATCGACATAAATTGCCATAAGATCCGAATTATTATATAGATGTCAGTCAAATTGGATTTGTATGTGTTTATTTATTATACTGTATCAACCATTAATCAGTAGTCCAAATAAAATCCCTTAGTCGCAGGCCCCATATAGAGCTGCTCCCCGATCTTCACTTAAATCTATCAAAAAACAAAAATATTGCACAGATTTTTCTCAAATTTGGTTTGTATATATTTTTTCAAGATATAAGTGACCTTACCAAATATGGTCAGGATCGGTCAATTTTTCGACCTAGTCCCCATATAAATATAGCATCCGATATGAACTTTTTCATATCTGCAGCCAAAAAAATTAATAACACAATGCCACTCAAATTTGGTTTATGCTTATTTTCTATATCCAATTAGTTGGACCGAAGAGATAGGATCTCTAAACCACGGTATAGGGTATCGTATAGTCGGTCTAGACCGATTATAATTTTCTTACTTGTTTACTTTGTGGTCCTGGCGTTGCTACTCCACGTGCAATTAGGTTAAATGTACTTTTTGCACGTGTTTTTTTAGTTTACATATTAAACAGCTCACCCTAACCTCCCTTGCGAAGGCAATGGCTGTATAGGGAAGCTGTATCAACCACAAAATGACAACATAGACCTAGTGTCCCAAGTCATTTTTATATATTCCACATTGTGGAATAGACACATCATTGCATGTGTCAAGTTGTCACGTAAACGAACAGAGCTATTGTAAATGCCAAAATCAATCGCTTCAAGTCTTCAATCATCGATTGTGAGGATTCTGCTCTTACATCGATAAATGAAGTCAACTCATTAATCGAGTCGCTATCACCAGTATCAAAATCACCAGGTCTAGATGACGTCTCGAATGTCTTAATTAAGAACCTACCAGCCCAGGCACTTCGGCTACTAGTAATTATTTTCAATAGTTGCTTACTAATCAACTATTTGCTAATATATAATCCTAGCAGTTATAGACCCATCAGTTTATTGGACAATTTGGGAAAACTGCACGGTAAAGTTATTCAAAATCGAATCTGTGACTCCATTGCCAATACGTCGATTATATCCAAAGAACTATTTTGTTTTTAAAAACAGCACAGTGCAGTGCACCGTATAACAAATATAGTCAAAGCTAATATAAACGAATAAAAAAATCTCTTCGACAAGAAAATAAATTTTGCAAAGCATATCAACGAAACTTGTAGAAAAATCGTTAAACACGATTAGAGCTCTGTGGTCAATAATGAAGACGCGCTCATCACTCAACATAAAAATCAAAAACTTATTATTCAAAAGTGTCATTAGAGCAACATTGATATATGCAAGTCCTATTTGGGATAAAGCTGCAAAAACTTATGTGAAAAAACGTCAAATTATTAAAAACAAATGTCTTAAGATTATAACTAAGACGAACTGGAGATATTCTACGCAGCTTCTACACAGCGAAACTGATTATGAGCGTGTTGACGACTTCATAAAAAGACTCAATAATAAATACTTGAAAATATAGAGAATGTTCCTTATCAACTGATAAGGGACTGTAGAGAATCGGCGTAATGGCATCTATAAAACATGAATCGCCAAATCGAAAATGATATACATATATAGTATGTATGCAATCTGTTATCACCTTGGGATAATCCAATTATATACATATGTATGTATGTTTATATTTTCAAACCATATTTGAAATACTCTATGTCGTATAAAGGTTTTCCTATTTTCCCTTTAAAAATATTTAAACATTAAAATGTTCAATGTCTTTGACTATAAATTTTATTCGCTGTAATATCTATCGATAAAATCTCGCAAAATGTAAATACATATTTAAATAAAAACTGTCAATAAAGATGAATTTAAAAATGAAAAAAAAGTGAGGACAATAATTAATGGCGAAGCCAATTCTTTATTCGATGTTTTCAATGAATTCCCAATTTTAAAAATGAAAATCATAAATAGGAGCTAAACTTTTTCGATTTCAAAAATATTTTTGTAAACACTAGATTTTTGGCAGGAAGTACACTTATTCGCAAAACTCTACATACGATTTGATTTTTTCAAAAAATTTTACTTTTTAATAGAAAGATATTGAAATTTTAAAATTTTTTTTATTGAACAGATTAAAATAAAACAAGTAAGAAAATTATAGTCGGTCTAGACCGACTATACGATACCCTATACCATGCGTTTAGAGACCCTATCTCTTAGGCCCAACTAACTGGACATAGAAAATAAGCAAAAACCAAATTTGAGTGGCATTGTTATTAATTTTTTTTTGGCTGCAGATATGAAAAAGTTCATATCGGATGATATATGTATATGGGCACTAGGCCCAAAAATGGACTGATCTTGACCATGTTTGGTAAAGTCTCTTGTATTTTGCAAAAATATATACAAACAAAATTTGAGAAGAATCAGTGCAATATTTTTGTATTTTGATAGATTTAAGTGAAGATCGGGAAGCAGCCCTATATGGGGCCATAGGGATCATTTTTGGATTACTCATTAATGGATGTACTAAACGCATACAAACGCAATTTGACTAAGATTTATATGATAATTTGGATCTTATGGCAATTTATGTTGATGTCATAGGGGTCATTTGTATGGGGGCTAGGTCTGAACATGAACCGATTCTCACCAATTTCAATAGCGTTCATCCTATGGCTGATAGAAGCTTATATACCAAATTTCATCAAATATTTCATATTTGCGACCTGCAGTTTGATTACAAGCTTTACATGCACACAGACGGACGGATGGACGGACGGACGGACGGACGGACATCGTTAAATCGAATCAGATAGTGATTCTGATTCGATCGGTATAATAAAAGATGGGTCTAGGTCAAATATTTTTGGTAGTTACAAACAGCAGCACAAAGTCATTATACCCAAACCACATAGTGGGATAGGGTATAAAAATTTACAAAACCTCACCCACGTACCATACCTTACTCACGTACCATAAAAATATTCTATAAAATTCAGTGACGTATGTACAGTTTTGCTAAGCGTTCTGAGTTGCATATTGCAACAATTTCTAATTTCCCAACTAAAATAACCATGTTTTTTAAACTTTTTTAATTTCGTCTTTTGGAGCTGATCCTGTTAATTAGTGAGTAGTAAAAATTTTCGAACAATAAACGACAAATGTTAAATTATGGTTAAAATATTAATTTCATACGTTTAAAATGATGCATTAACAAAGCCAGAAATGCTAAAATTGTCAAATCCTATTTTTTTTTGTTTTAATAAATCAAATGCTACATAAAATTGGTTATTTTTATTTTGAAGATTTTTTGCTAACTATTCTGGCAACACTGAGTGTGAGCAGTTAAAAAATAACAGAAAAGAAATTGTAATCGATAACTAGCTCTAATTTCACTAACAACTCTGTTAAATTTGTATATGTGCAAAAACGAGTGTTGTAGTTGTGTTTGTCTATTTCTGTGTCGTAAATTTTTACTAGATTCAACAAGTGATTGACAGAGAAAATTTGTAAAAAATGGTGCTTGATTTAAATAGAAAAACATATTTTCTTCTCACTGGTGCCTCCCGTGGAATAGGCAAAACTATAGCCATTGAGGTGTCTAAAAAACTTAAACCTGGTTCTGTGATTATCTTGATTGCCCGCAACGAAGATGGTTTAAAGAAAACTAAAGCGGCTATTGAATATCTGCGTACGGATCTTCAGATTTTAACATATTCTATTGATTTGGCTGTGGCCACGGCAGAACAGTTCCAAAAGCTGATAACCGAGTCTTTAATAACAAGTAATGAAAAAATTAAAAACTTCGAAAGGGCTTTTATTGTACACAATGCTGGTACTGTGGGTGATGTTTCTAAGAAAGCAATTGATGTTTCTGATACTGCCGCTTGGACTCAATACTATTATACTAACGTATTCTCTACCATTTCCTTGAATGTAGAGTTTTTCAAGGTGTTTGCTTTCACTTCGAAATTAGTAGTCAACATAAGTTCAAAATGTGGCATTGAACCATTTGCCTCAATGAGTTTTTATTGTTCTGGCAAAGCAGCTCGTGATATGTATTTTAAGGTTTTAGCTGTAGAAGAAAAAGACAATGACATCCTCGTACTTAATTATGCTCCAGGTGCTATTGACACTGATATGACGGTATACGTACAAGATGCCACGCTAAGTAAGGATTTGCGTGATGCATTTAAATCTCAACGTGATACAAAAACTATGCTGACTACAGAGAAAACCGCGAAAAAATTCCTACAGATTTTGGAAGATGCAAAATTTCAATCCGGAGATCACGTTGACTATTGGGATTAATGTGCATGTTATTTTGTATCACAAGGGAACCATTCCAACCTAATTAATCTGGTGCTTAATTTAATCATTAATAACAAGGAAAATATTCTAATATACTCATATAAATAAAATATTGGTGCTGGAGTGGAAATAATGGCAAAGCAGAAGTTTGGAGTCTTAAATTTATTTAAGGTAAAAATTATTTAATAAGTTGATTTTTGCTCTCAATTAATAATATAACCTTATTAGGGACTCCAAAGCGCTCATATATAGTGTACAATAAATTTTATAACACTTAATTTAAAAATAACCGTTTGCCTCCACTAAAAATATAAATTTCTTTTGGAAAATATTCTCTATATATTTATTTTAAAATTAAAATAAATTTAAACATTCAATTATAAAGAATAAAAATTCAAATGAATACTCTAAAAGAAATCGGCTGCCCTGGATCGTTTTGTAGGAATATGTAATAAATCATCTGTTAAGGTACCCGATTTAGGATTATTCATAACATTGGGTGTTTTGGACTTTACAGCAGGCGAAAATGTTGTTGAGGTTATTTTTTTGGTTGTTGATGAAACTGGCCTGGATGGTCCATCTTTCGTATTACTTTTACGTAAAGGAGTCCTAATAGGAGAAGGAGTCATTATTGAAGGTGTAGTGCGTAAACCCAGTTTTACTGTTGCCAACTTTCGGGCAGCTGGCGACATTGAAGCTAATCTTTCCATATTTGAGCGTATAAATGGTGACGAAACATTACGGCGTGCCGTATCCATAGCTTTTTGTTTTTGTGCTCTCATTTTTTCTCCGACTTTTTCTGCTAAAGCTAATGCTATTGTTTCTCTTCGGGAAGATTCATTTATTTTAAATGATGGTCCTGTATTGGAACGCACTGGAGTATCAGAACCATCTAATCGAAAGGGTGTACCCTCTATTTCACCCCAAGTCATAAGTGGTGAAAAGGCTTCACCTGGTCGTGGGGAAGGTGTTTTAATTAAATCAAACCGTTTTAATTGTGAAGCTAAATTAGTATGACTTAATGTATTTCCGTCTGCATTAACTCTGTCGCTGGTAAGTGTGGTAACTGATTCTGGTTTTTCTGTTCCAGTTTTTTGGAGTTTTTTATCTTCAAAGGGGTTACTATGCAAACGGGTAGCATTGTGTTGTATAACTTGTTTTCGATTCGCCATTTCAATTGTTTCTGCTTCAGTCAATTCTACACCTTCCGGTGTATACATGATAGAATTTTTGTTTTGATATGACCATGTTTCAATTTTACGCATTGGATCTGGCTCGTCAAACTGTTGCTCTATTGAGGGTAACGTTAAGGCTTTTTGCAATTTTTCTGCTGAGAGTTTTTCTTCATTGTATAAGACTAAAAACTTTTGTCTTAGCTTTTCATCGGCGGTGTCTACGATACTTTGAAAGCTATCATTATCTTCACTGGTATAAGCCTGAAGAAAGGAGTCTAAAGAATGATTATCGCTCACAGATTTATTAGCACTACTCAAAGAATTATTCGATGATGCCATAGGTTCAGTACCAGATGAACAAGTAAAATCAGACGATTCATTACGCGGTGTTCCTCCCCCAAAACTGGAAGGTGTCTCAAATGTGTCTGGTGTCATGTCTAAAAGGAATATAATTGTCATATATTTTTTTTTTTAGGTTCCTGCTTGATTCTCAACTTACTTCGATTTTTTTCTGTGGGCCGTCTACCACTATACTTTGCTCTAATTGATTCCATGCGGGCATAATCCTTTTGATCCATAGCTTCCAAATACTCATTTTGGGCTTTTAATTTTTCTAAATCTGGAAAGAAATCTCGCTGTATGATCTTTGATATTTCTTCTATGTATTTTTCTTCTGTGAGGATTTTTGGTTTTGCTTTCTTTTTAACTAAGGCCGAGGGTTTCTTAAATGTTTCCATGGCGTGATTTCGTGTCTTAAAATTCACCAATGCCCCGCTTCTAGTTGTAGAGGGAGTTTCAGTAGTATTACTGGTTTCTGACATATTTTTAAATATATTTAAATATAAAATGTTTAATAAAGACTTGTAAATTGTTGCAGTTAATTTTCATACGTTTGGAGAAAACGAATTATGTCCGTATGTTTTTGACAGTTGATTAAAAGTGCGGCCAAGTTTATTGTTGTTGCAATAATTAGTTGAATAGATGGCAATGCCTTACTGAATCTCTGAAGACATATACAGTTTGCCAAAAACATCTCTGCACATTACAAAAAAGTTGATAATATCATTTAGCAATTTCAAGGGAGCAAGTTGAGTTTACGGGCGTCACCCCGATTTTGTTAATTTTTTTGGGGGGGTTAGGAGTTTTTGGGGTGACTTAAGAGAAAAACCTTTTTCGGTCGAGCATATTTTCGGAGTTATGAACCGACAAAGCTTTGCCTTTGTTATATAGTATCGGATTTCAGCAATATATATATATATATCATTGGAAAGCTTACTTGAGAGCCTTTTATTTGATATTTCAAGATTCGAAATCCATTTACCCGTTATAGACCTATTTCAGTTTTTGTAGTGTTAAAAATTTTTTTTTTTGAAGACTAGGCATTATCTCATAAAATGATCTATCTAATTAATGTTGGTACTTAAAACAACTGAATGAAAGCTGGGTCCACTAGCTTCATTCTGATGTATATTTTGAACTGGTTACCCTTTCAGGACCAAATATAATAGCGATTTTACCTACGCTTTTAATTTTTTTTTTCTCTATTTCAGTCAAATTTTTTTTTGGTAAATTAACCCATAATTTATTATACTATTATTATACAATTATTTATCCGTCCGACCTGCTAATCATGAATATCATAGTGAAAATTGCTGCAAATGCCGTTTTCAGTATAAAAATAGGAAAAAACCTTGTTTATTCCGCTGTTCATTGCCGAACTGTCCGATTTATTCATACTTCTACAGCGGAAAATAGTCAAAGTTCAAGTACTGCAGCGGAAAATATTTAGAGCGAAGCTAGTATTATGGATAAATAATAGTAATAATGGGTTAATTTCTCAATAACGATTTTGACCGAACTAGAAATAACATATTTAAAAAAAAACTTAAAAGTGTAGGTTTAGTTCCTAATATATTAGAGGGCGAACAATACATCGAAATGATGCTAGGGGCCCAGCTTCCATTCAGTTGTTGTAAATACCAACCTTGTAAAGATCATTTTATGAGATAATGCCAAAACACTTTAAAGAAATACAAAAACTTAAATAGGTTAATAACTTAATAACGGGTTAGTGGTTTTTGAACTTTGAAATAACAAATAAAAGGCACTCAAGTAAGCTTTCCAATGGTATATATACATATATTGCTGAAATCCGATACTAAATAACAAAGTCACATACAAACCAAACCGAAAAATTTGGAATGGATCGGGGTGACGCCCGTAAACTCAACTTAAACCACAAATCTTATTTGTGTAGGTCCTGGTTATTGTACAACAGTACCAAAGTAATTGATACCCCTGCCCAGCGTCCTATGAACCCTATTCAAAATTTGTGGGTTCATCTTAAGAAAATGGTCGATTAAAGGTCACCAACAAATAAAAATAACTTAATAGAATTTATTAAAGAAGAGTGGGAAAAAATACGATACCAGTACACAAAATTTTAGCAACTAAAAACTCATAAACGTACAATAAATTCAACATTTTATTGATTTAAGCTTAAGTGTGCCAACATATATTTGACAGCACAGAAGTTGAAGTGTTGTCCTTTTTTAATATCCAGTAAAATATTTTTTATCGAAGTTGAACTTTTGTTTTGTATTTATTATATTTATAAACACTAGTAGATTCCAGCACTCGAAATTCGAGTGCATTTTCTAGATAATATTATTTCTCAACTTAGCCAATTCACAAACCAACATTTTTTTGGTTTATTATTGTGAATGAAGATAACAAACTCACATTAACAAGCACATCAACAAATTTAATAAACACACACATGGCATATGTATAATTTTATGTATGTGTTAGTAGCAACTTTAAATGCAATTTACTCAAAATAAAGGAAAACATTAAAAAATCTGTAAATCTGATGAACAGCTAAAAAGAAATACCTTTCAACTGATACACGTTTGGCAAAATCGGGATAAAACGGTAGAACAAAACAAATGTAACAAGGATAAGATGAAAAAAATAAATAAAATAAAAAGAGTTGGTTACGAGTATTGAAATGAAAAATCAATGTTTTTTTGAAGTTTTTCGTTTTCTCTTCCTGTGCAAAGATTTAATTAACAAACTATATTTACAAAGTTTGAATGTTAGATTTCATTTGTATGTCTACATAAATTTAACTAAATGTTAGGGAGTACTATAAGAAACATAAAATAAAAGGAATTAAGAAAAATCAAGAGTAGATTTAGAATTTAATGTTGAATGAATCGTAAGATATCACACATAATTAAATATTTGTTGTCGTGTACTAGTCGTATTCAGAACATTTTGTTCTTCAATTAACACTATCTAGTCATTAATGCAAAACAATACTTTGTTCCAACCTAGCGCTATAAACAACAACTACATATCATGTCAATGTGTTTTTGAATATACTAAAACACAACCAGACGTTTTCGAATCACTTGATTCATTGGAAATTATAAGCATAATTATGTTTTGAATTTGAACGTAATTTTTCTCCTAAATAATGCACAAATATAAAAACAACAGCAGTCAAACAGTCATATATGTGTATGCCTTTACTAAAGTTGGAAATATTTGATGGCATTTTATATATATTTATACAATTCAACAGTACTTTTGAAAAGTATGATGTTACGATAATAGGTTAATGATTTATATTGCAAAGAAATTCATATATAAAAAAATCCTGTAAAAAGAGACACCTAGCACCCAATAAATTTGAGTATGTCTTTCGAAATTTCTAAAAGCCCATGTAATATGAAAAAGATAATTTTAATATATTTTAAAAAATATAAGATAAAAAGCTTATTTAGCAACTATCAACAATATTAAGCGCGCACTTTAATATCCAACATTGCATTTATCACTAGATACGAATGTATACATATGTCCAACACGCCTGACGTATTTGAATCCATTGGTTATTTCCATTTATTAAAAAAGTGCACTGAAATTGATGTTATGTTAGGGTTTTTGGTCTCTCGAGTTATTTGGTATCTGTTTATACAAACTAGCAGATTCCAGCCCTCGAAATTCGAGTGCAAATTCTGGGAAATTTTATTTTTCCATTAAATAAAGACCCTAAAGGTATGCTAATCAATTATAGCCAATTCACAAATCAACACAAAAAACAAACTGATTTTTATTACAAACACATTAACAAATTTAATAAACACGCACATAGCATTGTATAATTTTATGTATGTGTTAGTAGCAACTTTGAATGCAACTTACTCAAAATAAATGAAAAAATTTAAAAATCTGTAAATCTGTAAAATCGCTAAAAAGAAATACTTTTCAAATAATATGCGTTTGGTCAAAATCGGGATAAAACGGTAGAACAAAACATCGGTCACAAGAAATCGCCTAGCCTATTAATATTATAGATCTGAAGGTTATGTTAAAATTTTAATTCATCTTCCGTGAGTCAAAAAATGATGCACCATACTTGTAGCTAAAATTTTAATGCTCGCAAATTTGCTATAAGTTAAATTACATCTTAGTCGCAATGGTTTTTATTTCTATTATCAACTGTTATAAGATTGACCAGATCTTCCTCTTCCTATCACCGTCAATTGTATGTGATAGAGTTATAGCTTCAAAACACAATTCATTTTTATACACTCCACACCACTGTGCAAAGGGTATAAATAGGTTTGTCATTCCGTTTGTGACGCATCGAAATAAATTTCGGAGACCCCAAAACCATGTATTTTCTTGATCCTTATAACAAGTTGATTTAGCGATGACCGTCTATCTGTCTGGGATCTGTTTTCGTATTTGCATAAAATCATTTATTAACATCCGAAAAGAGTTGCTATTTCAAATCATCAGATTCGGTCTAAAGGGTCACGTGAATAAAAGCCTAGTTAGCCAATCGTAACCGTAACAAATCGTGTCAGCTGAAAAATTGAAAATTAAAAATTAAAAATTAAAAATTAAAAATTAAAAATTAAAAATTAAAAATTAAAAATTAAAAATTAAAAATTAAAAATTAAAAATTAAAAATTAAAAATTAAAAATTAAAAATTAAAAATTAAAAATTAAAAATTAAAAATTAAAAATTAAAAATTAAAAATTAAAAATTAAAAATTAAAAATTAAAAATTAAAAAATTTTAATTAATTTCTTTAGTTTCTTACCTGTTTTTATAACTTTTTTTATTAAATGTATAAAAATATTTTAAAATTTGCTTTTTTTTAATATTAATAATTTTAAGCCAAGAATCATTTGAATTAGGGAACTTTAGGTTTTCTACTCTAGTAAAAGAAAAATAATGCAATTTTACAAATATTAATTAATTCTTTCTATGGAAGACATGATCATTATTTTTTATAAAAAGCAATTATAATAGAACCTGGCCAACAAGAAAAACAATTAACTTTAAATTTAATTGGTTTTAGTTTTTATATGTATTTCGATTACGGAAGAATTTTTTTTATAATAATAAAATGAAACTAGATATTTTAAATGCAGATTTTATTTTCGATTTAATAAATTTAATTTTTTTTCACATAATACTACCTTCGTCTATTAAATAATTAAAAATTAAATAATTATTTGTTGTAAAGTCAACGTGTTGACAATATTTTTTGTTTCTCTGTTTTCGGCGTATTCAAACAGATCGTTTGGCTTGATCATGGCCGAAGCATGAATTTTCTAAATCCAAGCCGTTGACTTGCTTTGGCTGGCATTGAGAATTGTTGATTGGCATTTGCATATGGTAATTGTTAGACTTTAAATGCAATTGGAGCATCTCTGGAATCATTGTGATTCTTGGCAATATAATATGATCGCCTTTGAATTTGGCATTGATAATTGACGATTAAATAATTATACCCAATATTTTCTTGATAACGATCGGCATTCCCATACATAATTTTGATGCATTTAGGTTTCGATCCAACTTTCAAGAGTAATTATGTGGTCAAAGACTGGCAAATCAAGTGAAATTTACTCATTCATCTTTTTCTATAATAACAGATGATGACAAATTTTAAAGCTTTCCCTGTTATAGTATGCGAAATATGTAATAATAATATGCAAAGCTCTCCCTGTCATCTTACTCGAGATATATGATATTGAATGTTAACTTCCTACTGATCCGAATTTGCCAATTTTCAGCAAGGCTATTCACAATAACAGCCCAAGATATAGGATATTGTATGAGAGGTGACCCACTTATTTTTTCGATCTTATAACAGACATTTTAATAGTTATTCTGCTATTTGGTGTTTTTTTTCCTTTGTGGGAACTGGGTTATTTGAAAATCCTGTAAAAAAGGACTGTATAAGAGATAGTTGGGTGTATCTCAATGTGTTTTATTTATCAAGTTATGTATCTAAACATTAAAACCTATTAAGATGCAAAAGTTAGATTGGTGTATTGCCACAAATTGTTTCATGGTTTGTTAATTTATGCAACGCACTGTATACATTTGCTTTAGCACTTCATATGTGATGAGATATGTTTGAATATTAATGTATTCGATGACAAGGTTGCACACTCATTACATTTCCAATAATTTGAGAGATTCTGCATGCAACATGCTGGTGCTGTGGTGTTGAAAAACTTGGGAGTTGTGTCCCAGCTTTTTTGTGCTTTATTTATTTTGACATTTATTAATTTTGCTTCCATATAAATAATTTGCTAAATTATTCGTTTTTATATTATATGACTTACCACGAAATTTTAGTACTAAATTTTTTGTATAAATATTAAATTCTATATTCTTCAAATGGAAAATTAAGTTTGTCTTATTCTTTCCATAATGTCCCTTTGCAGTTGTAAATATGTATATACAAATATATATTTGTGAAATATTTTACTTATATCTTTTGCGTTTGTATCATCTATTATTAGTTTGTAGTCTTTTCCCTTAATAAATAAAGGGAATATAAATTTTCATATGGCCGCCTTGTCTCAATATTAAACGTTCTTCAACATTGTTGCACATTAATCCAACGACCTTATCCATATACATATATGTTACACATTAATCGAACGACCTTAATATATGTATTTGTATTAAATAAACATTTTGAAAACATTTTCTCTACTTTCTTTTTCGTAATTATTTATGCCAAACAAAAAAGAATTCCATGTATTATTTACGGAATATAAAAATCATTCATTAGCCCGTTTATAAAATATGT
The DNA here is from genome assembly GCA_963682025.1 of Cordilura impudica. Lineage (NCBI taxonomy): Eukaryota > Metazoa > Arthropoda > Insecta > Diptera > Scathophagidae > Cordilura > Cordilura impudica. The sequence continues at coordinate 20,054,227 of OY821520.1, forward strand.
CGTTTTAAAATCTGAAAAACGTAAAAAAAAATTTTAAGAAAATAAAATCTGATAAATTGATATTTAGTGTAAACATATTTTTGTTTATTTATCATAAATCATTTGACATGCTGAAATAATATTCTACATCAATATCAATAAGACTCAAAACACATCAAACTCGTATGTAGATTACGGAAAATGTCACTCTCTGTACTAACAAACATACGTATGTAAGAATTGTTGGTTGATTGGCATAAGTGGATGCCCCGTAGAGTAAATGCCAAAACATTAAATTATTTTGCAGCCACTGTCAGGATATAATAGTATGTAGGCTTGTTGTATGTAATATAAGGTGGAGCTACATCAGAATTTCAGTGCGGTAGGTACAATACAATTTATCTGTAGGGCTGTCTGGCTGTGCCTATGAATGAAAACGAATCTAAACAAAAAACCGAAAAGTTTCATATTTCAGTGCAACAAGACAAATTCGAAATTATGTTTAGTTAAACCCAAACATTATTGTGCTGGCGTTTAAATTACAAGAAAGGAGAAAAGCACTTGAGATTTTGTTATTAAATATCAATGATCCAAAAAAAAAACACTAACCACATCTGAACTGCAAAGAGTAAATTGTTTTTAGAATGATTTTTTTTTTTGAAATTTTTTTATATTAGTTGTAATTTTTGACACAAGACTAATATATTAAAGAACTTTTGTGTATGTACAACAATCCGAAAACGCATTTTTCAACCCTTCACACCTCAGTGGCAGAGGGTATATATACGTTTGTCATTCCGTTTGTAACGCATCGAAATAAATTCTGGAGACCCCAAAACCATATATTTTCATTATAACAAGGGAAGTGGATTTAGCGATGACCGTGTGTCCTTCTGTCTGTGGAAATCACGATCACGCCGTCAATATCCCTTTGGGGTTGCTATTTAAAATCGTCAAAATCGATTAAAGGGGTCACTAGTTATGAATGAAACTTTTAAAAAACTATTGAAAAAATAAAATTTTTCAGTTTATTGTTTTTCTTAAGATATGTTGTATATATTGTAATTCTTCTTATTGTTGAAGTCATTGCAGTTGTGTGTGTATTAATACTGCACGTGTCACACTGGCCTAAGCAAGTATTACCACATATTTTTTTATCGTTAAAATTAAAAATTAAATGCTTAAAATTAAATATTAATAAAAATTAAAAATAAAATTAAATGTAAAAAATTAAAAATTAAAAATTAAAAATTAAAAATTAAAAATTAAAAATTAAAAATTAAAAATTAAAAATTAAAAATTAAAAATTAAAAATTAAAAATTAAAAATTAAAAATTAAAAATTAAAAATTAAAAATTAAAACTTAAAAATTAAAAATTAAAGATAAAAAATTAAAACTTAAAAATTAAATATTAAAAATTAAAAATTAAAGATAAAAAATTAAAATTTGGTATATAAGCTTTTATCGGCCATAGGATGAACGCTATTGAAATTGGTGAAAATCGGTCCATGTTCAGACTTAGTCCTCATACAAATGACCCCTATGAAATCGACATAAATTGTCATAAGATCCAAACTATCACATAGATCTTAGTCAAATTGCGTTTGTATGTCCTCAATCTAAATCTATCAAAAGCAAAAATATTGCACAGATTTTTCTCAAATTTGGTTTGTGTATATTTTTTCAATATATTAGTGACTTTACCAAATATGGTCAGGATCGGTCCATTTTTCGACCTAGTCCCCATATAAATATATCACCCGATATGAACGTTTTCATATCTGCAGCCAAAAAAATTAATAACAATGGCACTCAAATTTGGTTTATGCTTATTTTCAATATCCAATTAGTTGGACCGAAGAGTTAGGGTTTCTAACCATGGTATAGGGTATCATATGGTCGGTCTAGACTGACTATAATTTTCTTTTACTTTAATCCTTTTTTATATATTACCAAAAGATTTGCTTAGTTTTAGCACATAACAAATAACTTAAGAAATGTTTTCAATCCTTATTTTTCTAAAAAAAAATTCTTTTTTGGACAAAAAAAAAAAATGTCAACACCTAAAAATGCCACTATGACCATTATATTCGGTAATCTTTCTTTTAGTATAATGTTGAATAATATTTTTCTTCATAACTGTCAAAATATCAGAAGTGTAAACAGAAAAAATACTGTGTGATTGAAATAAGGATATTTACATCACAAATTATATTCTTTATGCAAAACGTTTTTTGCTTCTCCCATAAAATGTATAATAATATTAGGGCGGTTTGTTCATTGACCTTTCTCACTTACTATCTTAATTCTTTAGAAAAACTCACTGAGATTTGAATTCTTTTTTATTTATTTATGATGGAGATAGACCCGTTTTAATAACACAAGACATAAACCAAAATAAAACTAAAATAAAACAGAAACAAAGTACATATATTAAATTTTCAATAATGCGACAAAACAAAAGCACGAAATAATAGATATTTGCATTCTTCTCTAAATTTAAAAGATTACCAACAACAATAACCGTTAAATAATTGGACAATTCACAACGGGTGTTGTATGTTGTATTTTGTATTAAAATACACAATACAATCATTTGTTGTGAACAGTCAGTTGTATTTTTATAATGTAAATCGTTTTCTTTAGTAATTATCGACCCAACGAGGAAAGGTCGCTTCGTCACTTCTGTTATTTCGTACAAGAGAAAGCACCTGTCGGTGTTTGCTTTTTGGTCATAAGATATACCCTGGCGTTTTAGTTACGTACCTCTTCCATTTTAATTTAGAATACAAAAAAAAAGTTAAAATGTTTTGGTTGAGACTGAAAGAGAAAATACATACTAAAAATATAAACATTAATTTTTATATAAATAAACTTTTCGTTATTTGCATTATTTGTCATTTTATATTTTATAATTATTTATACTGTTAAAATTGTATGTATTTGTTTTTTCTTTTTCATAAAAGCTGGCATTCACTTGGGACTGATATGTTATGGTACAATATACAACATTTACCATACATAGCAAATGAAGTTGTATCGCTGTATCAGATTTTTCAATGAAAATTACCAATAACAATTTTATTATATTTTAGAGTCATTGGTTATATTTTGCAATATTTTAATAAAAAAAGGCTAATAATAAGTACTCAGTGCAAGTAAAAGAAAAAATAATAAATGATTTTAAAAGAGGAGAATTAGTGACATCCATTGAAAACAAATTTGGAGTAAATCATAGTGTGATTTCGCGTACTTCAGGCTCATTGACACCCACACATAAAGAAGGTGGTTGGCCGCGGAAAATTAGCAAACGGGACGACCAGGCAAACATCGGATTAATGAAAAAGGATCTCCTTATATCCCTTATATCGACAAGGTCTATTGCAAACCAATTGCAAGTAAACGTTTCAATAAGATCCATCCAAAAACGAGCTGGAATGGAATTTGCAAAAGAACACATAAACTGATGAGTCGAAGTTTAATTTAAAAAATTCTGCGGTATTTAGGCTAGTACGCAGACCTAAAGGAAAACGTCTTAATCCTCGGTTTACTCAAGGCATGGTAAAACACGGAGGAGGGAATCTTTTGGTCTGGGAATGTTTTTCTGGTTTTGGGATCGGACCAATTCATAAAATAAATGGCATAATGGATCGTTTCATGTATAAGGATATCCTAAAAAGTGTAATGCTGGCACACGCAGTGGAGGAAATGCCACTTAACTTGACAACGACCCAAAACTCACGACTAAATTCGTGAAAGAATGGTTCATAAACAATAAAATTAACGTTCTGAAATGGCCAGCACAATCACCTGACCTCAATCCCATAGGAAATCTATGGGATATTGTAGATCTTAAAATAAATCGCGATTATTACAGAAACACGTATGACCTTTTCCGGCAAGTGAAATGGCATGGAATTGAATTTCCGGTGAAATTTTATCTAATCTAATAGAGTCCATGCCACGCAGATATCAAGAGGGTTTTAAAAAATAAGGGCTACGCAACTAAATATTAGTATTTTCTGAAATACGTTTAATCATTTCTGCACTACATTTGATAATTTCTGATATACATTTGATGTTTTCTGAAAGGCGTTTTTTGTTTTCTGAAATACATTTGATACTTTCTGAAATACAATTGATACTTTCTGAAATACAATTGGAAAAGGTATAGTTTTTAATAATCAATTGATGAAAATCCATGCAGTGGATTCGAAAATACGCATTTAAAGTTTTTCGCTAACTGCTGTGAGGGTCCGAAACAGACCCCTTCAGTAATTATAAATATCTCGGAGACTATACATCGGATTGACTAGAAATTTTCAGAGAATATTTTCGAAACATCATATTTCAAGAAAATGCAAATAGATTTTTTTTTTTTTTGAAAAATCAAGCTGAAGTCGGCTTTCTTATTAATTGCTGCTCCATGTAAATAAATTAAAATTATAATTATTAAAACAACTACTTTAAAGTTCTGATATGAACAGTGATTTTGTTTGTGTTGCTAATGCTGTAACTTGTAACTGTTGCATGAGCCTGTGAAAGTAATCACTTTAAATAATTTTTGAAATTGAGAATCCTTATTTGTATACACAATTAGGTACAATCCGTTTTCATCCATATCCCATTTCTGATATGGTGTACATAGTGTATATGATTGCATCGTATCTGAAACACATTCTTGACACTTACACTTAACTAGTTTGTTATATGCAACGCAGGCAGACGGACAGACAAAGTCTGTTCTATGTTGCTCGTGTTATGTTGCATTTATTGTTTGTGTTTCATATTCAAGTGGTTGAGCGATCTTTGATGTTAGCAAGTCAAGCATACACCCCTTCCATATAGTTTATTTCTGTTTATGTTTTTTACAACATGTTACGGTTTAAATTTAAATCCACGAAATTCATTATGTGTACCTTATTATATCACTGAATATATTTTCGAGACAATTTTTTTTATTGTTGTAGTTTTAATTTTGTGTCCCCGCCCCCTGTTTTCTACTTTGTATTTAGTAGATTGGTGGTATTCAAATATGGCACGTGATACAAATTGTTTATAAGATATGAAAAACGTTTTTAAATGTTTAGACTCTTATGAGCGGAATGAATTAAAAGATAGAATTATTAGATGACGATTTTTTAAGAAACCAGAGTGCTTAGCAGCTATATAAAAATATTTTATAATATATATTTTATAAATTTGAAAATATTTTCTAAAACTGTAATGATTTCTGTAACTAAATTCGAAATATTTTTGATAAAGTTCCAGCTATCTCAGATCAAGTTTTATGTGCTTACTTCCATATTACGATAGTTTTTCAATAGAATTTTGATAATATTTCCGTTACTAATGGATATTTTTCCATGAAACATGTGTAGCTAATGACTTTGTAGGTTTCTATATTTGACATATTGTTTCACTTTCTGATGTATGTCAATGTGTCAGGAAAAAAAAATCATTTGATCTGTTTTTTTTTCTTCTTTTTTTTTGACAAGAGAACTATCAATATCATTTGATTCAAGACAAAATTTTTTTTTGACATTTAGTGTAGGATTTATGAAGTCAAGGTCAAAGTGTGTGCTTACGATTCTTTAATAATATCAAGTATAATGATTTATTTTCGTTGATTTCGAAATACAATAAAATAACATTGTGCAACACTAAGTTGTCTATGTTTTCTTTTAAATAATTTTAAGTGCATTACGAAATTTCTAACACTCAAAATGTATTTACATCAGAGTAAATATGAAATTAATTTACACAATTTACCATATGACAAGATGGACCTAAACTTAAGGCAGTTGCCGGTTGAGATATTTCAAAATTAATCAATCTAATGTTATGTTCATACGGACAGCAAAATTGGAGGTTCGCTCTCTCATTCACGGTTCGCGCCCCAATCATGATTGAAGCAACATGTTTCGCCATACATTATTTTGAGAGCGAACCATCTTGGTTCATTTTGAACCTTGCTGCGAACCACGAAATATTTACTGTCATCTCCAATTTTGATAAAAAAAATTATCGCTAGTTTATCTGAACTAGCTGTCAAAAATATATAAACAAAGAAAAAACAACAAATTACTTAATAAAATAAATTGAAACATTTAATAAATAAAAAGTATATATTTACATAAAAATAAAAAATATATTTACATTTAAATAAAAATGGAAAAAATTAAATATGGAAACGTAAAGTGTAGAAGGATGTCTTCAATTATTTGCACAAAAAGTATAAACGTCAGAATGAAACAAGAACAATTGTCTGAACACCAAGGTTCGCAATCTTGATTCAGAGAGCGATCGTAGCTTTTAAGAAATTCATTTCTAATTAAAATTTTAGCTCCGATTTAACTTTCAACCAATTTTCAATCACACATTATTCAATATGGGAACTTCCGTTTAAAATCAACGAAAATTTAAACATTAATGAATGTTCTACCCAAGAATTATCTTGGACCTCTGGCTTTAGTGAAATCTCACTCAAATGGTCTAGAGTCTAATGAACTTAATTTTAAAAGTTGTGTTAATCTACAATACAGCCTTAAAAAATTGAAAAACAAATAAGAGCTTATCAATGAAGTTGAAGTTACTTTTAAATGACCGTTTTTTGAATTGTCCTTCCCAAGTTTTAGATAACGTGATAATAATCTTTGACCTTTGGAAAAAATAATAATACATATGTCAGGTGATCACAATATCTTTAGAACGATTACTCAATTGATTTTGTAGGTAAACTACTTGTTAATGATTTTATCACTTTTCTTAGTTAAGTTATAATCAAAATTTATACTAAGTTCTCATAAATTCTGACTTAAAGATTTTTGTCATAACTTTTTTTAAAATTGGTTTTCAAATTGTTTTTAAATTGAAAAAAAAAAATCAAATAATAAATTTTATTGCGATTTTTGAAAAACTCAGTAAGTCCATAAAAGTATTAACTTTTCGACTAATTTCCCTGAGATACTCAACTTTTAAAATTTAGTCACTTTAGTTTGCAGTTCCGACTTCCAGCATAAATTGTAACAACGACTAAACCCCGTTACAAAATAATGAGTGACATCGAAAAATCTTTACACACATTTTTCCTCGTAACTTTTTTCGCAAGTATTATTTGAATTTTTTGATCAAGTTAAAATAAATATATTTATAAAATATTTATGATCTATAATATTAATAGGCTAGGCGATTTCTTGTGACCGATGTTTTGTTCTACCGTTTTATCCCGATTTTGACCAAACGTATATTATTTGAAAGGTATTTCTTTTTAACCGTTTTGCAGATTTACAGATTTTTTAATTTTTTCCTTTGTTTTGAGTAAATTGCATTTAAAGTTGCTACTAACACACATACATAAAATTATACAATGCTATGTGTGTGTTTATTAAAGTTGTTAATGTGTTTGTAATAAAAATGAGTGTTTGTTTGTGTTGATTTGTGAATTGGCTTTAATTGATTAGCATACCTTTAGGGTCTTTATTTAATGAAAAAATAAAATTTCCTAGAATTTGCACTCGAATTTCGAGGGCTGGAATATGCTAGTATAATATAATATAATATTTGAAATTTATTTAATATGTTCATCAAAATCCAGCTTGGTCCTATAAAAAGTTGGCCAAAGAATCAAAGGTCTGCCGTCAAACTGTTTTCAATATTATAAGAAAGTACCTGGTGCGGCAGGAAAGATAGAGCCACATGATGTTTGTAAGGCCAAGAAAATAGAAAGCATATTGAAAAGTGTGCATTTAGTAGAAAAGCAGGCCGGTTAGCTCTGTGCTCGGATTATTTGATGCGAAAAGTTGGAAAACACACAAAGTAATAAAGTTCCAGACATGAACTCTGTAAACATTTTAGAGGTCAAAAACAGACCACGGAAATTGCTAATGCTCGAAGAAATGTTGAAGATAAGTTTAGGATCCAACAGCGGGCTTTATAAAAACAGAAATTTATATTACAAAGTATTTGGAAAGAGAGATTCTTTTTCTTAAGCTAACACAATGTGCCCACATATGTTTGGCCCGATTTGACATTCTTCACTACGGTAAGAAAGCTCTTGAGTGGCACAAGAACAACAACTTCTTTTTTGTACCAAGAGAGGCAAATCCTCCAAACTGTGTGGAGCTTAGGCCAGTGGAGAGTTATTGCGAGTTAAAGTGCAACAAAATGTGTCCCAAAATTTTGGAGATTTTAAACGGATTTAAAAAAGTGACAGAAATCACCATAAAACACCTAATGGAAGGGTTTCCAGGGAAAAAGGTCCACACGTCCATAAGTAGTGATTAGAACTATAAAAGTTATATTTTTTAGTAAGATCTAACATAATATCGATAAAATAAAAAAATAAATAAAAACCACGTTCAATAGTTTCCTTTTTATTACATTTTCAGTCCTGTTCTTGAAACGTTGTTATTTGAATAAGAGTCAACTTAAAATCACATGAAATTGGAATTTTGGGTTTCTTGAAACCACTTATTTTATTTATTTAATGGAAACGTATGTTTGAGTTAAGAACCATATGTTTGAGTTAAGAACATATGTTATCTAGAAACCAAGGTGCCATATGGTTCTTTATTCAGTTTCACAAAAAAATTTTAAGTATTTTGTGCATGTTTTTTCTTAAGTTTATAGAAAAAGTATAAAGAAAAATATTTTCTTTTAAAATAACAACTTATTTGTTCATTTAATTGTTTTTGTTCTTCAATTTCATTCAAATAAAAATGACTTTTCTATTTTTAAAAAGTTAGGCATCACCAAAAAAAATTTCGATATTCAAATAAATTGGATTTGACTGGCATCACTACTGTTTCGAACATATGCAAAAAAATAAAAATGTGTGATTTGATGAAAAAATTTTTTTTTTTAATTCCTTTATTTGCAATAATTAGTGCATAAAGAACCTATGTTATAATTGAAAAAATTATAATGGAAAATAGATTGTGTAAATAAAAAGTTTTTATTATAGTTATTGAACAGCATCATCGCAAAAAGATGTGTTTTATTAACATCGACCACTTATTACGATTTTTTTTTTTTTTAAATCAGCGCAAAATGTAGACGTTTTTTAAAATCGTTTTTTTTTTTCATAAAATTAATGTCTAATTTTTTAAAATAATGACAAGGTTCAATAAAAAACTGTTAGAGTTTAAATATCAATTAGTTTTTTTTTATCTCTTAAGACCTGCTTAGTAGAAAAAAAGGGCATTTGTTTTAATTTCACAAAGTCTTTTCTATGTGAATTAAAACGAGAAAAAAATATTCTTATTGAAATTAGAGAACAGCAAAAAACTCGTAGATTTAAGAATTTTTTCATTTACGAGTTTTTTTTTGTGATAGCGGTTTCAAGAACAGGGGTGTTTATGTTTTTTTTTGAATTGAGAAGGTCCATTACAAAACGCAATAATTCCACTTTTTAAGTTTTTAGTTTTTTACTAAATCGGCTTCTAAATATTGTAATCTATGTGCCCATTTGTTATAAATCATACCAAAGGTCAATAATTTTACTGTAATTCAATACCAAAAATAATGATTTAGAACAAAATGAAACAATTTCAATATATATTCTACTGACTTGTAATTTAATTTATTCGTTTTTCCAAAAAAGTGTTTTGGTGGAATTATTGCGTTTTGTTATGGACCTCCTCAATTCATCTTTATTTTTTGAATTTTCACATAGGCTTGTGAAATAACAATAAGTTATTCAAATCGTAAAACTAAAACTTAAATATTAAATCCAGCCAGTGCCAGACAATATTCCATTTATTCTATATAAATTTGTAATGATGAAAAAAATTATTTGCATATCAATCCATTTTTCATCCTATGAGATCAGCAGTCTCCCTCCTTCTTAAGCGTTGGTGAATACGATTATTGATTAAGTTACGTGCTAGAGGATTCGGGTGAGACTCTAGCTTTTCCAAATAGTTTGCACTATATCTAGTGCTTTCGCATTTACTAGAGAAACATTTAAGTCTCTGTGCAAATGTAATCATTCTCAAAATCTTGTTTTGGCATCTTTGTATTCTTTCTGTGTTTGAAGCTGAGGCTGTTCCCCATAACGGAATATCATAGAACCAAATGTGTTTGAAATCGAGTTATAAATCAAGAGCTTACAATCGAGAGTTTTGAGTTCCTGCCAATTAGCCATGTGAATTAGACTAATTTCAATTTTATTTGTGTTAATTTAGCATCTATATAGTTTTTCCAGGTAAGCCGGCGATCGAGAGTTATGTTGAGGAATAGGCTGGTTCCTAATTCGAATTTGAGGGCAAGTCTCCCTTCTTATGGTAAAAGTTACGTGGATACACTTTTATTCATTTACTTTAATCTTCCACATATCTAGCCAATCTTCCAGCTGTTCAATATGGCTCTGTAACAGAAGAGATGTAGTTGAGCGTACACGAACGCTTAAAATTGCAGTATCATCCGCAAAAGTCATGTGTTTTCATTTGTTGGCAAGGATGTACAGAAGCGGGCCCAAGATACTACCTTGTGGTAGACCAGCATGAATTGCCTGTGGAGGGCTCACAAAGTCTTTCTCTTTTATAGAGAATTTTCTATTAATTATATAGCTCTCCATTAGGTTTTGTGTGTTCGGAGGCAACAACTGTTTAACTTTATAGAGGAGTCCCTCGTGCCAAACTCGGTCAAAGGCTTGTGAGACGTCTATAAAAAGTGCAGAGCAGTACTTTTTCTCTTCAAAAGCTCTTTTTATGGCACTTACAATACTGTGAACTTCTCAGTGGTGCTGTGTTTTGATCTACGGATATTGTAAGTTTGTTTACCAAAATTCTTTTCAATAATTTTAACAAGTTGGACAGTAAACTTGTTGCTCTATGCGAATCGACCTTTGTGTGATCTTTATCTGGTTTTGGTATCGTTGTAGCGAGTGAAACTTTCCATTCTGGGGGAAAATGTTCAAGGCGTATTATAGCATTAGAAATGAACAGATTTATTCTTAACGCTATTCGGGGTAACTCCAAAAGCATTTTGTTACTGATCCCATCGATCCCCGATGATTTTTTTGGGGGTTTAAATCAACAATAGCCTCTTCGACCTCTCGAATCTCAAAATGAATGGGGCACTGCTCCCTGGGGTGGAGTAACAGGTGACAACTCATCATTAGTGGTTATATTCGGAGTAAAAACTTTCTTTAGATGTTCCACCAAACAGATCTCCTTTTTCTTGGTTATTTCTAGCCCATCCTTCACTTTCCGTTCTTAGAGGAGAGGAGGCTTGCTGACAACAGGTCTTTTAAGATTTTTTGTAGCACGCCACAAAGAGTAATCAGTTTTTCCTGTTGGATTCAGATTTTCAAGATATCTATTCAATTTAGCGTTTCTTTGTGATTCAAGAAGTTTCGGTAGGTTGCTCATGCATTCTTTCAATTGTTCCTTAAGTTGACGAAATCTGTGCAGTTGCCACTCTCTTCGAATTCTTTTTTTTTTCACCTAATAGCCTTTCAGCATCTATAGAAGAAGTTCTATGTGGCCTGGTGTGACGATAGGTTTAGTAGCAAGTTGAGCACCTAGTCTGAGATTTTGTTCAATCGAGAGGTCAATATCATCTGTTGTTCTTAGCGGAAAGCTTTCTGTGCAATGGGTACTAAGCAACTTTTTGTATATCAGCCAATCAATATTACTTGAAAGCATTAAATCGTCAGATGTGGACACAATCTTTTGGGGGTTCGAAAAGTAACAATAACGGGTGTGTGGTCAGACGAGAGTTCCAATGAAGATTCTACATGCACAAGTTCTTTTGTGACGTTCTTCGTTACTCCGAAATCGATTAAATCGGGTATTTTTCTCCTATCTGTTGGCCAGTACGTTGGTTTTCCGTTTGAGACCACATCCATACCCATTTTTAAAATTGTGTTGAACAAAACACGATCCTGTAGGGAAATTAGCCATGACCCCCAGAATGTATGCTTGGCATTAAAATCGCCAGCAACTATGAAATGAGGCCCTAGTGATTTAAAAAAACTTGAGTATTGATTTTTTGATATGGAAAGCCTTGGGGGAGAATATATTGATGAAATCACTAGTTCTTCAAAGCAAATAGGAGCAGCTTGATGGTAGTTTTCACAATGTTCTCACACATTAAATAATTTTTTAATCTGAATTTAATTAGGATAGCTGAGCCACCACATGTTCTACTTCTATGAACCTTAGTATCATAAAAAGTGTATCCACGCAGTGAAAAGAGATTCCTACGAGACAAATTATCAATTTGAATGTCTCAAAGAAAATGGTCAGGTTCGTCTTTATGTTGGCGTAAGCCGTTTACGTTCCAGAAACATATTATGTGTGCTAAGATTTTTTCCGTCTAACTCCTTAACATGATACTTGGATTGCGATTAAACACGTCTGAAGAAGCTAAGATTCCAGCACTCGAAATTCAAGTGCAATTTCTATGCAACTTTTTTCTCAACTTAGCCAATTCACAAAACAAACCCTTTTTTGGTTTATTATTATTGTGAATGAAGAAAACGATCTTACTGACACATTAACAAATTTAGTAATCACACACAGCAATGTATAATTTTATGTATGTGTTAGTAGCAACTTTAAATGCAATTTACTCAAAATAAAAGCAAAAACTTAAGTCTGGTGAATAGCTAAAAAGAAATACTTTTAAAAAAATATACATTTTGTCAAAATCGAGATAAAACGGTAGAACAAAACATCGATCACAAGAAATCGCCTAGCCTATTAACATTATAGATATGCTTACCATGAATCTACCAGATTTGAACATGATTCACAACCAAAGAGAGTTTGTTGAAGATTTGAGAAAGGCAATGATGGAGTTATTCTTATTCTCTAAATCAAAACCGAAATAAATGCTAAATTAAACTCAAATAAAACCAAATTTATTTTCATACATATTTACTTTTATATTATATAATTTTTTTTTTTTTTATTTACACTTATTTGGTTATTTAAATTGACTAAAGCAAAGACGAAAAATTAAAATACGAGTAATTCTTATCGCGTATGTATAATACTTGAAATTTTTTAAAACAAACATCTTCAATACTTTCGAAGAATGTAATGATAATTAATACTATGGATAATATTTGGTTCTTTTATTTTTTTTTTTTTTGTTATAAAATTTTTGAAATTTATCTTGGTACCAAATCAATATAACCGCCAGGCCGCATCATTTGATGGTGAGGTGAACCATAAAACGATTGATAACTACTCATGCTGTAGGAGTTGGGAGAGTGTGCTACACTATTGCCGTTGGCGGTGGTGGTGTGTGTGGTAGAATTGGAAACACTGTGACTTTGACGCATATGACCAGTTACTTTAATCTTCTCATATGGTCCGGCATAAGTATGACCATGATAATGATGATTATGGTGATAGATAGGACCATAACTGCTAGTGTCTGTTGTTGGATAGGGTTGACCAATTGATGAGTATATGTTGGCGGATCCCATTACTTGGGCATGATTGTGATGAGATGTTGGAGATGCTTGTTGTTGTATTACTTGAGAGTTGAGATTCAAATTAAGGTGGGTATGATGGGCTGAAGTCATAGACACATTGGATGTTATACCAACTAAGTTCGAAGAATGATGACCGTATGGTGAACCAATACTATGATGGGATTGATCAGTTTTGGGTGAAATACAGTTCGCGTTCATTATACTACTACCATTTAAGCCAGTGGATGTTGCCAATGTCTGATAGCTGGCAAGATCTGGCGATGTTCCCGTTGCAGACGGGGTACTTGATGTAGTGTTCATATGATTGGGGGAAGTAGTTTCACCATGTGATACTAAAGAGTTTTGATGATTTTCCATTTCTGCCACTGCATTGACATCTTTGATATGACCCTTTAACTGTTGTTGTTGTTGCTGCTGCTGTTGTTGATGCTGTTGTTGCTGAGCATTGTGGTGCTGCTTCATTCTGGCATGACTTTCATGACTCATTTGATTTATGCCCATACTGCCCGATGTTCTACGATGGCAAACAAAACAAATATAAAAAAAAAAATATTCAAAAATCAGACACACATTTTTAATATTTTATTTCTTTTGCATATTGATTTTAACAATTTTCTTTATAAACAATTGATTCGCTTATACCGAAATACATACATACATATGTTTATTTTTGAATAATTTGATTTGTAATTTTCATTTCAAAAGTTTTTTAATTATTGAAAATCTGTGAAGTGTTTGTTAGCTTTGCAGAGCCCTTTTATAATTTTTATTTTTTTTATTGAAATTGTTTATTTTTTGCCCCCAAAAAACAATTTTTAATATTTCTTTTTCATATGCATGCAGACACATATAGATCGACGGACAGACATACAATATTTCTAAGTTATAGCTTCGTCAAAGCCAAAAGTGGGCGCATATCGTTAACACTCGGTCATAATTCATAGACATTTTTTCATATAATGTTTGTTGTTGGTTTCTTATGGAATTTGTGTATTTCCAATGATTTGTTTAGTTTAAAACATCCAAGTGATATGATTTTTTTATGTGGCTTGCCATTTATGGTTTTTTCAGATACATATTTTTAGAACTTAAGAATAAATGTATCTTTTTAAGTTTTAAAATAAAAAGATTTGTGTGAGAAATAGGGAATTTCGATTGACCACCAATTTACATTACGCTACACCACATATATTTTAATTTAAGAGCTATTTAATATTCGGTAGCTAAATCCCCTACCATAAATATTTGTACTTTATCATTTTTCAATTTTAAAATGTCAGATTTTCTTTATGAAGGTCATACATTATACTTATTCCCTATACCGGGGTATTATGTGTTAATGTTTGAAACTACCAAAAAAAAATTTTACCTAGACACAGCTATCATAATACCAATTGATTTGACCTAGTTCCCATACAAAAATCTGTTCAAATTAAATAAATACTTACGCATCACCTGTGCCGTCATCTCGGAAACCTTTAGCAAATGGATTGCTAACAATTTTTAGTTGAGTAACCTGAAATTTGGAATAAAGTCGTCTTTTATCACAATGAAAATAATTTCAGAATTCATAAAAAAAATTGTAAAGGAAAAATAATTTTGCACTTTTGCATTTTTGCTATACTACAACGTATAGCGAAATTCTGCATGATTGTGAAGCAGTGGATCATTTAAAATTTAATTTTTTTTCTATATTTTTAAATAACCATAAATTCATAATTGCTAGTTGCTAGAAGCTCCACTATGGAGTAGCTATTTAATTTATTTTATCTTTTTTATATTATTAAATATATTGTAAATTAAAACGTTGACTAATAAAAAAAAAATCATAATTTAAATATTTAAATATAACCAATTTTTTTATATGTAATGTCGTACAATAAACATACTTGTATTATTTTTTGGCTATTCATCCTTTTTCACAAATATGTGATTACACTACGTGATATTTTTTTGACCAAATGTATCTGACACCGAATATGAAGTCAGAATGGGCAAAAGTAGAACAGAATGGTCAAAAGTAGACATATTCCAAAATAACCGTTATTTGTGTTTTTAAATATGATGTCACTTAAATATTAGACGGATTATATATTTCTTTGTTTGATGTGTAAACATCTATACGCGCAGGCGTGTAAATTTCTATTTCACAATACAATCACAAAAACAGCGTAACATGTGAGCGTAAGACAAAATTGGTGTGACTTATGATTGTATTGGTGACAAAATTATGATATGTAATAACCTGTTTGAAAATGAAAAATAAAATGAAAAATAAAAAACTAAAAATTAAAAATTAAAAACTGAAAATTAAAAATTAAAACTTAAAAATTAAAAACTGAAAATCAAAAATTAAAAGTTAAAAATTAAAAATTTAAAACTAAAAATTAAAAATTAAAAATTAAAAATTAAAAATTAAAAATTAAAAAATAAAAATTAAAATTAAAATTAAAAATTAAAAATTAAAAATTTAAAATTTAAAATTAAAAATTAAAAATTAAAAATTAAAAATTAAAAATTAAAAATTAAAAATTAAAAATTAAAAATTAAAAATTAAAAAATAAAAATTAAAAATTAAAAATTAAAAATTAAAAATTAAAAAATAAAAATTAAAAATTAAAAATTAAAAATTAAAAATTAAAAATTAAAAATTAAAAATTAAAAATTAAAAATTAAAAATTAAAAATTAAAAATTAAAAATTAAAAATTAAAAATTAAAAATTAAAAATTAAAAATTAAAAATTAAAAATTAAAAATTAAAAATTAAAAATTAAAAATTAAAAATTAAAAATTAAAAATTAAAAATTAAAAATTAAAAATTAAAAATTAAAAATTAAAAATTAAAAATTAAAAATTAAAAATTAAAAATTAAAAATTAAAAATTAAAAATTAAAAATTAAAAATTAAAAATTAAAAATTAAAAATTAAAAATTAAAAATTAAAAATTAAAAATTAAAAATTAAAAATTAAAAATTAAAAATTAAAAATTAAAAATTAAAAATTTAAAATAAAAAATTAAAATTAAAAAATGAAAAACGAAAATTAAAAATGAAAAATTAAAAATAAAAATGAAAAATAAGAAATACAAATGAAAAATGAAAAATAAAAAATGGAAAAAGAAAAAATCAGAGTTCAGAAAAAAACACACACTGAATAAAAAACTCGTACATATATGTAAACAAACATAACTTAGACCAACACACACATATTTTTATTTTCATATCAATTATGTTTGTTTTTAAATTTTCTTCGGTGCCCAACACAACCATGACTGTGTTCGTTTTAATATTTCGTTATTTACACGAACATTTTTGTATCACATACTTTTTGTTTCAATCACACATAAAGCACACATATCTGAGTGTTGCTTTATTTGAAGTTCATGTTCTGGTACGTGTACTGAAAAAAACCACAGAACATGTACAATAAACAGGTTCGAGTTCAGTTATATTTTAAGTCGTGTTGTGGCTCGTGTAGTAAGAAAAAACAGAACATGTACAATAAACAGGTTCGAGTTCAGTTATATTTTAAGTCGTGTTTAAAAACAGGTTCGAGTTCAGTTATATTTTAAGTCGTGTTTAAAATATAACTCAACTCGAACCTGTTTATTGTACATGTTCTGTTTTTTCTTACTACACGAGCCACAACACGACTTAAAATATAACTGAACTCGAACCTGTTTATTGTACATGTTCTGTGGTTTTTTTCAGTACACGTACCAGAACATGAACTTCAAATAAAGCAACACTCAGAAATGTGTGATGTATGTGATACAAAAATGTTCGTGTAAATAACGAAATATTAAAACGAACACAGTCATGGTTGTGTTGGGCACCGTAGAAAATTTAGAAACGCACATAATTGATATGAAAATAAAGATATGTGTTGGCTGCTTTTGAACAGAACATTGTGAGTTTCATGTGTGTATTTTCTGAACCTTGGAAAAAATTAAAAATGAAAAATTAAAAATAAAAAATGAAACACGAAAAATTAAAAATGAAAAATATAAAACTAAAAATGAAAAATAAAAAATAAAAAATGAAAAATAAGAAATTAAAAATGACAAATGGAATAGAAAAAATAAAAATTAAAAATGAAAAATAAAAAATTAAAAATAAAAAATGAAAAACGAAAAATTAAAAATGAAAAAGAAACAATGAAAAATTAAAAATAAAAAATGAAAAATTAAAAATTAAAAAAAAAAATTAAAAACGAAAAATGAAAAATTTAAAATAAAAAATGAAAAATTAAAAATAAAAAATTAAAAATGACAAATGGAATAGAAAAAATAAAAATGAAAAATGAAAAATAAAAAATTAAAAATAAAAAATTAAAAACGAAAAATTAAAAATTAAAAATAAACAATGAATAATTAAAAATAAAAAATTAAAAATTGAAAATTAAAAAAAAAAATTAAAACCGAAAAATTAAAAATGAAAAATAAAAAATTAAAAATAAAAAATGAAAAATAAAAAATTAAAAATAAAAAATAAAAAATTAAAAATTAAAAAGAAAAAATAAAAATAAAAAATAAAAAAAGAAAAAAGAAAAATGAAAAATGAAAAATAAAAAATGAAAAATTAAAAATGAAAAATAAATAATGAAAAATTAAAAATAAAAAATGAAAAATAAAAAAAGAAAATTGCAAATTAAAAAATAAAATTGAAAACGAAAAATGCAAAATAAAAAATGAAATATAAAAAAACGAAAAATTAAAAATTAACCAGTTGAAGTAATAAATAATAATATATTTTTATATTAGCAGAGCCCCTGCAGTTGTTTGCTATAAGTGATACATAGATGACGCTTTCTGTTTGATTTTAAAAAAGTGGCATAAAAATCTTTAATTACTAGATGTTTACACATCTCCCCTGTGATCGGACTTACATGATTTGTTTTTCAATTAAAGATAATAATATTACTAAAGTAACCATGGGTCGCTTGAGAAGAGATGACAGAATTACAGTGGACAAAAGTTCAAAATTCATGAAAAATTTGATGATTTTTTCTTTTTTTTTTTTTTTTTTTGCAATTTTGCTCTTTTAAAGTTACTTTTTTAATCAAACAGTTGAAAATTTTAATGTTGTATAACATAACATTTAATGTTGTATTAAATACGAACATTTTGCGCCCAAAAACACCGAGATTGATGCAAAAATGACAAAGCTACAGAAGACTTAGTGAATTAACCCACTTTTCGCTTTTTATCAAATCAAAAACCCAAAAGAAGTAAATACGCAGAATTTGAAAGACGACCGCTGTAAATATTAGAAACATTGAATTTTGTAAAATAATCACTAAAAAAGCTTATGTTAATAAAAATTACGCGGGAGAAAAATTTTTTAAGAATGGAACAGGGTAAAATGCTCTATTCATTAAAGAATTTTGACAACACTGCTTTCGTGTTGACAGGTTTTTTTTATTGACAGTACACAATTTGAAATTGTTTGCTAAACGTTTTCATTCTCTTGAAATGCAGAATTCGTATTAACAAGAACAAAATTTATTGGTACTAACACTTAGCTTTGTATATTTACTTGTGTTCTTTTTTTTTATTTGATAAAAATCGAAAAGTGGGATAATTCAATTAATCTTCTGTAACTTTGTCATTTTTGTACCGATCTGGGTCCCTTTGGGCACAAAATGTTCATATTCAAATAAACTAACGTCGTAAGTGATAAAAATTAAAACATTTAATTTTTTGGTTTTAAAAAATAAGTTGAAAAGAGCAAAATTGCAAAAAATCATTAAGATTTTTGTGAAATTTGAACTTTGGTCCTCTGTCACTTCTTGACCAATTTTTACAAACGACCCGTGGGTGTTTTTGTGAAAAGAAATAAAAAATCCGTCGAATACTTTCGAAGATACTTTTATTAAAGTGACATCATCTTTTTAAAAAACGCAAATAACGGTAATTTTGCAATATCTCGAAAACTGTTCTACTTTTGACCATTCTCACTCCACATTCGATTACAGCGGACAATTTTTTAAATAAAGATTGGGTGTCAGATTCTTTTGATCAAGACTTTGTTGAAAATTTGTGACAGTGTTATTTTTAATAATTTTTTTTAATTTATTTAAAGTTTCTGTTGATCGTTCTAATGACCGATCACATTATAGAGACCCTTAGTGCAGCAGTAGTCATTTATATTTGAAAACATTTCTGACACTATTTTGGCATCAATTTTGATTAGGTGGTAGAGTATGTTATAATATTTTATCATTTAAGGTGATATTACACGACGTGTTTTGTACTGTCAAATTTTCCCACTGCAAAAGTCGTACACATCGTTCACACAGGTTCTATTTTGACATGACAAAACATATGATAATACAGCACTTTTTGTGGCGAAAGAAAAACAAAGTAACTTAATAAGATTATTATTAAAAGAAAACTAAATTGTTTAATACCAAATAACAATTAAAAAAATATATAATATATATTAGATACATCCAAATTTGTATGAAAATGGATCATGTTTTCCGATCCGTGCACGACGTAGTAAATATGAAAGAAGATGTCATAAAACCCATAAAAACGAAATCAGTCGCCCGATATCGTCAAAACTGGCTTATCCCTAGGCGAAAATCCATATTTTGATCAAGTTCCATTCATATATTTAAATAAAATTTTTAAAAGGTATTTCAATCGGCCGGAAATTTATTTATATGGGCAATTCCCATGTAAAATTGACCGCTGAATCGAATGCAGCTGATAGAATATCAAAAAAAATTATGCCTGACCCTACAGCGGCGATTAAAGTCACATTTTTTTTTTTGTTATTTAATTTTTTATATTTATCATGTCAGGTGACTGATACGAAAGAGACTTATGTAAAAATGAACTCAACAGGGTTGTAGCACATTTTATGTAGATGAATTTAATTTAAAAAAAATTAAAATCGCACATTGTTTGGATGAGTTACGGCCAATTTCGTTAAAATTGCCATATACATTTTTAAGCGAAAACGTGTATTTTCGTCATATCTTGAGAAAAAGTCATCTGATATTGGTGGTATCATACCAATTTTTATTAGTTTCGTCAAGCCCGATTAGCTGAGACCAGTGGCGGATCCAATGAGGGGGTTTTGGGATTAATCCCCCCAACAGTAAAATTTTTGTACCATAAATTAACCCTTAAACGAAAATTAACCCTGTTCCTGGGGCTATTTTTATATAATCCCCAATTTAATCCCGTTTATCATACCTACATATGTGCAAATTTCGAAAAGTTGGTTCGGTGCGCGCGTTAAGATTCCGAACAAGGTAGATTTAGAGAAGGTACAGCCAACGCTCAATTGTCATGTCATTCGTTCCTTTTGAGTGAGTTTTTTTCCTTTGTATTTTATAGAACGGGTGACGACGCGAATAGAAAATACACAGCAAAACAAAAAGTAAAAGTCGCCAACGGAATGTTGGTTGTAAACGACGCCGCCTAAAGAGCAGTAGGCCTTATGACTAGATTCAATGAAAAAGTCACTAACGTTGAGACCGAAAAGCAAATGGTTTTGCAGCTAGTTGAAAAACACCAAAAAATGTTTGGCTACAAAACAACAACAAAAGAAATGCTTTTGAATAATAATTTTTAAGTACCATTTAAAATGCAACATATATACACTGAAATAAAAATATTCCCATTCAAATACTGTTTTTATTCGGTCTTTCCAATATTGGTCTCAGCCAGGGGCGTATCCATATATATACAAAAATTTTACTGTTCTGGGGATTAATCCCAAAATCGCCCTCATTGGATCCGCCACTGGTCTCAGCTAATCGGGCTTGACGAAACTAATAAAAATTGGTATGATACCACCAATATCAGATGACTTTTTCTCAAGATATGACGAAAATACACGTTTTCGCTTAAAAATGTATGTGGCAATTTTAACGAAATTGGCCATAACTCATCCAAATAATGTGCGATTTTAATTTTTTTTAAATTAAATTCATCTACAAACCTGTTGTGTTCATTTTTACATAAGTCTCTTTCGTATCAGTCACCTGACATGATAAATATAAAAAATGAAATAACAAAAAAAAAAAATGTGACTTTAATCGCCGCTGTAGGGTCAGGCATAATTTTTTTTTGATATTCTATCAGCTGCATTCGATTCAGCGGTCAATTTTACATGGGAATTGGCCATATAAATAAATTTCCGGCCGATTGAAATACCTTTTAAAAATTTTATTTAAATGTATGAATGGAACTTGATCAAAATATGGAGTTTCGCCTAGGGACAAGCCAGTTTTGACGATATCGGGCGACGAATTTCGTTTTTATGGTTTTTTTTGACATCTTCTTTCATATTTACTACGTCGTGCACGGATCAGAAAAAAAATACTTTTGGATGTATCTAATAGATATGCAACTATAATTTTAACAATTAATTTAGTAAATTCACAAATTAAAAATTCAAATGTTATTTACATATATTTAGAGGTTATGCCATACGAAAATACACATGTAAGTGTGATAGCAAAAATTATGAATCGTATGTAAGACGACAATTGTGACTGACATACGGAAAAAAAAAAGTGACAGTACATATGTAAAAAACACGTCGTGTAATAGCACCTTTAGAAAATACTTACACGTTGATTTTGATATGCGGTCACCGCAGTGAATGATGTCTCCGGAAAAATAAACGTACGGAAATTACTAGTGTGTTCACTTTCATCCATTGATGTATTCTTTGGTGGCAAATATACGATATGGAAACGTGGCTGATAACGATGCATAGAATTTAAGATGATCTATGTAGAAATGAAATATTTTAAAACGGAAAGTTGGTAACAAATTAATGAGGATTTTTTGATGATGAAGGACAAAAAACAAATGGTGTGATTAATTTATTTTTATAAATTTAAAATGTTGACGTTCAACTAACAAATCTTATGTGAAAGAGAGATTCAAACGTATTAGCTTTTCTACATTTTGATAACTATATATTTTTGATTGTATCAACATATATTTAATTGCGGCTAACAGTTTTCTATTATGATATAATATTTACTGTTAACACAACACCATTGTAATCTTAACCCGAAATTCCGTTATTGCCTTTATCGCAATTCGGTTGGTTAAAAATTGCGTAGCCACAATAAATCTGCTTTCTATGTGTATCTTAAGTTAAATCTTCTTTAAATGAACAGAAGCAATAACATGTCTTAACAAGTTTTCCAAATCTGGGGAAAGTATTTACGAGGGCAGCTCAATAAGTCCGTAACTTTTTGAATGAAACACAGTTTTTTTTTTGCAAAAATAAAAATTGTTTTTCAACATAATCTCTTTTTAGCTCAATACACTTAGTCCAACGTTTCTCCAATTTTTGTATCCCTTCCAAAAAAAACAGGATTTTTCGAGGTCCATAAAATAGGCATTTGTTTTATCAATAATTTCATCGTTGGAGCTAAATCTCTTTCCACCGAGCCATTTTTTCAGGTTTGGAAATAGGAAATAGTCACTGGGGGCTAAATCCGGATAATATGGTGGATGAGGTACCAATTCGTAGCCCAGTTCATGGAATTTTGCCATTGAGACTGCACACCTTGCACCCGTGCATTATCTTGATGAAAAATAACTTTTTTCTTGGCCATATGGGGTCGTTTTTCTTATATCCTCGTTAAATCGGTCCAATAAGTTGGCATAATATAATATTCTCCGTTTATTGTTTTTTCCCTTTTGAAGGTAATGTGGATTATCCTGCTTGCATCCCAAAAACTGTTGCCATCACCTTATTGGCCGACAAACTTACCTTGACCTTCTTCGGAGCCGGTTCACCCGGAGAACCCCATTGTTTAGACTGCTGCTTGGTCTCCGGAGTGTTGTAATGGACCCATGTTTCATCCACAGTTACAAAACGCCGCAAAAACTCATTCGAATTGCGGTTAAACAACTCCAAACAACTCAATTGAGAGCAAACGCGACACCCATCTTGCAGACAACTTTCTTAAATCGAAACCACAGTGCCATATGAAATGCCTATAGTATCAACAATCTCTTACTCTTCGATCGACATTTTCGGGTGCATTGGCCGTCCAGAACGTTCAGCATCATTTGTATTTATGCAACCACAACGAACGTCAGTAAACCACTTTTTTACCATTAAAATCGATGGCGCAGAGTCCCCATAGTATTTATCCATCTTTTCCTTGGTTTGATTGACGGTTTTTTTTTCGCAAAAAAAATAATATTTTTTGAGCACTCGAAATTCACTTTTTTCCATTTAAAAAAAAATCACGAGGTTGTATGTTTTTAACGCAAAATAAATGACGGAACTTGCTAAAAATTTTACAGTAGTCTATTAACAGGTGATACTTGATGGGAGCAGTGTTGCATTTCATATAACTACGATGGAAGTTCGAAAAGTCACGGACTTATTGTTCCGACCTCGTATATCATAGAATTCTGGAATAGTTCATAATTCTTGCTGTATAAGTAAACAATTGCCGAAGTTTCTATATATTCAGCCCTGTTCTTGAAACGTTGTTATTTATTTGAATAAGAGTGAATTTAAAATCACACGAAATTGAAATTTTGGGTTTCTTGAAACCACTTTTTTTTTATTTATTTAATGGAAACATATGTTTGAGTTAAGAACCATATGTTTGAGTTAAGAACATATGTTATCTAGAAACCGAGGTGCCATATGATTCTTTATTCAGTTTCACAAAAAACTTTTAAGTATTTTGTGCATGTTTTTTCTTAAGTTTATAGAAAAAGAATAAAGAAAAATATTTTCTTTTAAAATAACAACTTATTTCTTCATTTAATTGTTTTTGTTCTTCAATTTCATTCAATTAAAAATGACTTTTCTATTTTTAAAAAGTTAGGCATCACAAAAAAAATTTTCGATATTCAAATAAATTGGATTTGACTGGCATACCTACTGTTTCGAACATATGGAAAAAAAATAAAATTATGTGATTTGATGAAAAAATTTTTTTTAATTCCTTTATTTGCAATAATTAGTGCATAAAGAATCTATGTTATAATTGAAAAAATTATAATGGAAAATAGATTGTGTAAATAAAAAGTTTTTATTATAGTTATAGAACAGCATCATCGCAAAAAGGTGTGTTTTATTAACATCGACCACTTATTACGAGTTTTTTTTTTTTAAATCAGCGCAAAATGTAGACGTTTTTTAAAATCGTTTTTTTTTTTCATAAAATTAATGTCTAATTTTTTAAAATAATATAATAAAATAATGAGGTTCAATAAAAACATGTTAGAGTTTAAATATCAATTAGTTTTTTTATCTCTTAAGACCTGCTTAATAGAAAAAAAGGGCATTTGTTTTGATTTCACAAAGCCTTTTCTATGTGAATTAAAACGAGAAAAAATATTCTTATGGAAATTAGAGAACAGCAAAAAACTCGTAGATATAAGAAGTTTTTCATTTACGAGTTTTTTTTTTTGTGATAGTAGTTTCAAGAACAGGGGTGATTATGAAAAATATCTTAGAAGTATTTTAAAATCCTTGCGTTCTTTAAAAATTAGAAAACTTTTTAGGATTTTTTCAAAGTTCTTTATGTTATCATACTTACATGCCCATTTTCGTCCAGTTGATTGTTTGTTAATTTGAGCTTATCAAAAGATATGATCTGTTTCATCCAATTGGCTCCGGGTGCTGGCGAATCTGGATGGACATGAATACGTGGTGGTGAAATGGGATCCGCCTTGCCAGCCACAACCCAACTGGAACTGTTATTAAATTTCATGGTTAATCAATTAACCCCATAGTACATACAACTCTTGTTGCAATAATGAAACTTACTTATGAAAAGCATAACGATATCGTTTATCATCGACTGGCACAAAATCCATCATCATTATATACGTTGCCTGCGGATTTAAACCACCGATACGCACTTGAAATGTTGGAAACATACGGCGACCTGATTTTGTTACTATCATTTCCGTACCCTGTTCATGAAACTTATCCCAAAGTGTTTTAGTTTCTAGCACCACTACGGCTTGGGCCAATGAGGGATGTACTGGATCTTCTAATTTATTGTTGTTTGTCGTAGATTCTTTTGTTTTGTTATTCCTGTTTGACTTTTTATTATTATTATTATTGTCATTATGGTAATTTGTTGTGATCGCGTTGACAGATTCTTCCTTTCCGCTGCACGTACTATTTGTTTCAATATCCGTAGTTTTTGAATCGGAGCGCTCAAGTGGTTTATATACAGTGCGATCTTTACCGGCTGTTTGTATACAGGCTACAATTATTTGGAGTAAAAAAAAAAAATTTTTAATGTATTTATTTAACACTAAGCAAACAAATTTATCAAATTCTTTTTTTTTTTAATAATTCTTCTATATTATTATTTTACTTTGAGAATTAAGAAAATTATCGAATTTAATTTGAAAACAAATCGTGCTCATTGTAAAAATTCGTTTAAATCATAAGAAAGTCACAAACACAACAATGAAATATATCACGAAATCTTTATGCATAAGAAAAACTTGGATAATTTTGCATATTTTCAAGCGATCGGCATTAAGAGCGAAAAACTAGTTTATGTAGAAAAATATAATTCGTTTAGTTTATCTTTTACTTTTAAATTGAAACAACAAACATATTTTAATTTTTAGATAAAATATATTTAGGAAATAAGCTTTTTCTCGACCCACCATCTTTGAATTTGGAAATATTTTGAAGCAACTAAAAAATTTTTGAACTCTAGCTCTAGCTGTTCCTGCAATATTGCATCACGAAAAGTGAAATATTCATAAAAAAATCTCAATGAATTTGTCTAGAATAATTGGACATATCTTCGAAAATTCCAATTACGATCTTATTTAAAAAGTATTTAGACATACTTTACAATAGCAAATATTAATTAATCGCGAAAAGTCAAAGTTCATTGCCACATGATAAAATTTTTATAATGGAATATCTTAATAAACGTTATTTAATTTTTTTTTTAGAAAATACAGTGAGGGACAATACAATGGAAACTTTTAACAATTCATATTTTTGATAACTTGAACAGTCAACATTACTTTTCGATCTACAATTTGCTATAGATTTTCTATTAAATTGAGATCTGATGATTGGGCTGGACATTCCAAAACACGAACTGCACTAGATTGTAGCCATTCGGTTATAACTTTGCAGGTGTGTTTTGGGCAGAGTTCAGAAAAAAACACACACTGAATAAAAAACTCGTACATATATGTAAACAAACATAACTTAGACCAACACACACATATTTTTATTTTCATACCAATTATGTTTGTTTTTAAATTTTCTTCGGTGCCCAACACAACCATGACTGTGTTCGTTTTAATATTTCGTTATTTACACGAACATTTTTGTATCACATACTTTTTGTTTCAATCACACATAAAGCACACATTTTTGAGTGTTGCTTTATTTGAAGTTCATGTTCTGGTACGTGTACTGAAAAAAAACACAGAACATATACAATAAACAGGTTCGAGTTCAGTTATATTTTAAGTCGTGTTGTGGCTCGTGTAGTAAGAAAAAACACAACATGTACAATAAACAGGTTCGAGTTTTGACTTTTTTCAGATTTTACGAAAATTTCGTTCTATAGTTTAATTTTTCCGACAAACTTTATATAACTCAGGATCAGTATTAAATTATCATTTCAAAAGGCTATAAAACTTCAAAATCGAATAAAACCTTGCCAATAAATAGCAAATGCCCCAGACCACTTTTGTGCCAAAATAAACTAGGTCATGAAATTTGATGGCATTTTTTTCTACTTTGTGAAATTGATTAAAGCCATCATTCTTTTTTGGTCTCTATACTCATAAGTACTCAGATATGAAGTATTGCTTTATTACCACGTTGTTAACCTATTGCGCATTGAGACCGAAAATTGGAAATTTTTTTGATAAAATTTTTAAAACTCCTTTTTCAAGTTTGAAAAAATTTTCTTAAACAAAATTTAAGAAAATAAATCTATTACTTTAAAGTTTTATTAAATACATGTTGCAGATGAACTGTGTGAATTTTTAAGTAAATCCCTCTGCCAGAATTTTTTTGACAAGGATTTTTTTTGCGGATTTCGAGAAAAATTGGATTTTTGTGAAATATTCTGTAAATGTTCTCTTTCTAAATACTTTGTATCAAAAATTCATCACTTTTCTACTCTTAATAGCCTAGGGTTTTGGAAAAAAAATAATATGACTCCATTAAACCGTTTGGAATTGGGTCACATATGACCCCAAGCTAATAAAAGACAATTTATTCAAAAAATTCAAATATTTTGAATATTTTCCAAGCGGAATGAAATTTTTCTAATTTAATAATGCAGTGTTACTTTTCTCTAGTTGGGATTCTAGCTTTCGCCCAGAAAATGGAAAGTTCTTCAATTACTAATTTTGCACTGTGTCGTATATCAAGCACTTCTCTGGTTGATGGTAATTTACTCCCACCTAAACTTGTAGAAAAATTACCGACTAAGTATATACTTGTGCGTAACATTCACTTCGAACTGTAATCTTCAAATGTCTACAAATTTAACTAGAAGAGTACAATGAGTAAATGCACCGTTAGGTCATATGTGTAAAAAATTGGACGCAAATATATTGTTGTTGCAGCAAAGCCTATTCCGTTTTTTGAAATTCACTTTGACTTAATATTGTAATTTATTCCATTAAGAGTAATATTAATTTAATATTACCTTTTATATAAATTATTATATTTGAACTTTACTTTTATTTAATAAACTATTTAAAACTGGGAAATAAAATGGTAGAAGTTTCAAAAGATGTAGGTGGCATTGAAGATATTATAAAGCGACCGATTATAAAAAATCAAAAAATGTCAACCATTATAAGTAATGGCATCTTCACCGATTGACCTGAAATTTTTTTTTTTGGCGTTTTTTATCAATATCCACCAAATTGGTGGGTGAGACCGCAAGAAATTCAACTATTACTTTATTAGATAAAGTAATTTTATAACAAAATTGGTTAAAAGTTGTTTTAATTTATATTCGCGAGTAATAAGCAGATAAGTGCAGCAAATATTTATCACAATGGATTATTTTGATCCCAGGAGCTCTGAAGAGTTAAATAAATAAAAATTAACCGAATTATTTTTCTTAAATTCTAAATAGTGGTTTTATCGATTTTAATAGAAAGACTCGTTTTCGGTAATTTTTATTTAAACATATCTTAAAATTCAAAGCTGGCCTTGGCAATTATGGGTTAACGTTCTTGGATTTATCCCAAATTTTTGGAACGAAACTTCTACACATTTGGTTATTATATTTTAAGCGTCGCATCTAGAAATTGGACTGCACTTACAAAATATTTGAATTTTTTTAATAAATTGGCTTTTATTAGCTTAGGGTCATATGTGACCCCAATTCCAAAAGGGTTCATGGAGTCATATTATTTGTTTCCGAAACCCTAGGCTATTAAGATAAAATATAACATTTAAAAATAGAAAAGTGATCAGTTTTTGATACAAAGTATTTAGAAAGAGTACATTTACAGAATATATCACAAAATCCAATTTTTCTCGAAATCTCCAAAAATAAAATCCTTGTCAAAAAAATTCTGGCACAGGGATTTACTTAAAAACTCACACAGTTAATCTACAACATGTATTTAATGAAACCTTAAAGTGATAGATTCATTTTTTAAAATTTTGTTTAAGAAAATTTTTTCTAACTTGAAAAAGGAGTTTTAAAAATTTTATTAAAAAAAATTTCCAATTTTCGGTCTCAATGCGCAATAGGTTAACAATGCGGTAATAAAACAATACTTCATATCTGAGTACTTATAAGTATAGAGACCAAAAAAGAATGATGGCTTTAATCAATTTCTCAAAGTTGAAAAAAATGCCATAAAATTTCATGACCTAGTTTTTTTTGGCACACAAGTGGTCTGAGGCATTTGCTATTTCTTGCGAGGTTTTATTCGATTTTGAAGTTTTATAGCCTTTTGAAATGATAATTTAATACTGATCCTGAATTATATAACAGCTTGTCGGAAAAATTAAACTATAGAACGAAATTTTCGTAAAATCTGAAAAAAACGACTAAACGTTTTTTGATTGGCCCAAAACTTTGTATTTCTCAGTTTTTTTGCTATTCGCATATTTCTAGGGGGTGAGACCGACAGTTTGAACACTTTTTTTTTATTAAGGGCCTCCCTAATGAATACATTACGTAATTTAGAATTTTCCTGTATCCAATTGTAGTTAGAGCATATTTTACTCCATAAAATGGACCCACTTCTTGGCTCGAAAAGCAGTCCCATAATATTGCCACCGAACTTAATAGTTTTATTATTACTAGCAGAACCCAGCCCTCAAAATTCGAGTGCAAATTCTAGGAAATTTTATTTTTTACTTTATAAATTATTGACCTTAAAGGTATGCTACTCAATTTTAGCCAATTAACAATTCAACACATTTTTGACTTATGTCGAAAATAATTTTTCAATTCAATACTAAAGGGTGATTTTTTAAGAGCTATGAAAGTTTTCCAAAAAAAAAAACACATAAAATTCAGAAAAATGCATGAAATCTTTATTTGAATCGATAGTACGTCCATATAATTTAATGTTTGAAAATTATTTCATGCAAATGTTGACCGTGACTGCGCCTCAAATGGTCCATCCGCTTAGTCCAATTTTGGCATACTCTTTCCAACATTTCGACCGGTATCCCACGAGTAAATGCTTCAATGTTGTCTTCCAATGCGTCAATTGAAGCGGGATTGTCTGTATAGACATAGGCCCAATTGCTGCGAACGGCGACGAATCGATAATTGATGGTCATCATTAACACTGGCCGATACAGCTGCGATATTTTCTTCAGTTCGCACTCTACGTAAGCGTGTTGGTGGTTTAGTCACAATAGCCCGAATAGCCGCTTCAGTGGGTCGATTAAACTGACCATAAAATGGAAGAAGCGCGCGATGAACTAAAAAAAAGGGCCTTTTTTGAAAAATTGTCAAAAAAAATTTTGATTTTGCAAAAAAAAGTCAAAAAATTTTTTTTATTTTTTTTTTAAATTTTTTTTTCCGAAAGATTGAAGAACTAGCTATCTAAACTATTTGGGACAAATTTTGCTAAGAACAATAGGTAAAAAGTTACATGGATGAGATAAAACACCTGGTTGGCCAAAATGTCAAATTTTACCCCCTCTAACTCAGAGAGTTCTGGACCTATTTTGTTGAAAATTGTGTCTAAACTACTATCCAATAGGACTAACCTTGGTGTAAATTTCATTCCAATCGGAAGACATCGGTTTCAAAAGTTGGATCACTTGACATGAAACGCCCCATATATAACGGGTGATTTTTTTGAGGTTAGGATTTTCATGCATTAGTATTTGACAGATCACGTGGGATTTCAGACATGGTGTCAAAGAGAAAGATGCTCAGTATGCTTTGACATTTCATCATGAATAGACTTACTAACGAGCAACGCTTGCAAATCATTGAATTTTATTACCAAAATCAGTGTTCGGTTCGAAATGTGTTTCGCGCTTTACGTCCGATTTATGGTCTACATAATCGACCAAGTGAGCAAACAATTAATGCGATTGTGACCAAGTTTCGCACTCAGTTTACTTTATTGGACATTAAACCAACCACACGAATGCGTACAGTGCGTACAGAAGAGAATATTGCGTCTGTTTCTGAGAGTGTTACTGAAGACCGTGAAATGTCGATTCGTCGCCGTTCGCAGCAATTGGGTTTGTGTTATTCGACCACATGGAAGATTTTACGCAAAGATCTTGGTGTAAAACCGTATAAAATACAGCTCGTGCAAGAACTGAAGCCGAACGATCTGCCACAACGTCTAATTTTCAGTGAATGGGCCCTAGAAAAGTTGGCAGAAAATCCGCTTTTTTATCGACAAATTTTGTTCAGCGATGAGGCTCATTTCTGGTTGAATGGCTTCGTAAATAAGCAAAATTGCCGTATTTGGAGTGAAGAGCAACCAGAAGCCGTTCAAGAACTGCCCATGCATCCCGAAAAATGCACTGTTTGGTGTGGTTTGTACGCTGGTGGAATCATTGGACCGTATTTTTTCAAAGATGCTGTTGGACGCAACGTTACGGTGAATGGCGATCGCTATCGTTCGATGCTAACAAACTTTTTGTTGCCAAAAATGGAAGAACTGAACTTGGTTGACATGTGGTTTCAACAAGATGGCGCTACATGCCACACAGCTCGCGATTCTATGGCCATTTTGAGGGAAAACTTCGGAGAACAATTCATCTCAAGAAATGGACCGGTAAGTTGGCCACCAAGATCATGCGATTTGACGCCTTTAGACTATTTTTTGTGGGGCTACGTCAAGTCTAAAGTCTACAGAAATAAGCCAGCAACTATTCCAGCTTTGGAAGACAACATTTCCGAAGAAATTCGGGCTATTCCGGCCGAAATGCTCGAAAAAGTTGCCCAAAATTGGACTTTCCGAATGGACCACCTAAGACGCAGCCGCGGTCAACATTTAAATGAAATTATCTTCAAAAAGTAAATGTCATGGACCAATCTAACGTTTCAAATAAAGAACCGATGAGATTTTGCAAATTTTATGCGTTTTTTTTTAAAAAAAAGTTATCAAGCTCTTAAAAAATCACCCGTTACTAGTATATACAGTGGTGTTCAAAACATTTGCAACTGAAATCACATTTTGCTAATTCTTTATTTTTTTACAAAGACTTCCAGCATACGTTTTTAATTTTTTTTTTTATTAAATTCAGTTATTGCTAATTGTTTTACAAAAGCAAAAAAAAAAAATTAAGTTTAACAAAATTAGTCTAAATACAATTGTTCAAAACATTTGCAACTTTTAAAGAAATTATTGCACAAATCCAAAATTAAAAGTGCGGTATTTTGTAGCATAGCCGTTATTTTTTATTACCCCAGAACATCTTTTAAGCATTGAGGCTATGAGCTTTTTAATATAACCTGCGGGAATTTCATTCCACTTCTTTTCCAACTGGGCGAGAAGTTCATCAGTTCAGTTTTAACTTCTCTAGGAACTGGATATTTCGTGAAAAAATTTTTAATTTTGTTGTCTGCTCTTACAGTAGTAATACGGGGTCCTCCTCCTTTGTGAGTTGTATGGATGTTACCACTATTAACAATGCGACCAATTGTTGATTTTTCACAAAACTAATTCTTACGATGTTAATGCTTCCAATGTCTTATTAAAACTTTTATAGCAAAATAATCATGATTTTTTTTTACTAAAATGCAAAGACCTGAATCACGAATTAATAAAAGGAATGCGATTGCCGTTATTTCCTAGCATTTGTTAGGGTTAATAGTACAGTTAAGAGTAAGAGTAATAATAGTTGCAAATGTTTTGAAGAGCTGTATTTTGAATACATATTTTAAAATTAATTTTTTGTTGTTTTACTTTAATTTTTTTCAACTCTTTCTTTTAGCTCATACTCTCTGTCTGTCTGTTGTGGGGCAACCCCAGTCCTCCTTATTCAATTGATCTGAAACTTGGCCCATAGTCTTGTTGTGACTACAGATTAATTTTGGGGTAGTCACGCACAGTCACGGAGTGATCTAAATGTCATATCGCCTCATCCAATCAATCTGAAACTTAATCCACAACAATTAACTTAAAGATAGTCACGCACAGTCACGGAGTGATTTAAACCCCATTTCCACTTATCCGATCGATCTGAAACTTGGTCGATAGACTGTGAAAAAATATTAACTTTGACATAGTCACGCACAGTCACGCATAGTCACGCACAGTCACGAAGAGATTAAAACCTCACTTCCTTCCACTTATCCGATCGATCTGAAACGTTTTCCATAGACTTGTTGTGGCAGAAGATTAATTTTAAGATAGTCGCACACAGTCACGCATAGTCACGCACAGTCACGGAGTGATTTGAACCCCATTTCCCCTTATCCGATCAATCTGAAACTTGGTCGGTATACTTATTGTGAAAAACAGATTAATTTTGCCTAAGTCGCGTATAGTCACGCACAGTCGCGTAGAGATTAAAACCCATTTCCCCATATCCGATCGATTTGAAACTTAATGTGATTCTTTTATAGTTATTAGCAATAAAACCATCAAACAAAGAATTAAAATAACAGTACAATGCACTGAAAACATAAGACTTCAAAATTTTATGCATAAGGAAAGAAAGAGTTTTAATAAAAACTTTGTTTTTATGGGTTACATTATTTTTTTAATTAAAACAACTTTCAAAATATTTTATATAATTTATTTATTATATTCAGAGAAAAATTCATTTTTAAATTTCTTGATTTATGTTATACAAACAAATTGAGCCAGTTGATATAATTTTTAATTACACATAATTTTTACTTATATACAATATGTATTTCTAAAAATAGGACACAATATGTTAAATTACTCATCACAGCCTTGAAAGAATTCATTCTTAAATTCACTTTTAAAAGATGTATTTATGTTTAAACATTTTTCAATCACTTAAATTATTCGCATTTAATTAATCATTAATGTTTTCGGCAGTAGTGAATTTATTCCCCTAAATCGTTAAATTTAAATTAAACTTTTAATTAAATATTAAATTTATTTATTTTTTTAATAATACTGAATTGAATTAAATTGAATTATGAAATTTTACCTTCGTTCGTTTTATAATAATTATATTAAATTAAGTAACTTTACTACTTTAAATTGAGTTTTTTTAACATTTATATTAAAAGTGTTTTATATATTTAAAGTGTTTTATTTATAAATACAGTTTATTAATGTACAACAAATTGAATGATTCAAAATAATTTTTATCATTCAATTTGGAAATGATAATTATTTATGAAATTAGTTTAGTAACTAATCATTCAATAAGGAGTTAAACTAATTAATTATAGCTCCGTGCAACAAATTAGGAACATAATGCTCATATGGGAGCTTCAAACAAATAAATCAAAATGTACTATGATTTTGATACAATTCGTCCTAGTTTAGTTAACTTAACTCCTTATCGTGGAAAATGCTAATTATATCAAATGAATTAATATTGAGAAATTTGTTACCACTATTTTCAAATATGATTTATATCAGTCGTGCACATAATTAAAGACACATCAAAACTTTTATAAAAAAACAAATATTTATTGAAAAAAAAAATTATCAATAAATGTTTTACATCTGCGAGGCATTCTTCCATATTTCCACATACGCAGTTTTTAATGGCTTCCAAACCCTTTTGTTTCGTTGCAGAGATTATCAAAAAGCCATATCTTTAAAAAATTTATTTTTGTATTTAAAACTTGCTATAAATTCGCAATCGGGTTGAGATTAGGAAGGCCAATTGTTTATAAACCATTGCTTGACGTGTAAAGCCGTATGCTTGCCATCATTATCTTGCTGAAATATCGATGTTACCGGTATTTTCGTCACCATATTTCATCATTGCATCGTTTATAATTCTTCCATATTGGAACTTGTGCCTAAAACATTAAATTTTATGCAGCGGTCCACCTAAACGTGACGACATAGCACCTCAAAACATGATGGAATGACCTCTACTTTGGACGGCGCACAGTGGACCATTTCACGAGAAGGCGGTCAAAAATCCACAACTTTTGATTGGATTGGAATTTTTATGTATGTTTTTTTTTTGCTTTCTTTTTTTGTTTGGTAGGTGGGACTTTAGCCTTTAATTTTTGCTATAAAACGTAAATATCGACCGATAATAAAAAAAGTTATGGAGGGTTTAAAATACATTTTAATTTTTAGTTGAATTTTAGTACAAAAGTGAAGTGTTAAAAGGTTAAAGAAGGTTTTTTTATACAATGTCTTATTTTCTTAGTTAATATTACAACTAATACTTTTTAAAAATTTTGTCAGAAAATGCCAAACTTTGGCCCCCGTAAACATTTTAGTCAGAATGTTCACAAGGGCCAAAGGTTGGCTTCTTTTTTAAAGAGCCCGAGGTAGAATATAATTTATTAAGTAGCGAACGTAAAAGTTACCTGATATTGGTTCAAGATAGAGAAGTTTCAATGAAAAAGTCTTATGTTTTTACTTTAGTTAAAAATTTTTTTATTCAGCCCTGTTCTTGAAACGTTATTATTTGAATAAGAGTGAATTTAAAATCACATGAAATTGAAATTTTGGGTTTCTTGAAACCACTGTTTTTATTTATTTAATGGAAACATATGTTTCAGTTAAGAACCATATGTTTGAGTTAAGAACATATGTTATCTAGAAACCGAGGTGCCATATGGTTCTTTATTCAGTTTCACAAAAAACTTTTAAGTATTTTGTGCATGTTTTTTCTTAACTTTATAGAAAAAGTACAAAGAAAAATATTTTCTTTTAAAATAACAACTTATTTGTTCATTTAATTGTTTTTGTTCTTCAATTTCATTCAATTAAAAATGACTTTTCTATTTTTAAAAAGTTAGGCATCACCAAAAAAAAATTTCGATATTCAAATAAATTGGATTTGACTGGCATCACTACTGTTTCGAACATATGCAGAAAATTAAAAATATGTGATTTGATGAAAAAAAAAATTTTTAATTCCTTTATTTGCAATAATTAGTGCATAAAGAATCTATGTTATAATTGGAAAAATTATAATGGAAAATAGATTGTGTAAATAAAAAGTTTTTATTATAGTTATAGAACAGCATCATCGCAAAAAGTGTGTTTTATTAACATCGACCACTTATTACGAGTTTTTTTTTTTAAATCAGCGCAAAATGTAGACGTTTTTTAAAATCGTTTTTTTTTTTTTTTTTTCATAAAATTAATGTATAATTTTTTAAAATAATGACAAGGTTTAATAAAAAACATGTTAGAGTTTAAATATCAATAAGTTTTTATATCTCTTAAGACCTGCTTAGTAGAAAAAAAGGGCATTTGTTTTGATTTCACAAAGCCTTTTATATGTGAATTATAACGAGAAAAAATATTCTTATTGAAATTAGAGAACAGCAAAAAACTCGTAGATTTAAGAATTTAACATTTACGAGTTTTTTTTTTGTGATAGTGGTTTCAAGAACAGGGGTGATTGTGTTTTTAAATATTTCTATATCAATTTTCATTGTAAATTTATAAAATACATAAATTTTTGAATTAAGAAAAATTGTTAACTATATAAAAAAAGAGTATAACTTATTGTTAGTGTACTGAAAAACTACTGTCAATCAAACAAATTTAGTAAATAGTTCTTCTAAATAGCCTTGATTTTCATCTTCTAGAAGTTGTTTAGCTTCTTCGTCTAATTCAATAGATGTAGTTTTCCATTTTTGTCGAATGTTGGACATACATATATAGATCTGAAATGCACAACAAAATAGTGATAAGGTCTTCATTAGTGCAACATCTGGACATTTTTCTTGTGTTGTGCTCGCAAAAGAATCTTTGTTCTTTTTTTCTTGCGCTTCTTCAGATAGATCTCCTATTGGTAGCATATTGTTTTGAATTATTTGTTCCCCATGGTACAAAATTTTATGTACTGTAGAAGATTTTAGGGAAATTTTGAACTTTTTGAAAAATTTTTTTTTTTTAATTTCTAAACGACTCAGTGACTTTATAATTCTAACATTTAATGCTAAGCTATTAAGTTACAAAATTATACAAAAGTTATTTTACTTTAAAATCTTTTCAAACAAAAAAGTTACATTAATTGAAATAGAGTCGCAATTTTTTTGCGCCTGAGTTTCACTGGTATTTACTTTCAAATGAATAACATAACTTTAAAATCGCTAACCATTAAAAATTATTTTTGGCCGCCTTCTCAAAATATGGTCCACAGTGCGGCGAACGCACCGTGCGGTTAAGTCGTGAAGACAGGCACGCACGCTAACCACAAGAGGCTTTTGGACCGCGAATATATTATTTCCCATCGGGGGATATCCTATTAGTTTTTCTTTCGTCCGAACATGATACTAGATTCCATTCCACAGCGCTCTGATTGCGGTACATTCTTGCAAACTTTAGTCTCATCTCTCGATTACACTCAGCCAATAGTGGCTTCTTTCGAGTATTTCTTCTAAAGAGTTCAGCTTCTCGTAATCGTCGTTTTACTGTATCTACACATTGTTTTGTTCCATTTTCACCAAAGACTGCAGCCCGAATCTTATTTTCGGATATATGGGGATTTTTTTTGACTCGCAGATAATTTATGCATCTTTTCGAGCTGCTGTAATTCGGATCCTTTGTTTACGGGCCACCTTAGCTGTAATCGAATGCTTCTGGATATATTGCACCGCGTTGCTAACCATGGTTTTAGAAAGTTTTTAAAGCTATTGCGATGTCCTGGTAAGTGCTTCCATCCTGATGCATTTGTTCGATAATCTTCTGAGTACTGTCATTATATGTCAAACAAGTAGTTAATGGTTTGCAAGCACTGAAAACCACTCCATGTAATCAAAATCTATTAAATATATCTTTCAAAATTTACCTAAATTTGCAAATATAGAAAAATTTATCTCTGTTCCTTATTTAATGCACGATTAATTTATTTCAGAAATTTTAAAAACTTTGTGGTGTTTTAATAAAGCTAAAATATGTGTTATGATTACATAGTGAATTTTAGATGAACAGAGTTTAATTAGCTAAACAATGTCAATTTTTAGCGTTTTGTTTCATAAATATTATCTATATATTATATGTCGATTTAATTGTTGGATACTGCTGTTCCTAATTAGTTGCACGTAGCTGTCATTCAACTAAATTGACAGTTTTAGCACTTAAGAATTTTTAATTCTTAGAAAATAGTTTGACTGATTATTTCCAAACTAATTCTTTTAAAGCTCTGTTAATCATGAAGCGAGTAGTTTACGCAATAAACGTAAATTTCATTCTATAAAGAATTTGAACATTTTTTAAAATGATATTAATTCAATAGTTTTTGTAAATTTTTTCGAAATTCTTTGAATGCCTTAACTGTTGAGAAAATGTTTTGTATTTAATGTACCATTTATTTACAATTAAAGAATAAAAATCAACTTATTCCTGCATGTATTTTCAAAATTCAAGTTCTATTTATTCGTATTAAACTAATTTCTTGGGGATTTTTTTTATCAAGCTTGACAGAAAAACAATTATTTGTGCCAAATACTAATTGATTTTCGAATTCATTAATTACAACAACAAAATTGTGCTGATACGAGTACATATAGTAAATTCTTTCGAAGATTCCCCCAAAATGAAAATATATATCATGTCTGTTGTTGTTTAATTTGGCAAAGACAATAAAATTTCATTTCTTTTCTGTTGAGAGAACAAAACATGTCATGGGTCATAAACAATGACATTGACACGCTAAAGTGATAATATCTGCGGCAAACAGAGGAATTCAAATTTTATTGGAGTTATTTTTTCCTCAGAAATAATTTGTAAAAATTTTAAAACAAGTGTTTATAAAGAAAATTGAGGCAAAAGAAGTACATGTTTATACTCTGTGTCATGTCAACCAAGTGATATTATTTATTATTCGATTAATTACTTGCAACAGTTTGAACCAGTAGTAAAACAAAATCTTTTATATTGTGGGAATTAGTAAATTTTTGGCCTTTTAACTTAAGTGGAATCGAGAAAACTTTGTAAGAGCAACATGATATAGGTATTTCGACTTTACAATTTCCTTAAAAAGCCATCACATGATTTTTTAATTATTCGGCTGTAATTTTTTTACACACCGAATGTTATTTGTGATATTTTAATGAGTTTTTTCCTTCTTCTCTAAAATACTGATTAATTTTTTTTTCATGTTGTATTACAAGTCTTTTTTGAACATCTTGTGTTTAATAATGTTGTGTTGCAAAAAAATTTTTTGTGGCATTATTATAGCTAAATTTAGATAAATTGCAACTTGTTATTGCGAAGAAGTGTTTTTTGTTTTTGGTGTGGCGTCGGTAGAAAATTGTCACTCAACACTTAAAGCAGCATATTACTATAAATATTACTATAAATTGCTAATTAAGTGCTTCAAAATATAACAAAAATTTCTTGCTGATATATTTATTATTTAACCCGTACAGAACCGTTGATTGATTTAAATATAAAAAATCTTTAATATTAAGAAAATTACTTTACTACAAAAAACTACTGTACTACAAATGTTTTATAGTGCGTTTACATCTTAGCAAAGTCTAGTATATATGAAATTTCGAGCACAATCTAGCTCATTTTTTCTAGATTTTCCATACAAAACAAAATCTAGCTCGTTACTAGATTTTAGCAAAATCTCACAAAATCTTGTCAAACTTTGGCACTACCAAATGATACATACTACAGTGTATTTATGTTATTGTAGTAGAAAATTACAACTCAGTGACTGAAAAATTGACATTTAAAAACAAAAACAAAAGCAAACAAGTTGAATAAAAAGGAAATAAAATATTAATTATTAATAAAAATGACGAATCTCTAATAAAAAATATTTAGTAATTAAAAAGTTATAACGTTTTATTCTTATATGTGCGCATTCCAATCTGCTGTATAATAATGGTGGAAAATGCATTTGTTTTTGTAGTTCCAACAATACATTTAACAAATGTTGATTATTTTTCGCTAGTGTTTTTTCATTCTTGATTCATAATATAATAATAAAATCTTTTCCTTTTTAGAATTTTCCATATTTCCATTTTCCTATTGTTTTCTTTATTTTTGGTATTTCTAGTTTATATGTTTTATTTTAATATGTTTTTATTGTTGTGGAAACAAAATCTCACAAAATGTCAAAAAAAAAGTTATATGTAAACGGTATAGATTTTGAAATAGATTTCAACTAAAATCTACTAGATTTTCCTTACATGCAAACGCACTATTAGATAAGCATATACAGCCATGGACATATAAATGGTACAAAATTAGGTGTCAAGTAAATGTCACAAATTTTTTAAACTAAAAGTGCATCAAAATGAAATTTTTTTTTGTTCAGCTAAGAGCTTCAAATGTTTC
Source organism: Cordilura impudica (assembly GCA_963682025.1). Lineage (NCBI taxonomy): Eukaryota > Metazoa > Arthropoda > Insecta > Diptera > Scathophagidae > Cordilura > Cordilura impudica. The sequence continues at coordinate 20,094,559 of OY821520.1, forward strand.
GTTATGTTCTGCTTATTATTAGCCGTTATCAGCTTCTTGTAATAGTGCGTTTACATCTGAGGCAAATCTGGTAGATTTTAGTTGAAATCTATTTCAAAATTTATACCGTTAACATCTAACTTTTTTGACATTTTGTGAGATTTTGTTTCCACAACAATAAGCAGCTGATTAAAATAAAACATATAAACTAGAAATACCAAAAATAAGCAAAACAATAGGAAAATGTAAATATGGAAAATTCTAAAAAGGAACAGATTTTATATAGAAATTTTGCGAAAAAAAAAATCAGCATTTGTTTAAATGTATTGTTTGAAAAGCAAAAACAAATTTATTTTCCACAATTAATATTAAGCAGATTGGAATGGGCACATGTCAGTATAAAAAGTTATAACTTTTCAATTACTAAATATTTTTTTATTATAGATTCGTAATATTTTTTTTTTTTTAATAATTAATATTTTATTTCCTTTTTATTCAACTTGTTTGCTTTTGTTTTTAAATGTCAATTTTTCAGTCAGTTGTAATTTTCTACTACAATTTTAAAAAAACACAGTAGTATCATTTGGTAGTGCCCAAGTTTGACAATATTGTGTGAGATTTTGCACAAATCTAGTAAAGAGGTAGATTTTGTTTTGTAAGGGAAATCTAGTAAAAATGGGCTAGATTTCGCTCGAAATCTAGTATATACTAGAGTTGAAAGTTGATTTTAAGTGGACACATTAATGGCACAAACCAAAAACCCATAAAGAACAAAGCATTGATTTCTGGAAAAACGTGTTGTGGAGCGACGAAACGAGGATTAATGGAATAGGATAACATAGTAGAACGTTTGTTCATCTCCTAAACGTCAAGTACAACTCTACGTTCACCTAGGAGACGGTAAAACACAGGGGGTGGTAACATTATTATTTGGGGTGCATTTTCTTGAAATGACATAGGTTTCCTAATAAAAATTAATGTCAAAATGGACAAGGTTCAGTACTTGGTCATTTTAAAAAGCCATATGGAACCACATGCTTTCGATTTTATGCCAATTAAGTGGAAATTTATGCAAGATAATGACCCCAAACTAGTTAAAAATTCATTTTGTGCGGAGAAGATCGACGTTTTGAATTGGTACACCTCCTAACTTAAATCGAAAAAAAAACATGTGGAATGAAGTCAATGTTGAATCGTTCATGTAAAGACATGGACGAACTTTAGCCTGCTACATAGAAAGCTTGGAATGACATATTCCAAAAAATTGCCAAAACTAGTGGAGTATGGTACGCACGTGTGAATCTTGTCATCTAAAACAAAGGCTTACAGTACAAAGTATTACAGTAACAAATGTAATTTGAAAACGATTAAAAAAAAAACAGCAGTGTCCAAACTACGTTTGAACAATATAATTATTTTCTTTTTATTATTATAAAATTTATATCGCTTACTTATAATTCAAGTGTAACTTATCGATAACATTCATGAATTGTAATCTTTATTTATTAGTACTCGTTGGATTTGATTAACTTTTTGAAACAACAAAATTTATCTAAATCCCTTCCTTTGTAAGTTTAACCGATGCTCTTTTAACATTGTACAGACACTTGGATTTACACACTTGAACGGTGAGCACATACCTTAGTTAATAAAACCCATTATGAATTGTTACTAGTTGGAGTTTGTTTTATTTCTTTAACCTCCCTCACCTTCTATCCCTTAATCCCAATTTTTAATTTATAATTTCCATAATTATAAATTAAAAATTATTTAACCCTTTAAACTTAGCAAGGTGCGGCTAAATTAAATTAAAATTTATTGATGCAGCTAGAAGCCACCCTAATCTAACCACCCGAGAACTCGACGGTGCTCAAACATTCTTATTTGGCAAAGCTATCTTTAAATTACAAGCAGATATCATTTGTTCTTTTACATTTTCATAATTTTTGTTTTTTTTATTAACTTAAGTTTGTATTATTATTCTTAAAAAAAGAAAAAAAAAAAAAAAAAAACAACCAAACTCTTTTTTTATTAACAATATTTGCGATAATTTAATATAAAAATAGTTAAAAAAAAAAAAGAAAAATATATGTAGTTGATTTAGAGCGACTATACGATACCCTATGAGATGTGTTTGGAAACCCTATCTCTTAGGTCCAACTAATTGCATATAGGAAGTAAGCATAAACCAAATTTGAGTGACATTGTTATTGATTTTTTTTACCTTCGAATATGAATTCATGTCGGATGCTATATTTATATGGATACTAGGTCAAAAAGTAGACCGATCCTGACCTTATATGCAAAAATATATGAATACCAAAATTGAGAAAAATCTGTGCAATATTTTTGTTTTTTGATAGATTTAAGTAAAGATCGGGAAGCTGCTTTATATGTGGGCTATGACTAAGAATTGTCCTACAGGGTTTATTTTTGGACTACTGATTAATGGGAGTAATAAACACACATAAACCCAATTTGATCGAGATCTATATGATAATACGGATCTTATGACAATTTAAGTCGATTTCATAGGGGTCATTTGTATGGGGACTAGGTTTGAACTTGCACCGATTTTTACCAATTTCAATAGCGTTCATGGTATGGCCGATAGAAGCTTATATACCAAATTTTATCAAAATATATTAATTTTTCGACCTGTAGTTTGATTACAAAGTTTACATGGACACACAGACGGTCGGACGGACATAGGCTAAATCGACTCAGAAAGTGATTCTGAGTCGATCGGTATAATTAAAGATGGGTCTAGGTCAAATATTTTTCATAGTTACAAACATCAGCACAAAGTCATTATACCCTAACCGCATAGTGGTATAGGGTATAAAAATGTGCCATTTGTATGTCCATAGCTGTACGTAGTATATCTTAACATTTGGAATATCAATGAATATTTTATCTAAAAATAAACATTTTAAGATCATAGAAACTACAGTGAACCAATAAAAAAGTTGTACAGTATACTTACATATATTTATGTAGCATTATCTTTGAAACCATGTGCACTAGATATCTATAATATTAATAGGCTAGGCTATTTCTTGTGACCGATCTTTTGTTCTTCCGTTTTATCCCGATTTTGACCAAACATATACTATTTGAAATTTTTTCTTTTAGCCGTTTTGCATATTTACAGATTTTTAAATTTTTTCCTTTATTTGGAGTAAATTGCATTTAAAGTTTCTACTAAAACATACATAAAATTACACAATGCTATGTGTGTGTATATTAAAATTGTTAATGTGTTTGTAATAAAAATGGGTTTGTTTTTTGTGTTGATTTGTGAATTGGCTATAACTGATTAGCATATCTTTAGAGTCTTTATTTACTGAAAAAATAAAATTTCCTAGAATTTGCACGCGAATTTCGAGGGCTGGAATCTGCTAGTATAAAGTAAAATGTTAAAATATTCTGTATTTTATTCACTTTTCAAATAGTTTGAAGAAAATTTGTGAAAATATCATGTTCTTAACAAAAATAACAATAACCGAAAAACCTAAAAAAAAAACTTGTACATTTCAGAAATTCTTATAAATTGAGATTTTGCGTCATTATTTTTAAAAACTAGTATTTTGTATGATGACCCTTTGGAGTGCAGTTTTAATCTATTTTGTGTTTTTAACGGTATTTGATCTTAGTTTTTTTTTTTTCATATAAACACACAAATGCTCAACTGGATTTACATCCGGACATTGGGGTGGATGGGGTAGCACTTTTTACAGTTTGCAGCAGTAATTCTTTAATCACAAACGAGGAATGCTTTATTTAGATCGTTGTCGTGAACGTAGCTAAAATTCTCGGCAATTTCCAATATTGAAGCTCCTTGTCGCAAATTTTTCTTTAAAATGTTTAAATAATCAAATTTATTCTTCGTGCCTTCAACGAACTGAAAATTTCTAACACTATTAGCTCTTATTTCACCCCCAAACCATAACACTGCCTCTGCTATGTTTGAACGTTTTATAAACATTTTTGGGTACAATGCTTTTTATTTTTAATAACGAAATTTATTTTTATTTAAATAATTTACAAGAACACGTCAGAACTCTTAAAAAGTTTTCACAGAATAAAAAATCTAAAATACAATTATTTCGAAGAAAATTAAATTGAACAGTTTTTCAAGAAACAAACAAAGTATATTACAGTAACCTAAATAATAATAATAATAGCAGTAAAACAACACCCCCTCTCAATTAGATAGTTTTAACATACTTCTAATTGTAACAAATGTTGACTTATCTAAAGCCTTCGTAAAAATATCAGCTACTTGTTTCTTTGTTGACACATGTTCAATTTTCACAATTCCCTTCATTACATAATCCCGAATAAAATGATGTTTGATGTCAATATGTTTACTTCTTTTACATTCAGTATTTTTCGCCATAGCAATACACCCTGCATTATCTTCATACAAATTAAACGAATCATCCGAGTTTAGTATACACAAATCTTCTAGTATTCCCTTCAGCCAGATACCTTCTGAAGTTGCACAACTTAGAGCCACATATTCAGCTTCACTTGATGAAGTCGCCACAGTTGTTTGTTTTTTACTTGACCATGAAACAGGACATCCAAATACATAGTAAACATAACCACTTGTTGATTTACGATCTTCTATATCAGATGCCCAATCAGCATCAACAAAACCAACCAGAACATCTTTGGTTATATTTTTGTCATATTTTAATTTCATTGTTTTAGTTCCTTGTAGGTATCTTAAAATTCTTTTTAATGCAGTCCAGTGTACCTCATTATAACTTTCTTGATGTCTTCCCATATAACCAACAGCATAGCATATATCTGGTCGTACACATAACATTAGATACATAAGACTTCCTAATAATTCCCGATATGGACAGTGATAAACATTTTGGTTATTTCGTGGAAGTTGTAGTCCTTTTTCCATTGGAGTTTCAGATAGATTACAATTTATCATGCCAAATTTATTCAACAGCTTTTCTATACTCGCTTCTTGACTTAAAAGCATTGTACCATTTATTTTATTATATTTTATCTTCATGCCTAGGTAGTACTTTAACTCACCACAATCCGACATTTCAAAAATAGATGACAGTTTTCTTTTAATTTCATTAATTTCTTTTTCATCACTTCCGGCAAGTAGTACGTCATCAACATATAACAAAAGATAAATCATTCCACATCTTGAATTTTTTATATATAAACAATAGTCGTGATTTGACCTTTTAAATCCAAGATTAACCAAAATAGAGTTGAATTTTTCATTCCAACATCTAGGACTCTGCTTTAACCCATATAAAGACTTTATCAATTTTAATGCCATACCTGGATTCGTATTCAAACTATCAGGTACTTCCATATAAATATCTTCGTTCAATTCGCCATGAAGAAAAGCTGTTTTTACATCTAACTGGTAAAAGCTATAACCTTTATTTACTCCAATTGCTAATACAGTTCTTAAAGTAGTAAGTTTTGCTACTGGAGAATATGTTTCTTCATAATCAATTCCGTACTTTTGAAGAAAACCCTTTGCTACTAGTCTAGCTTTGTATCGAACTGGATTACTATTTTCGTCAGTTTTAATCACAAACACCCACTTTGTCTTGAGAAGTTTTTTATTCGCAGGTTTATTCACTACTGACCAAACATTATTCTTCTTCATCGAATCTAATTCTTTTTCCACAGCATTTAACCATTTTTCACGATAAGGATTTTGATTAATTTCGGCATATGAATTTGGAATTGGCACATCGCTAACAGCTTCAAATAATGTATTGAAATAATCTGTAAACTTTATTGGAGGTTTTCTTTGTCGTTCACTACGTCTTGGAACATCACATGGTGAGCATTTGTTTTGTTGTAAATTTGATAATTCAATAGAATCGGAATTTTCAATTACTATTTCATTTTGATCTTCAATATGAACCGATTCTGGTTCTTCTAATTCTTCTGAAAAAGATTCTTGATTAACAGCATCATTAATTTCAGAAACGACACAGTCTTCATCTATATCCCCCTCTTGCTCGTTTCGCTGAATAATTGGAATCTTCGGCTTATTTTTAACCATTTTAAACGGATAATTAAATTCATTAAATTTACAATCACGCGCCAGAACTACTTTACACTTTTCTTTGTCCCATAGTCTATACCCATTGTGACTATAACCAATCATAACGTATGGTTTGCTCTTAGGATCAAGTTTCTTTCGCTTCTTGTTTGGGACCCATGCATACGCAAGACATCCAAAAACCCTTAACTTACTTAGGTCAGGTTTTGCTTTGAACCACAAATCAGCCGGTGTATTTTTAGTTGTTAATGTTTTAGTTGGACTTCTATTTATAATATATGTTGCAGCATATACTGCTTCTACCCACAAATACTTTGGTATATTAGCTTCGATCATTATGGCACGAACTTTTTCAACCAGTGTTCTGTTAAACCTTTCTGCTACTCCATTCTGTTGAGGTGTAAAAGCTATAGATGCAGCTAACTGTATGCCCTTGTTTTTACAATAAGTTAACATAATATTTGATTTATATTCACCACCATTATCTATTGTAAGCATCGAAATATTTCTACCAAACTTGGCCGATACCATGGCTTCATATTCTTTAAATTTTTCAAATACCTCAGATTTCTCTTTGATAGTAAAAACATTTGTGAAATGAGTATAGTCATCTATGAATGTAACAAAATAATTACAACCATCATACGCCACAGGTGATATTGGTCCACAAACATCAGAATGGATATGCTCTATAACTCTAGTAGCTCGATCCCTTGTACCTGCAAATGGTTTACGACATTGTTTACTTTGAGCACATACTTCACAAAATCTGTTCAAGTCGACATTTGGAATACCATAAACCATATCATGTTTAATTAATTCATTTAGGGATTGATTACCAATATGTCCCATTCGTTTATGCCATAATTCACCATATTCATCTTTGGTTAATTGACATTTTGAAATTTTAATTTTAACTTTCATCTCAAATAAATTTCCCACTCGTCTGCATTTTGCTAACTCATTATTATTTTTCACAAGTATAGCATAGTTGTTATTAAAATTTACTTTAATATTAGCATTAACTATTTTATTAACTGACATTAAGTTTTCATGGAAGTCAGGACTGTATAAGACATCTTTCAAATGTAATTCAATTCCAGTATTACTAATACAACATACTTCATCAATATGATTTGCTACAACTGATTCACCATTAGCCACTCTGATAACGCGTGGATCATCAAGCTTTCTTATATTATTAAAAATATATTTATCCTTTACAAAATGATCTGATGCTCCAGAATCAAGCGTAAATATAACGTCTTCAGTATTGTTAGATTTCGGTAACTTATTTCTATCTGCCATAAAACTTACAGATCCTTTTTTAGCAACAAAAGCATCTTTGACTCGACAATCCTTTTTCATGTGACCATACCGTCCACATTTGTGACATTTTCCATTAAATTTAGTATGTCTCTTTTTCGACACAAAAGCAGTCACATTTTCAACAACTTCTGGTACTTGCCTGTGTTTCTTTTTGGCTTCTTCGGCTAGTAATCTTACTTTCACTGTATTTATGTTAATTTGTTCACTAGGTAAACTTTCAATTGCAGTAACAACTGCATCATAGGATTCTGGAAGGGTCAGGAAAAGTTGTGAAACCAAATCAGCATCTTCAGGTTTTGCACCAGCAGCTTTTAAATCACGTACCAGTGCCTCAAATTTCAATAAATGAGCAGCTAATTCATCACCATCTCTTAATTTCAAACAAGCTAATTCCTTTCGAACTAACGTTTGATTTTGTGTAGACTTACGTTCAAAACATGTCATCAATGCATCCCACATTTCTTTAGCTGATACTTTTCCTTGCACATACCCCAAAAAGTCATCATGTATGAATGATACTATCATATCTTATGCCTTTGCGTCTTTCTTAAGGAATTCTTGACGATCCTTGTCTGTGGCAGGTGCTGTCATTTGTACAGCTTCTAAGCAACCCCCAGCAGCTAAATGCCTTTCCACACGGAATTTCCAGTTAGAAAAATTTCCGCCAGCAAATTGTTGAATTCCCGTCGATTTATCGTTTGGAGGGCCCATAACCTTTTATTTTTAATAACGAAATTTATTTTTATTTAAATAATTTACAAGAACACGTCAGAACTCTTAAAAAGTTTTCACAGAATAAAAAATCTAAAATACAATTATTTCGAAGAAAATTAAATTGAACAGTTTTTCAAGAAACAAACAAAGTATATTACAGTAACCTAAATAATAATAATAATAGCAGTAAAACAACAATGCTGTAATCTTCTTTTTCGCACAAAACGTCGTCCATCGTATCCAAATATATTGAATCTTTACTCATCTGTAAATATCACGGAGTAGTAAAACTCTAGTGGCTTCGAGACATACTCTTTTGCACCCTCTTATGCCTTCCAAAAGTTAAAAATTTCTTACAGTTTGTGGGTGTACCTAAATAATACAATATTCGCGCAAGATTTGAGCTATTTCGACTGCCGATATTTTAGAGTTTTCACTACTGTTACGAACTATTTGCCTTTGCGTTTGTAAAGATGAATTTTTTTTGGCTTTCCTATTCCACTTGGTCTAATTAAAAACCTATTTTTCTGGTACATATCAATAATGCATTTGACGATAGAGTGGGGCTTTTTTACAATTTCATAAATTTTCCTCAAAATCTTTGTCTCTTCCCAAAGATTTATAATAAATTTTTACTTTTCTAATTAGATTTGCTTTGAATCCATAGAAATATACAAGTTTATTTTTTTGGTTTCATGAAATGTACTTTTTTGGTTTTCTGTTAATTTTTGTTAAGAACACGATATATTCACAAATTTTCTTTAACGTATTTGAAAAGTGAATAAAAAACAGAATATTTTAACATATAATTTTATATGTGAGTTTACATGGTTTCAAAGATAATGCGACATAAACTTAAGTGTACTGTACAAGTTTTTTATTGGTTTACTGTATATCCTGTTAACATTTGGAATATCAATGAATATTTTATCTAAAAGTAACCATTTTAAGACCATAGAGACTATTGTATTGATAAACTGAATAAGGAAAAGATAAAAAAAAATTTAAGGCATCCTTTTGGCAATATTGAGCTTAAAAGTTTCGTAATGTAAGTTCTGCTAAAGAAAATACATTTATAAAATTTTCGTGGTGTAACTCTGGTTCACTACAACAAGTTACGTTCAAATCAAATTTTTTTATTTTGATATATAAAGATATTTACAAATTTAAAAGTAAATATCTCGCTTTCTGTGATCATAGTAAAAAAAGTTTTAGTTCGAAACGCCAAACAACTGTTTAGTTTATCTGTAAATATTAAAGCACCAACAAAAAAACCCTTTGGTTTTATGTGCAGCATTAACATTAGGTGCTTCCCGGGCGACTACCAGATATGTTAATAAAATCTGAAACCTCCTGCAGAGTATCTGGATCTGACCTTAAACTTGGATTTATGAATTAAAAATTGGGCAATAAGGTAAAACATGATTTCATTTACAAACCATAGCATGTCGAAGAAGAATTTGACAAAAAAAAAGTGAAAAATGCAACGTTAAACAAATTCCTGGTGTCCAATATTATAGTGCGTATTTAAAAATATGTGTAAACGAATATACAAATCAATATGCAATTGTGGACGTTAACCTATCTTGTAAAACAGTGGTTTCAGCGTAATAAATGAACTATGTATGTGTCGAATAGCAACAATAATGGCTACTAGTGAAAACAAGTAGTTGTTAAGGGGGGAAAGTTTTAAAGTGTTGTGTTAAAATTTCAAAAAAATTGGAGCAAAACTAACTAAGATAAAGCGTTTCAAATGACCGGCCTCATACGTAAATCAGTTTTTAAAAAACTATAAATCAATTTTCTCGCAAATAACATGTTTAAAATCCGTGAGCATCATAACTCAATATCTACTTGACCGATTCTTTTGAAATTTTATGCACTATTTCTAGACATAAATCACCAGGCAATCACGAAGAGTCTTTTTTCTTTTACCATGTTTTCCCCATTTTTTAACAAAAAATTTGTCGAATTTTTATGGAAAAATTCGTGTTTCTCACTTCAAATACCACGGGAAACATATCACCTTTTAAACCCATTTTAGTTTTTTTATTTCATATGATCCGATAACGAGTTGTGATGTTCACCGCAAAACAACTTTTTTTTAGGCGCCTCCGGAAATTCGCTGTCATGGACTTATTTATTAAAATTTTTAATTGAAACTTTTTTCAAAGATACTTAAAATGTTATACTAGAACGTGTATATTAAACAAATAATCCAACATTATTCATATCTTCAAAATAAAAATTATGAAAATACACCTTTATTAGCCTTTAAACCCTTACCCCTTGCCCTTAAATAAATTGGAAATTTAGGTGTGCAAAAGCTGATGCTGGTATAAAGATCAAAATGTATAAATTCCATAGATTTTCTTTGGAAGTTTAAATTTATCTTTTATATTTTTAGAATATAGAATTATATATGTTATATGTTATAAACAAATAAAAAAATTATAGTCGGTCTACATCGACTATACGATACCCTATACCATGTACCTAAAGAAAGTGTCTTACGTCCAACTAATTGGATATAGAAAGTAAGTTCAAACCAAATTTGAATGGCATTGTTATTTATTTTTTGCCTGTAGATATGAGAAAGTTCATATCGGATGCTATATTTATATGCGGACTAGGTCAGAAAATGGATCGATCCTACTTGGTAAAGTCAAAATATATTTATTTTTGCGACCAGTAGTTTTGTTAAAAGCTTTACATTGACACACAGGCGGACGGATGGACGAATATCGCTAAATCGACTCAGAAAGTGATTCGATCGGTGTAATAAAATATGAGCGTAGATCAATTATTTTTGGTAGTTACGAACATCAGCAAAAACTCACTTTATCCTGATCACAAAGTGGTATACGGTACAAAAATATCTCTTAGTTTATGAGTTATTAATAACGATTAAGCTTAATATGGTCATGATCAATCCATTTTAAGATCTAGTCCCTCATATAAAAATCACATCATTTTTCATATTTATTAATATATCTCCAGGAAACTAAATTTAGAGTTATTGATATGTAATTCATATATTTTATTTCTAACATAAAAAATAAGCCATTGAAAACGATCTAAGATTATTTAGGTTTTCTGACGGTTTCCAAGCCATCACAAATGTAAAAATTTTCCAAAAACAAACAAGAAAAATATTGAAGAATAGAAAAGAAACAGAAAGGTCCACCATGACCGAAAATTTTAAAATTCCCCAACAGTTTTTTCTTACTTGTTATATTACTAAAGACAAATATTCAAAATTAATAAAATTAAAAAGCTCAAAGCTTTCCTTAATTGCGATTGCGAGATATCGGGCCACAAAGTTCAAGTTCACGTTTTGGCCAGTTTTGTTTATTTGTAAGGGTGTCTTCTTTTTACAATTTACATTTCTAAAAGTAATTGTGCAATTGCACTCTTATCGCAAATCCTTAGCTGCAACAACAACTAACCATACAATAAATGCAAAAAAGAAATCCAATATCAATTAACGGCAACATTATGATTTGCTTTTATTGATATTCTAAGATAACGTCACGCAGACAAGAACCATTATTTTAATTATCTGAACGCTGATGATCGTAAGTGCGTGAAATTTTGCATTTTAATAAACGTTAGTAAAGTAAACTAATTAAAATAAAAAACTCAGTTATTAAACAAATAGTTAACGTCACGCCACATTGTAACTAAAAAATTTCGTTTATTTAAAATTTTCATTCAATTATTTTTGTGTCCCTTAAATATTTCACATTAAACATTGGCGCAAACTGAAAGACTGGATTGCGTTGACACACACCGAAGGTTCTCTATCTGAACTCTTGTACAAATTAGATACACAGTTGCCATTTTTTAAACGCTACTTTTTTGTTAAACGTTCCAAGCAAAATTATTTAAAAAAATAAGTAAATTAAAAACATATTAAGGCAGAAGATTTAATCTGCAAATCGATGTCGCAGGGAATTACAGGCTAACCTGTCAAAATGAGGGACAGAGCCCACACTTCAGCTACCGTCAAGTTACCATTTTTACTTGGGTTGCTTGGCTGAGTGGCGGAGTAAAATCCTATGCGATAATCAGTGACAAACTCAGCCACAATAAGTCCGATGTTTGCTGATTTTCGACAACACTTGGTGAGACTATTAAAAAAGAACATGGTTAATTTCAAAATATGTATACTTTTCGGATGGATGCAGCTCCCAATTTAAAAATAAGTTCATTGCCCGAAGTTTACCTGATTTTGTTTTTGAATTTGGTTGCAAGGTTTTTAAGTGGAATTATTTAGCAACTTCTAACGGCAAAGGTACGATCGATGGGCTAGGAGCAACCATAAAACGAAAAGTTTGGCATATGAGAAAAACAAAAAATATAATTTTTGATAATGCCTTTTCATTTTATCAATGAGCTCGAAAGAACATCTTTGGAGTTAATATAATGTACATTTCCTTAGACGAAGTAGACAAGTTCTCTACTTTGCCAATTGAAAAGTGGAAAGAAAGAGTTGCCAAAAATACCTGGTATACATCAAATTCATTTCTTATCAAGCAGCGAAAATATGCAAATATAAGCAGCTGAAACTGCATTTTCGCATAAAACTATTATATTATAATAGAAAACATATAATATATAATAAGCTAATTTTCTACGAGTATATATCTTGTAAAACTAATCATAATATTACAATATGTAAAAATGTATTGCACTTAAAATTTTTTCAACTTATACCTGGCCTGGATATATGGCCCAGGAACAGGGCGGTCAGGAGGGTCGTTTGACATGGGCCTCTTAATTCAGGGGGCCTCCAAACAACACTACATATTTGAAACAATACAAAAGGATTAAAAAGTTTATTTCAAACTTTTACGTAGGGCACAACAAAAAAAATCTTAAAATTAAAATTTTCAAATATAAAATAAGAAATCGTAGTAGGCTTTGAAATTTTTAAATAAAAAATAAAAAATAGTTGTAGGCTTTGAGTTGTTACATGAGTTCAAATTTGTATAATAAAAGTTTATTAAGTGGTCTATCTTGGAGGTGGTTAAACCTTAAAAATATTGTTAAAGTGTTTTGTTCTATTCATTATAAAAGTGTTATTGAATTTTATAACCGAATTCTTTAAACTTCCAAAAATTAAAATAGCTGGTAATATTTTTAGTGTCTCTGATTTTTGCTAATAAATAAAAATATATATACTAGGTAGATAATTAAAACATGAAGAGATCTTTTGAAAGTGGCGCCAGCAAAAGGCAAAAGAAAAAACTTAAGGAGTCGGCTATTAAAAGCTTAAAACCGATTTCACATTTTTTTAATAAGGATACATCAAATCAACCAGAAAGACCTTCAACATTTAATACAGAAAAATCCACAGTTGAAACTGCAGTAAACGGTACGGTTATCGAAATAGAGGAACTGAATGAAAATACTGTTGAAATTGAGAGTATTGAAATTGTAACCACAGTGCGAGAGGATGTAGTTAGCGCAATGGAATTACCAGATGAAAATGATCAATTGAGGACCGTGCAAACGGATGGTGAAGAAATTGAAGTAAATCTATTGAATACTGAAACATTAAAGTGTACGGATATTGGAGTGCTTGATAGAAATAATCAGGCGCAAATGAAATCATTTATGAAAATTACTCGGTTTGAAATCCCAAAAAATATTTCGAAAGACGCAACCAACCGTGGATTTCCATATCGTTTACTTTCAAAAAAACTTGCAAATGCAGAATCGTGTGAAAGAGATTGGATATGCTGGAGCGTCCAAAACCAATCAATTTATTGTACTCCATGTTACATTTTAAACAACAACACGCATTTCTCATATTTAACAGATAAATTGGGATACAACATAAAAAATGTTTGGAAGAAGTTAAATGACCGGATAAAATCTCACGAGAATTCTATTTTACACAAGGAAATGTATATTTCATGGAAAAATGCGCAAAAAGCTGCTTTAGCTAATCGTGGATTAGATAACTTACTGGTAAAAGAACTAAAAAATTAAGTTACATATTGGAAAAAGCTGTTGGAGCGTTTTCTTGATATAATATTTTTTCTCTCCGAGAGAGGACTAGCTTTTTTTTGGATCTAATCAGCGTATTGGAAACCCAAATAATGGAAATTTTCTTGGCTTAGTTGAACTTTTAAGTAAATATGATCCGATATTATCAGAGCATGTTACAAAAGTTAGAGCATCACAAGAAGAAAAAAAAAAGATTGCAAGTTCATTATCTTTCAAATGAAATTCAAAACGAGTTTATCGACCTATGTGGCTCATTAGTTCAAAGAAAAATTATTGATGAAATTAATAACGCTAAGTATTTTTCTATTATTGCTGATGCAACTCCAGATACATCTCATAAGGAGCAAACAACTTTGATTATTCGTTATGTTAAATTAAGTGAATTGGATTTTTCAATTGAAGAACGCTTTCTATAGTTTGATGATTTTTCGGAGAAACCCAGCAAAGAAATTGCTGGTCGCTTATTAAGTCTCTTAAAACATTTAACCTTGAATTTTCAGAACTGTGTCGGGCAAGGATATGATAATGGTGCTAATATGGCTGGAAAATATAACGGCGTACAAGCACTCCTTTTTGCTCCAAAATTCAAATTGCACGTTCAGCAGCTGCGGCAATCATACTTTAAATCTTGTTGGAGCTGACTCAGCAGAATGCTGTAAAGAAGCAATAACATACTTCGGAACTATTCAACAAGTATATAATTTTTTTAGTAGTAGTCCAAAAAGATGGGAGGTTTTAAAAAAACATCTTCACGGAATTTCTTTACACAACATTTCAAAAATTAGATGGTCTGCAAGAATAGATGCTATTAAGCCAGTTGCCCTTCATTTGAAATCCTTATTATCAGCTGTCAACGAATTTGAGCTATTTAGTCTTCCAGCTGACGCTCAGGCTCAGATTAAATCGTTTAAAAAATATCTGTCAACATTTGAATGTGTATTAATGTCTACAATTTGGATGAAGGTTTTGGTTTTATTTCATCAAACAAATCTAATTCTCCAAACGCGGTAATCAACATTGACAACGGAAAAAATTAATATTGACAAACTTATTGAAGATATAAAGGAAATTAAAAATGTATGGTCTTCGATTCTTTCCGAGTCAAAGCAAATAGCAGCAGCTAATGAAACTGTTACAGAAATTACAACAAATCGACGAATAAAAGATCAAGTATCTGCACAAGTATATTTTCACAACGACATTTTTAACAGGATCATTGAATCATTAATAGATGGACTTACGCGAAGATTTAAAGCTGTTTCCTCTATATGCAACTTATTTGAAGTTCTATGGAATTTTGATGGTCTGGCGACACTAAATATTAATTGGGATATTGCAAAAAATGTGGACTATTCCGAACTAATAGCTTCATTTGCAGCTCTAAAGGCCCGAAAAGCTTTATTTTAATTTTTTTTTTTTTTTCATTATATTTCATTTTGTATTTTTTTATTTCATTATATTTTGTTTTTTTTTATATATTTTGAATTATGAACTATAAATTTTTTAATTTAATAAATTTTTTTACCAAAACAACAATTTTTTTAATTATATAGAGGGCCACGTATGTTTCTTGACCCGGGCCTCCAAGTGGCTATAACAGGCCCTGCATATATCTAAATTTGATGTTTTATTTGCGTTAAATAATTTCTTAAAAACAATCTTAACTAAAAATTTTCTAATGGAAATTTAAGTAACGTTACGTCATGTCAGATACTTAGGCTAGTAAAGAAAAAACGAGGGAAGATTTATAAATTATATAACTTGGAAAATAAACTTATATTATTTAAATCCATCGACAAAAATGTTTTATACAAAAAATCTTGCTCAATTCGCAGAGTTTTGAAATTTTGTAATCCAAGTCTAAACTCACTTCTGTTTTTTTTAACGTAACGCCAGCGCATATTTTTCTTATATCTTTAAATCCTTACGTTCGATTATTGTTTTTTTTTTTTCTTAATTACTACACACCTATAAGAACACAGTTTAAAAAATTTGATTTTTTCATTACTTTCTTTAAAGTTTTTTCGTACAAATGTCACGTCACGCCAGATTGGAAAAGCCCATATGTTTTTACTTTTTTAAGAAAACTCGGTTTTTGAGAAAATGTGCGTAATTTTAGAAAAGTTTACTATTTGTTATAAAAGAAACTTTTTTTAAGAATATATATGTAGGTACTTTTTTATAAAAGCATCTGTTTTAAGAAAATATACTTTTGTAAGAAAATTCGACCTTTTAAGAAGGGGCACTTTGTTAAGCCGGCCACTCACGTACAGTTTTAACCAGAGTTCAGAAAAAAACACACACTGAATAAAAAACTCGTACATATATGTAAACAAACATAACTTAGACCAACACACACATATTTTTATTTTCATACCAATTATGTTTGTTTTTAAATTTTCTTCGGTGCCCAACACAACCATGACTGTGTTCGTTTTAATATTTCGTTATTTACACGAAAATTTTTGTATCACATACTTTTTGTTTCAATCACACATAAAGCACACATTTTTGAGTGTTGCTTTATTTGAAGTTCATGTTCTGGTACGTGTAGTGAAAAATCACACAGAACATGTACAATAAACAGGTTCGAGTTCAGTTATATTTTAAGTCGTGTTGTGGCTCGTGTAGTAAGAAAAAACACAACATGTACAATAAACAGGTTCGAGTTCAGTTATATTTTAAACACGACTTAAAATATAACTGAATTTAAACACGACTTAAAATATAACTGAATTCGAACCTGTTTATTGTACATGTTGTGTTTGTTCTTACTACACGAGCCACAACACGACTTAAAATATAACTGAACTCGAACCTGTTTATTGTACATGTTCTGTGTTTTTTTTCACTACACGTACCAGAACATGAACTTCAAATAAAGCAACACTCAAAAATGTGTGCTTTATGTGTGATTGATACAAAAAGTATGTGATACAAAAATGTTCGTGTAAATAACGAAATATTAAAACGAACACAGTCATGGTTGTGTTGGGCACCGTAGAAAATTTAGAAACGCACATAATTGATATGAAAATAAAGATATGTGTTGGCTGCTTTTGAACAGAACATTGTGTGTTTCATGTGTGTATTTTCTGAACCTTGGTTTTAACTGACAGTTTTAACTGAACAGTTGTTTTGTTTTTTAACTGAACAGTTTAAACTGACAGTTAAAACTGTACGTATGTGGGTAATAACTGACAGTTCAACTCAACTGTTCAGTTTAACTGAGAAATTTCAAATTTTTATATTTTTAGCTGACAGTTTCAACTGAAGTGAACGTGTGTGGGGGTTCAACTGTACCGTTCTCAGTGCAATTTGTGTCGAGCGAGAGTGTGTATCATGTCGCGTAAACAAAACCAAGTGATTTTATTGCAATATAATTAATTTATTAATTCTTTTAATTAATTATTAATTATATTAATTCTTTTAATTAATATATTAATTTTTTTAATTAATTAATGTGGGAAGTTAAATTTCGTTGTAATAACCACTTCTTGCACCACTGTTTACGCTGTTTAATTTTTTTTTTTTTTTTTTTGTCAAATTGCAAAAAGTACACCGAGAGCGTCCTGCTTGTTCGAATACATGTTAAAAACTGAAGTATTGAACTGCAGGTGTGTGTACATTTCAGTTCACAGTTAAGTCTGTCAGTTATAACTGAACAGTTGAAACTGACAGTTAAAACTGTACGTGAGTGGCCGGCTTTAAGAAGGGCACATTTTTTAAAGAAAGTTACATTTTTCAAGGTACTTTCTAAAGAAAAGATAATTTTTTAATGTACTTTTTTAGGAAAAAATACTTTTTTAAACAAAAATACTTTTTTAAGAAAAGGACTTTTAAGAAAAATTAGTTTTTTGAGAAAAGTTATTTTTAAGGAAAATTTAATTTTTTAAGAAGGTACTTTTTCAAGAAGATACAGTTTTCTAAGAAAAATTAGTTTTTAAAGCAAAGTTACCTTTTAAAAAAAATTTACTTATGAGGCAAATGTCTTTCTTCAAGTACAGCGTTTTAAGAAAAGGTCGTTTTCGTGATAATGTATTTATTTTTTTTTTACTGAAATGTTAATCATACGGTGTTTCAGAGACTGTCAGTGATGACCCTAAATTAAGTATTTTTTTTTTTTTTTGCAAATTAACATTCGAGTCAGCAGACAAATACGAATTGTTTATATTAACAATTATACAAAATTTTAAATTTTACCTTTGATCTCTAGGCACCATTTTCCGATTTGTTTAAAATTTTTCGATTTGTTTTTAGTTTTTATATCGAAAGGGAAACATATATGGCCAGCGCACTGTGTGACATTTGGCCGATCGCAAAAATCAAAAAATAAAAGTTGGCGGATTGTCATAATTTTAATGAATGTGACAGCCAATAATCTGTTTACTATGGAAATAATCATAATATGACGAAAAAAGTAGTACTTTATTTTATATAGTGGTTTAAAGCTACATCTTGCTATAGACTTTTGAGAACTAAAATAAATTTATATAGGATTTCAAATGCAAATATCTTTTTTTAGTTTTTTGAGTTATAAGTCCACTTTTTTTTTGGAAAGAAAATTTATATAATTTGTTTTAAAATCCACTCGCCTTTTATAACTTATTGGAGAGCTTACAGTATTAATCAAAAATTAAAATAAGATCAAGGTAAAAAAAAACTATTTTGTTATAATTTTATACTCCGAAAAATCTAAATGTGTCGAATGAGACGGTTTTTCAGATCATTACGGTAATTTGTTTTTATTTTTTTCGATATCATCGGTATAAAGAGAATTTTAAATTAATATCGGTATTTTAGCAGTTATGGTATCCAACTTAAGATTTTTTGTTTAAATAGTCCTACGGTCTATCAAAAATGTCGGGCAGATTAGCTGAATACGCAAGGACTTTATGTACTGTAAAAAAAAAAAACTCCATTAGAATAAACAATAATGAAAGCTATTGTTATTATGAAAATGACGGAAGGTTTTTTATTTTGTACATTCTTCTTTTCAGATAATAATAATAAATAATTGATTTTATTTATTATTATTATCTTTTTTTTAACAAACCAATCTTTAATTGTTTATTTTGATTAAGACTTTTATATGTGATTAGTTCCCATTAAACCTAGTATACTAGATCATGTACCTTCAATTTGTTTCATTGGACTTAAACTACCCATATAGGGTGTAGCCCAAGGATCTGCGGTATAACAACCATAATCGGATATATTAGCTGCTAATCCATTGTTGTCAATAAATGACATGGATGACATTATGGCGCTGGTACAATCCGTAGGACCCATGACATTTGATGATGTTCTCATATAAACAGCCTGATGCATAACACTCACACTCGCACACACAATTATGTTATACACTTAATTTGACTTGGCAACTTAAACTTTATTTTTTCATCCACAATTTATTTAAATTCGTCTTTCACTAAGCTGATAATAATGTCAGATATTTGCACTTTAATTACTTGTTTAAATTATATTCTATTTTAATTTATTATTTATTTATAGTTATCTTAAGTTATCAATCAATTAGACAACACCTGATGATGTCGGATTTTTTTTTTTTTGTTTTGTTTGCAGTTTTGTTAAACAATTCACCAAATCATCACTGTTGTTCGATTAGCTATTTTTTGACACTTTTCACTTTTCACACAACAAATCGAATTAATTAAACTTTCAACAACATGACCGATAGGCGCGCATTGATATCAACTCATCACTGAACTTGTTGTAGTCTTAACAACAGCGCGGCGGATGTTGTTTTCTTGTTGTGATTCGTTGTTGATCCGTTAAATTGACACTCGATTTGCATTCTGCTTTAAGTATTCCGCGAGTTAAGTGTGAAGTGATCCGAAAGCGTGGCACCGATCAATGAATATTATCTATTTAATGACACAAAGCGTGAAGGTTTTTTCTTCTTTATACGTACAAATCAGAATATTTTGGACTTTTCACAGTCGATCGTTCTCCCCGGATACTACTCAATGTATACATATGCTGTCTTTATAACGGGTTACACTAAAATAAACAGAAATCATTTTCAAAAAATATCTTGCTATCTATCTGTCTTGTCTATCTATCTATCTATCTATCTATCTGTGTTGATATCATCAACAGCTTCTACTCTGTGTATTGTGGTAGTATGGCGTATGTAAGTTTATGCTCAGAAATTATCTGTTTTTAGACCAATAGCACAACTCAGTCGTTGCATTGAAGATTGAATGTGATGAGAGTGACCCAGGATTATTCTCTTCTACATGAATACCTACTTGAGTGTAGACTAGTACGTCTTTGTTTACATTATTTTTATTTTAATTCTTTTGAGTGTCTACGTTATGTTTTCAGTAGTGAATCTGATTGGTTGGCACCAGCAAACCAATAAATACATGATTTTTAAGTTTGTGCTGCCAGATTTAGAGATAAAATTTGATTTTTATATTATCATTGTGTAGCTTTAAATTGGATGGTATAACGTGAATTTACATTTAAATATCCAGCAAAAATAAATTGGTAATATCAATACATATAAAATAAAAACATTATAAAATGTTATTATACCCTACTAGCAGATTCCAGCCCTCGAAATTCGAGTGCAAATTCTAGAAAAATTTATTTTTTCATTAAATAAACACCCTAAAGGTATGCTAATCAATTATAGCCAATTCACAAATCAACACAAAAAAAAACTCATTTTTATTACTAACACATTAACAAATTTAGTAAACACACATGTGTTATGTGTTATTAGCAACTTTAAATGCAATTTACTCAAAATAAAGGAAAAAAATTTAAAATCTGTAAATCTGCAAAACCGTTAAAAAGAAATACCTTTCAAATAATATACGTTTGGTTAAAATTGGGATAAAACGGTAGAACAAAACATCGGTCACAAGAAATCGCCTAGCCTATTAATATTATAGGTACCTCTTTGTGTCAGGTTATGTGCTGATATATGTAACTACCCAAAAATAGTTCACCTAGACCCATCTACTGATCGACTCAGAATCACTTTCTGAGTCGATTTAGCGATGTCCGTCCGTCTCTGTGTCCATGAGTATATTTTGATGACATTTGGTATATAAGCTTTTATCGGTTAAAAGACGGTTGCTATTGAAATTGGTGAAAATCGGTGTATGTTCAGACCTAGTCCTCATGAGATCGACTTAAATTCCTATAAGTTCTAAATTAACTTATAGATCTCGGTCAAATTTGGTTTGTGTGTGTTAATAACTACTCCAAAAATAAACCCTGCAGTACAATTCATATAAAGCTACTTCCCGATCTGACGAGGGCTCTCCCAGAACAACCCGACCTGACAAGGGGACCGCAACAAATTTGGGAAAAATTTTCTTTATTTTTCATCATAATCCACTTTTAGCTCGATACACTTTTCCTAACGATATTCAATAAGAAAAGTGGATGTGTAACTGGTGCATTATCTTTTTCGACATATGGGGCCGTTTACCTTAATTCCATCTCTTAAACGCTGCAATAAGTTAGCATAATACTCGCCGTTGATTGTTTTTCTTTATTAAGATACTAAAAAAAAAGTTATCCCACTCGCATCCAAAAAAAAAAAAAAGTAAAAAAAAAATAACCCTGCCTGCAGAAAGAATTTTCTTCGTCTTCTTTCGACACAATTCTCCAATATCAGTCCGCTATATTGGATATTCCTTTGTCTCTGGTGTGAAGTGGTGGGGCCATGTCTAATCCATTGTCACGAATCGTCGCCAAACACTATTGAAACAGCACCACGATGCTGTTTTTGTACGATTGTGGGCAAACGCGGCACCCACTTGCGGACAGCTTTCTCATCTCCAAATTTTCGGTCAATATGCGATGTATGACTTTCAGCTAGCCCACGATCGTCCAATACCATTTTATGGATTTTCTTAACCGCTTCTGGCGAGGCCACCTCAATTGGTCCATTACTGCGTTGTTCGTCTTGGCAGTTCGCGCGGTCTCGTTTAAACTCTGTCAACCAATATTTTATATTCGTAAACGAAGGAGCAGACTCCCCCAGAATAGAATCTAGCTCGGCTTTAATAATAGTTGAACTGAGACCTTTCAAATGAAAGTATTGAATTACATAACGGCGATAAATTTTTTGATGGAACCAAAAAAAAATACTAAACAAAGTGACATCTTGAAACTTAAAAAAAAATGTGTTTTATAAGGCTGCCACTTTTACTACTTTCAAACTACGTCATTTATACGTCATGTTGGGCTGTTCTAGGACCGCTTTCGTAAATCTTTACCAAATGTTGTTAGTCCACATATAAATATAGCATCCCATAACTTTTTCATATCCGAAGGCCACAAATTAATAACAATGCCATTCAAATTTGGTTTATGCTTATTTTCAATATCCAATTAGTTGGACATAATACCCTTTCTGTAAACGCATGGTATAGGGTATCATATAGTAGGTCTAGACCGAATATAATTTTCTTACTTGTTTTAAACATTTTTTTTTTTGCGATTTCAACCTTGACTTCGTTCCACAGGTTCTCTATTGGATTTAAGTCAGAGCTCTGGGCTGGCCAATCCAAAACGTCGATCTTCTCCTCACAAAACCAATTTTTTACTAGTTTGGAAGAGTGTTTGGGGTCATTATCCTGCATGAATTTCCACTTAATTGACATGGAGTCGAAGGCATAAGACTCCATATGGTTTTTCAAAATGTATAAATACTGAAACTTGTCATGCCAAGAAAATGCACCCCAACCCATAATGCTGCCATCACCCTGTTTTACCGTCTTCTGAGTGAACAGAGAATTAAAGTCTTGTCCTTTAGGACGATGGACAAAGGTTCTGCCATTTGGTCCTATTCTATTAATTTTTGTTTCGTCACTCAATAATACGTTTTTCCAAATATTCATGGTAAGGTTAATCGTTTAGAAATATTTCTATTTTTTTTTTTTGATAGCAGTGGCTTTGCTAGATATTTCCAGCTCCATAGATTCATTAATATCAGAAGCTACCTGCCATGATGACTTCAATGGATAAATTTTTGCCATTCTGACTATAACTTTATCCGTACGCCCATTTATTTTTCAAGGTCTTGGCTTCCGACTTTTGCTCTTAATAAATATATCGGGATTCTCAACACATGATTTAATTGAAATTTGCATTACTTCAGAAATTTCTGCCACTTTTTTCCCATCTTTATGCATTTCCATATGATCCGCCTTTCCTCAATTGTGGTATGTTTGCCTGATTCCATTTTCAATAATATTTCGCTCTTTACACTTATTTTTCAAATACGCAAAATATTAAGTGATTTGAATAAAATCTATGCGAGTACTGTCAATTTTAAATAAATTGTACCATTTATATGTCCAATAAAAATTAGCATTGTTTACGCAAACATGATAACGGTAAATAGTTAAGAGAAAATAATGGAACATTTGAGCGCTGTTGAGACAAATATTCTTACAACAACAACCAGAAGAGGTAAAACATGCTCGGTTGAAAATTTTTAGTTGGAAAATACTTAAATTTATACTCAATTTAAGTTTGTTCAAGTATTTATTGTTGTTTCGAGCTTACTGGTCGATTTTTGAATATGCAAATAAAACGAAGTTTGTTCCATTTATATGTCCATAGCTGTATATATTTGGGTAAAAAAAATACTTATTCCAGAGCTCTTTTACTTAGGATTGTAGAGGTTCTTGCAAAACCTTCTCCATTTCATTTTGACTGTTCTGGGCTTGATTCTTCGTTCATTCAAATCAATATTGATTGTATCATGCCAGGTTACTCTGCTAAGAAAGTTTGGACATGTTGCTAAATTACAAATTTCATATTTGCGACCTGTAGTTTGAGTACAAGGTTTACATGGACGGATGGACGGACATCCATAAGTCCATCAGTATAATAACAGATGGATCCAGGTCAAAAATTTTTGGTAGTTACAAACATCAGCACAAACTCATTACACTCTGACCACTTCGTGGTATAGGGTATACAAATTATAAAATCGCTGTTGATTATTTTGTGTTACTTCAGGGGATGCCCCCTACAAATGCAGTGCATTGTGTTGATTTCAGGAAAATAGGGAGGAGGAAAGAGGGAGTAGTATTTGTGGATATTTGCCTTAAATTTTATTAGATTATAACTGTCAGGAAAGAACTCTGCGGGGAGTTTATTCCACATACGGCTAGTTCGACTGATAAACGAATTCTCTCTGTAATGCGTTGTGCGGTCAACTGGACAATAGACTACAAACGGATGTGATCTACTAGAGAAGCGGGTAGAGCGAACCGAAACTCGGGCACTTGGAATAAGTTCGCTAATCTCAGAAGAACATTTCCCATGGTAATATCTATACAACAGTGTTACACAACCCACATTCCGACGGTGTTCCAATGAATCAAAAGAGTTGGATACCCTACTATCATTGATGAGCGCCAACGCCCTCCTTTGTACACGGTCCAGTAGCTCCAAAATAGACTTTGAAGCTCCTGCCCATATATGGTAGTTGTATTCCATTTTCGGTCGGATGTAAGTGGTATAGATTTTAAGGAGATCAGAAGGAGTGAATTAATTTTTACACCGTTTTAGAAAACCAAAACACTTGAATGCTTCTTTCGACACTAGAAAAACATGCTCGTTCCAACGAACATCACATTGAATTCTCATGCCTAGAACATCAAGAGTTTCCGATTCCTCAATACCTATACCACCCATATATACAGATGACATTGTTGATTCTATGGCCCTATGGGTCAACATACAGCATTGAGCCTTCAGCGCATTAAAATCAACCCTATTCACTTTACCCCACTCGGAGATTGTTAACAGGTCTTGATTGAGTGTATCACTCATTGTCTGCCTTCTGCCCCCAACCTCCAAGAGGCTTGGCCTACAATTAAAAGAAAATGAATGACAAATGCTGCTGTCATCTGCGAAAGAGTAAATAGAATTAAAAGTTTGACCAAGAAGGTCGTTCAGAAAGATAAGGAAAAGAGGAGAAAGAACGGAACCTTGGGGGGGTACCCCTGAATTAAGCTGAAACTCATTAGATGAGACCCCATCAATAACAACACGTATTGTTGGGTCTCTGAGAAAACTCGATATAAATCGAGAGAAGTCATTACCGACCCCAAATGCAATAAGCTTTGATATCAATGCACCACACACGATCGAATGCCTTGGAAATATCTAGAGCAACCACTTTGCTTTCGCCAAAATTGCGAATGAAGATAATTACAAAAATAATTTACAAAATAAATAATTGGCAACTCTCCTTTATTATTATTATTCTTTCTTTTTTTTTTTTGATATTGCTGTTAATAAGCGTACAGTGAGCGAATTAATATTTATAATTATAACAAATAAGTATCATTTCCCAAACACACATAGGAAAATCTATTAAACCTTTTATATTCAGACGGAATAAAAGTTTTTTAAATTTCGTAAGAAAGTAAATATTCTAATAAAAACCAAACAATTCACTAAACTTTTCCATATGAAACTTTTGCTTCGTGATTTTTTTATTATAAAAAGACAAATACATTGAATTCGAAAACACTCAAAACACTCATCTAAAATATCACTCAAAACTCAATGAATATTTGAAACACCACCCACTTATTGTTTTTATTTTAACGTTATAAGAGGAATGTGGAGAGCAGTAGACATTCATTGCCTAAAAATTCGAATAAGAAAACATACATGAACTTAATTGTTTTGTACAAATACAAATACGATCATTTGATCGTAATATTATGAGTAATGTGTTCTTTGAATCATCCTACCTACGAATTTTAATATCAACAAGAATGTTTTCATTTTGAATCTTATTTGGTTCATTGCATTCTGATGGGGTTTTTTATGTAGGATTTAAATACTATAAATATGTACATACATACGTATTAACAGGGCAAGAAGCTATTGAAAAAAAAAATGAGAACAAATAATACTTAGCACGAGCCATAGGGTGTATTCGAATGTTTACGGTAACGTTTCAAGTAATCTTTGGATAATAAACAAAATGGAGTCTGTTTTGTTTGTTATAATAATTTGTTTACTGGTAGTAATATTTAATTTGGTTTTTTTTATGCGGCATAATGTCTACTAGTTAAATTTAATGCATTCGATTTTTAATTTTTGTTTTAAATTCGAATCTGGTTTTTATCATTGGCACATTAATATTTAGTTTTACCTGGTCCTTAACTGAAATTCATATGAATTTATTTACCTGTACCTATACAATGTTTATATTTAGTTTTTTTTTTAATTTATATTGTTTTGAATAAAAGAAAATTCAATAATTTTACTCGCCGATTATGGGGGCGTTTAAATACAAAAATGTTCCATAGCATGGAATATGTTTTGTTTAAATTTGTAGTTTTTTATTTGTCTGTTTAATTTGTTTAAAAATAATATTGAGAGCGAAAAGAACAATTAAGTTGCATAAATAATGAATATATTTAAATTTTGATTACGTATTTACATTTTTCTTATTTAAAAGCAGCAATTATTTAAATTTCTTTCATATTAAGCAATTTCAGCCACAGGTTTCTGATTTTTTATTTACTAATTTAAATTCATACATGTATGTATGTACATAAAAATTAATTACTGCTGTTATTCACAGCTTTATGTATAATTGCTTGTTCTTTAATAAAAACTAGAAATAAAACTAAATCGATTTTTATTAGAATTGAATACTTTTGATTATCGCTCACGCAGTTTTCATTTACCCAAAAGAAAAAAATTATATACAGTAATTAGAACATTTTACAAATTTATACACTAAGCGCACATCTTAAATAATAAAAATATCTAGAGTCATTATCTAAACCAGGTTTGGATGCCGTTAAGGGTTCTAAATAACGGATCCTAACTATATACCGAGGTTAGTACCGACATATAGCATTTAAAATGCCGTTTCTAAAACATGTATATATGTTTTTATGTATGTTATTTTTAATATTTTACAAACTAGATTTTGTAATATCTCTGTTTTGACGGTAAAATACTTATAAAAAAGTTGAAGAAAAAAAATAATTTCTGTTAATTATAACAGGTAGTGAGGAATGAAACCAATTTTCATTTCAGTATTTACAAAGAAATGGCCAATGAATTTATATCGATAGTTAACCTTATGTTAAACTGCCGAACAAGTTAGAGTGACGATAAAAGAGTATTTTTTGCACTATTGTATTTATACCAGAAAATCTTTGTAACCAAAATCCAATTACTTCTGATCCAAATTAGCTTCTAAACTTTTTGATGACGCCTAATCTGAAAACGAATATAATGTACTTATCAATTTAATTTCTTTTTTTTTATAAATGGTTTCTGAGTTAAAGCGAGAAAACTAAATTTGCACGAACAAAATTATAATCATTTTCTCTGCATGCGTTTGATAATGAAAAATGTAAACGAATAGATTTGATAAAAAAATTATGAAAAACGATGAACTATTTGTTTTTACTATTGAAGGAAAGTGTAGAAGTGAAGGTGAAGTTCATGGAAATAGTGATGTAAAATGCTTTTCCAAAGGATTCCAAATTTTGACCTGCTCAGATTATGTTATTTCTAACAAAGTTATTAATTAAAAGCAAAACATATTGATGTTGCATGTTCGGCTGGATGATGGTTATGCTAAACAACTATTTTGTCAAGGTATAATGAATTTGTGCTGATATTTGTAACTTTGACCTAGACCTTTTATTATACCGATCGACTCAGCATCACTTTCTGAGTCGATTTAGTGATGTACGTCCGTCTGTCTGTGTGTCCATGTAAACCTTATAATCAATCTACAGGTCGCAAATATGAATATACTTTGATGAAATTTGGTATATATGCTTTTATCGGCTATAGGACGAACGCTATTGTTGAAAATTGGTGCATGTTCAGAGCTAGTCCTAATACAAATATCTCCTATGAGATCGACTTAAATTGCCATAAGATCCAAATTATCACATAGATCCCGGTCAAATTTGGTTTGTGCGTGTTTATTACATCCATTAAATAGTAGGGGAAAGTGGTCAGTTGCCGGCACCCTTTTGTTTTTGGCTCATAACTTTTGTCTAATTGCATGTGTCCACACACATGCATACCAATAGAAAGCTACATACTTTAGCTAATAACTGGTGAAGGAATTAAGTTTGTTCTGTCCATTGGAGAATATTTACTAACAGTTTAGTTAAATGTTTTTTTTTTTTTTTTTGGCATTTACAAAAATGTGATCGGTTGTCGGCACCCTAAGAAAATCCACTGAAAATTAAAGAATATGAATGAAAACTACCAGTATTCAAATAAAAAAGGAAATTAATTTATTTTTACTTGCAGGTTCCAGCGCTCGAAATTCGAGTGCAATTTCTAGGCATCTTTATTTTTCAACTTAGTCAATTCACAAACCAACACTCTTATGGTTTATTATTATCGTGAATGAAGATAACAAACTCGTTAATAAACGCATTAACAAATTTAATAAAACACACATAGCATATGTGTAATTTTATGTATGTGTTAGTAGCAACTTTAAATGCAATTTACTCAAAATAAAGTAAAAAATTTAAAAATCTGTAAATCTGCAAAATGGCTAAAAAGAAATATATTTCAAATAATATCAAAATCGGGATAAAACGGTAGAAAAAACTTCGGTCACAAGAAATCGCCTAGCCTATTAATATTATAGATGGCAATCAATGGCACTTTTCACATTAATCGTCATCAGGATCGAATACGCTGCAGTAGTCGATTTTATTGGCAGGTTTTCCACCAAAAATCGTTTGATTGCTTTAATCATGGCATCACAATCAATCTTCTTTGAAGACGGTTGTTTTGTTTGGCAAAAAATATCGAAAATTTCGAAAAAAAAAAAAAAAAAAAAAAAAAAACATCGAAATTAATTACATTTACATCCCTGGTGATATTTCACCATTTGTCACAAAATAGGTGCCGACAACCTACCATGTCTGGGTGCCGACAACCGATTTTAGCAGCCATTTTGAAAAGTGAAAAAACTTGGTTGCGAACACGTTCGTGGCGTTTGTTGTTGAATCAGAAAATAGGCTGAATTTGTTTTACAAATATTCAATGCACTTACCTTTTCGATTTACTTCACTTTAAAACACTAAGCAAATCACCAATATAATACTTCAAAGTTGAATTTCACTAGCTAAAAAATATTTTAATTGTAAAATCATTATTATGGTATTCGGCGCAGTAAGAACGTGCTAATAAAACGCACATTTGACATTTGTCAGAATGAGCATATGATCTTTCTCTGAAAAGCTAAGGCGGGGTGCCGACAACCGACCACTTTCCCCCACTACAAAAATAAACTCAGTACAACAATTTTTAGTCATAGCCCCCATATAAAGCTGCTTCCCGATCTTCACTTAAATCTATTAAAAAAATAAAAATATTACACAGATTTTTCTTAAATTAGGTTTGTATATGTTTTTGCAAAAATGTCTGCCAAATTTTTGACCTAGTCCCCATATAAATATAACATCGGATATGAACTTTCTTTTCTCATGTCTGCAGGCAAACAAATTAATAACAATGCCACTCAAATTTGGCTTAAGCTTATTTTCTATATCCAATTAGTTGGACCTAAAAACTTTTCGCTCAACACATGGTATAGGGTACCAGTAGTGTGTTTATAGCGTTTTGGTTCAATTTCCCCAAACATTTCGTGGCGTTGATTTAATTACATAGTTTAACGCTAGATGGCGCTGCGTTTTCCCCGTTAACTTTGAATAACAGTGTTTTTTTTTTCATTTTAAATTTTTAGTAGGTTCACAAGCCTTTTTAAAGTTAGGAATACTATTAATCATGTTGAATTTTAACATTGTTTTAGATTTTTAGTAGATAAAGTAAGGATTGACCTTTGACACATATATTTTTCAATATTCTAGTACTGATATTTTGTATTTATTAGTTTTTTTTTAAATTTATTTAAAAAAATGTTTCTTAAGTTAGTAACTTGTAGGATATCCTTTGCAGCTTAGGACCTCTGTGGGCCGATTCGGCATCGACTTAACCAGCTTTGTTCATTATCACCGCCGTTCGAACTAACATCATCATCAGACCTGTCACTGTCTTTATAATTTTCAGGGAAATATTGACTGTAGACGGCACTTATCTCTTCATCAACAATAATTTTTCTGCAAAAGGCCAACGCGAAAAAACAGCCGGCGCGATAAAAATGATAACAGGATCCAAATCACCGCATTCGCAATCGAAATTTTTCGATCGAAATTTTTCGATCGAAATTATTTTTTTATTTTCCACAGTTAACGAATTATGGCCACTAGTTAAGAGTAAAAGTGAAACGAGGGCTGATGTTTGTCCGTCTTCTCTAAATAATAAACCAAAATATGGAATTTCGATTGATATTACTCGATATCGAATGCGGTGATTTGGCCCCAGCTGTAAACTCAACTTAACAAGATTAACTACGAAAATATTCCGAGCAGAAACAACAATTGACTTTATTGAACATAGTTAGGCTAAGAATCATATAATATGAGGATGTGCAAAACGCTCTCTATGCGGTGAAACTAAATTCGACCTCAGAGGTAACATGTTGCCTAATATGATGTTTCATGTCTACAGATAGTTTTTTATCCATCAACAATATACACGGAAAATAATTGTTATTTTTTTTTTTTTTGTTTCGGAAGAAGAGGTTACTCTAAAATTCGCTTTATTTGTGTTAGGGAATTTTTAACCATTATCGTAAGATATATGTATAGTATACTAGCAGACTCCAGCCCTCGAAATTCGCGCGCAAATTCTAGGAAATTTTATTTTTTCATTAAATAAAGACCCTAAAAGTATGCTAATTAATTATACCCAATTCACAAATCAACACTAAACAAACTCATTTTTATTACAAACACATTAACAAATTTAATAAACACACACATAGCATTGTATATATAATCCTATGTATGTGTTAGTAGCAACTTTAAATGCAATTTTCTCAAAATAAAGGAAAAAATTAAAAAATCTGTAAATCTGCAAATTGGCTAAAAAGAAATACCTTTCAAATAACATACGTTTGGCCAAAATCGGGATAAAACGGTAGAACAAAATATCAGTCACAAGAATTCGCTTAGCCTATTAATATTATAGATATAGCAGGGCCGGCCCCAAGCAGTATTTAATCTTTTTCTGTAGGTGTACTCTTAGATATTACAATTTAAAGAACTTTAAGTTCATCTTGTAAATCAACAAAACTTGTGTCTTTCAATTGACCGTAGGTTAAGGCATTATACAGTTTAGAGCACTTGTTTGATAAAACGTTAGATTGCATGTCTTTAATTTTGCTTACATCATACAGAAAACCAAAAGTTCATTAAGGCTTTTCATTTGTTGAAATCTTACACTTAACGCACTAATGGTGATGCCAAAAACTCTGTAGTAAAAATCAACTTTCTACCGCATTTCTCGGTCGTCTATAGATTCATCTCTTCCTTCGTAATCCTTAATTTTTCTCCTTCTAGCCTGTTTTTGTACAGCAGCACCAGTGTTGGGGTTTCCACATCTGATTTAGAAGTTAGATCCTTGGCGTCTACTAAATTCCCTTGAAATTTTAAATCGTTTCGCACAGACATAAAAAAATCATTTATGCTTTCTAATAAAATTATAGCTTTTAATAATTCTACGTCAATGCTTTGTAGGGTTTTGCTCACAAAATTTATATGAAGTAATATATCGTACGATATTGCTACGGAGCACAGAACTGTGAAGACACGTACGTGGTTTGCCAAGCAGCTTGCCTCACTTATATCGTTTTCACTTATATCAACCAATGCATCGTAGATTTCTTCTATTTGATATCTTAGAGGAGTAATTGCATCTATCCTACTTTCCCATCTGGTTTCACATAAATGTTTTAATGTAAGATTAGAAATATGATTTTTTAGTACTAAAGAAGGAAACTGCAAATTGAGAATCCTTGGCAACATCATTTAAATTTAAGTTGAGGGAGTGGCTGCTACATGGGACGTAATATGCCCTACGATGAATGTCAAAAATGCTATTTTGAGCTGCTATATTTTTTCCTTCATGATCGAACCGTTGTCGTATCCTTGACCTCTCATATCTTCAATGGGTATTCCCATTTCCTGAAGTTGTTGTAACATAACTTCTGTCAGTCCTGAGCCACTTGTTTCTAATAGGGGCACAAAACCAAGAAAATGTTCACTTATTTTTACATCTTGAGCAGCATTACCTAAATTAACAAAACGCACAATAATGGGCATCTGTTCAGTTCCAGAAATGTCCGGAGTGCACTCCAAAATGATGCTGTAGTACTTAGCAGCTTTCAAAGCAGACAAAGTTTTCTTTTTAATTTGGTGTTGAAGAATTTGGATGACTTCGTCTTGAATGTTTTCCCCTAACTAGTGATGAATCTTGATTTGTTAGTTTTCATAAGTACTTCGAAAAACCATGCACGAGAAAGAGTTTGAACTGGATGACTTCAAAAATGTTGCACTGTGATATCAAATTTTTAGTAACTATCCTACAAATTTGTAGCAGAAATTAATATCGAAACAATTAAAGGAAAATTGTTATGTATATTATAAAAGCCATCAAAAAAAATTGTATATCAATTTTATTGTTATTTATAGGCTTTATAAAACATCCTTATTTTATACGATTCTTGGTTAGACACCAGGCAACGCAGTTCAAAGGAAACAGCTAATATAATACTCACGCAACGAGTTTTTTACATCTAACGACTGTTTTCTCGATAACTTGTTTTCGCACGTTAGCCCCATAGGTGACATATATTCTATAGTCTTTTGAAAAAAATACATGATAATATGATCCCCAAAAGAACTAAATCATAATAACAAAATCTACCAACAAAATTATGAAACAAATAATAGTGATCATACAACAAATAAATTCAATCCAATCCTGTTCATATAAAAATATAACTGAACGAAAAATTTTATGGTATTATCGGAGTTGAACCTATTTTTATTTTCAACATCCTTGCAATGCCAGTTAGATACCTTGAACAGACACCGACATAATTACATTTCAGATCATTTTGTGTAGACTTATAATATTTAATAAAGTTTCATGATTTCAAGGTTCATTTCCGAAAAATTAATTAGAATACAAAAATTGGATTATATAACGTACGAAGACGGTCCCACAACACCCGACCTGACGTATAGATGGCGGCAGTAGTTTTGAAAAAGAAAATTACTTTGGTGGCAACCTTATAAAGCACATGTTTTAAGTTTAAAGGCGCCACGTTATTTAGTAATTTTTTGAAGCCATCAATAGTAAACGATCTCAATGAATTTTTAAACATGCTAAAAACTGCTCACTGTTATTTAATTCAATACTTTCATTTGAAAAGTTTCAGTCCAAGTAATATTTAAGCCGAGGTAGATTCTACTCTGGGGGAGTCTCTTCCTTCGTTTACGACTATAAAATATTGGATGCATAGTTTAAACGAGGCCATGCGAGCTATCAAGACGAACATCGTGTTGATCGACCAATTGAGGTGACCACGCCAGACATGATAGGCATTTCAAACAGCGTTATAAATCGCATATTCCAAGAAAATTTTGAGATAAGAAAGCTGTCCGCAAGATGGGTGCAACGTTTGTTCACTATATAACAAAAACAGCGTCGTGATGATTTTTCAATAGAGTGTTTGGCGATGGTTTACCGCAATATAGTCCAGTTTTTGTGTCAAATAGTAACCCAGGATGAGACATCGGTCCAACACTTCTCACCTCAGACAAAAGGCAGGCAAAACTGCAAACTGAAATGGGAAAATCATGTTCTAAGAAGGCGCGGGGGATAATTTTTATTGATAGTTTTTCTTAAAAAAGAAAAAAACAATCAACGGCTAGTATTATGCTGACTTATTGCAGTGTTTAAGTAATAAAATTAAGGAAAAAATGCCTCATTTGGCGAAAAAGAACGTGCTGTTGCATCAAGATATGCACCAGTTCACACATCCACTATGAATTAAAGTTCGAATTGCTTCATCATGCACTTTATTCGCTAGATTTAGCTCTATTTCCAAACTTGAAGATATGGCTCGGTGGTAAAAGATTTGCCAACAATGAAGAGGTTGAGCTATCGAAGATATTGAATATCGCTGGGAAAAGTGTATCGAGCTCAAAGAAGATTATGTTGAAAAATAAAGAAAAATGTTCCTAATTTCGTTGTGTTTTCTTTGTCATTTCGGACTGTTCTGAGAACGCCCTCTTAATTATAAAAACCGTGATATTTCAAAAACGGCGGATTCAGCATATAACCTAAAGATTTATTTACAAAGACATGTTCTGTAAAAAGTAACAAATTGTTGAGTAGTGTATTTAGTTTTTAAAATATAAAAAATATTAAAAAAGAACAAGTAAGAAAATTATAGTCGATCTAGACCGACCATATGATACCCTATACCATGGTTTAGAGACCCTATCTTTCGGTCCAACTAATTCAATATAGAAGATAAGCATAAACATGAGTGAAAGTTCATATCGGGTGCTATATTTATATGGGGACTAGGTCGAAAAATGGACCGGTCTTGACCATATTTGGTAAAGTCACTTATATTTTGAAAAAATATATACAAACCAAATTTGAGAAAAATCTGTGGAATATTTTCGTTTTTGGATAGATTGAAGTGAAGATCGGGAAGCAATTTATATGGGACCTATGACTAAGAATTGTCCTATAGGGATTATTTTTGGACTACTGATTAATGGATATAATAAACACATACAAACCCAATTTGACTGAGATCTATATTATAATATGGATCTTAGGCACTTCATGTCGGTTTCATAAGGGTCATTTGTATGGGGGCTAGGTCTGAACATGGACCGAATTTCACCACTTTCAATAGCGTTCATTCTATGGCTGATGAAAGCTTATATGCCAAATTTCATCAAAATATATTCATATTTGCGAACTGTAGTTTGATTACAAGCTTTACATGGGCACACAGACTTACGGACGGACGGACATTGCTAAATCGACTCAGAAAGTGATTCTGAATTGATCGGTATAATAAAAGATGGGTCTAGGTCAAATATTGTTGGTAGTTACAAACAGCAGCACAAAGTCATTATACACAAACCACATAGTGGTATAGGGTATAAAAATTAAAGGAAGTGTTCAAATCAAACATAAAAAATTGAACCATAACGAATAGCCGAATGAAATTCTTAAAACACACTATTACATGCATACACATAGAGGAGGATAACCTTTGCGTATATTAGTTTTATTAAATTTGTTGATATATAGTAATTTTATTAGGTACACTGTAGTACATCATATCAAATCCCCCGAGTGAACTTAAGTTCCTTGTTAATAAAGCAAATTATGTAGTGCCCACATTGACAAACTTCTGTTAGATAGCATTCTGCTAGAAATATGCGCATATGATGGCCATTTAAATTGTTATTAACACCTAGCTGCGCAATACAATTCAAGAAATATTATTTTTTACAAACATATACATATTTATAGTACATAAATTTGAAATTAGCTACAATCTTGCATCGATTTACTGCAAATCATTTAATTATTATTTCATAATTTATCTCTTTACAAACCCAGCAAAAAAACAAAAAGACATTAGTTATAACCTGTCTAGGCCGACTTTACGATATCCTATACTATGAGTTTCGGATAATGGTCTTAGGTCCAACTGGGTGAGGTTATAAATGAACATAGGAAATTAACATAAATCAAATTTAAAAAGTGAGATTGTCATATATTTTTAGCTAGAAAATATGCCAAGGTTTACATGGGATATGACTATTATATGGGGGCTAAGTGCACTAATGATCCGATCAAGACCATATTTAGTAAGATCACTTATGGGTAATTCCATGCAATTTTAATATAAATATTTTTTATTGATACCATTTCAAAGATAAGGATATGAAAATATGACAATATTTTGTTAGATGTGTTTTTGAATATTTTTATAGCCCCTATTTTCTAGTAATTTATTTTAGAATTCAAGTTTTTTATATGCTTTATTAATAAACTAGCTCTTATATTAACTATAAACAACTGTTTCTTAACTGTCATACAAAACTTCAGAGCTTTTCTGTGTTTTACGAACATCCTCTGAAATGATGTCTGTTTGTTGTCATGTCTGTCACGGCTGCTTTTTGTCCCAATTATTAATAACAATAATATTTTCTCACTTTTTCTAATGGTAAATTCGTTGGTCAGGTCCGTTTTGTATATTTTTATGAACAATGAAAAACTTTTACTGTATTAGACACATCACTGAATGTCATGTCTGTCACTCTGAGATTAGCCTTATGGGTTACAAACTAAACCTTTGTAAATCCTCTGTAATTCCTGTGTAGTTTTCAATGAAGAAAGGGACGCAGCTTTATATGGGGACTATGACTTAAAATGATGCTGTAGGGTTATATTTGGACTGATGACTTATGGGTTAATAAAAGATTATTAAACAAATTTGGCCTAGACAGTAATCTGGATATCAGGGTAATTTTATATGTGTTAATATTAGACATTTGCAATAAGGCTCGGTCTAAGCATGCACCGATTTGCACCAATTACCAATCATCCTATGGCGGAAAAAAGTGTATATACCAATTTTCATCAAGAGATGTTTTTATCTGTGACCTATAATTTGCGAAAAATTTAACTTAGCGTCATATAGAAGAACGGAGAGATATTCGGTCTTCGTTAAATTGCTTCAGAATCAGTATAATAAATGGTAGATGGTATAGAGAATAAAAAGGATGATATAGAGAATAAAAAGTGTAGTAATTAATAATATTAATAGGTAAGGCGATTTCTTGTGACCGATGCTTTGTTAAACAGTTTTCTCCCGATTTCGACCAAACGTATCTTATTTGAAAGGTATTTATTTTTAGATGTCCACCAGATTTACAGATTTTAAAATTTTTATATTCGTTTGGAGTAAAATGCATTAAGAGTTGCTACTGACACATACATAAAATTATACAATGCTATGTGTGTGTTTATTAAATTTGTTAATGTGTTTGAGAGTTTGTTTTCTTCATTTACAATAATAATTGTGTTGAATTTTAAAATAATTTTGGACATAAACCAATAATTGGACATAAACCAATAACGACAATACTCAATATTTATAGTGTTGAATTGTGAATTGGCTAAAATTGATTGGCATACCTTTATTAAATAAAATTTCATAGAATTTGCACTCGAATTTCGAGTGCAGGAATCTGCTTGTTAAAAATTACCTTCTAACTGCATTCCATACAAAGTGATACCATTCAAAAATGTTTTTGATTTTAGTTGTTGTGTTTGAAGATTTCATGCTTACGCTACAAACGTGTCTAAATTTATAGCGAAACTGCCTCCATCCTATGACAACCTAGTGCTAAATTCCTTCTAATTTGGTATTGTGGTAATTTTACTGATTTTCGTAATCTCATTTTGCTGGGAATCATTGTTTTTTTTTTAAGGAATTTATAGACAAATACATACACACATACTTTATTATAAATTTGACATATTAAAATTATTTAGTGAGTATATCTTTCGGTGAGGACTATCTAGTATTGTTGTTTCTTTAACTTCCAATAAGAATTCAATTAAAAACACTGGAAACTATAGTGTTGAAACATTTACGCAAAACATTTGGTTGTCTCAGCTTTAGTTTCCTGCAGAACACTATGTTAATGTGCGTAGAGCGCACATTTATGTTTCAAAAAGACACTGATGACAAAAACTTTACTAATAAAAATGTTCATAAATAACATCTTATAGATTACTTTTAAGAATATTTTTTTTTTTTTTTGCATATCTTCATTTCCCGAAAAGCGCATTTTTTTTATGTGTAAACATCTATACGCGCAGGGGCGTAAATTTCTATTTCACAATACAATCACAAAAACAGCGCAACATGTGAGCCGTAAAACAAAATCAGTGTGACTTATGATTGTACTCGTATTGTGAAAAAATTATAACATGTAATAACCTGTTTGATAATGAAAAATTAAAAATAAGAATGAAAAATGAAAAATAAAAAATGGAAAATAAGAATGAAAAATAAAAAATGAAAAATAAGAAATGAAAAAAAAAAAATAAAAAATGGAAAATTAAAAATAAAAAATTAAAAACGAAAAATGAGAAATAAAAAATGAAAAATAAGAATGAAAAATGATAAATAAAAAAAGAAAAATCAAAAGTAAAACATGAAAAATAAAAAATGAAAAATAAAAAATTAAAAACGAAAAATGAAAAATAAAAAAATGAAAAATAAAAAATGAAAACCGAAAAATGAAAAACAAAGAATGAAAAATGATAAATGAAAAATAAAAAATGGAAAATGAAAAATGAGAAATAAAAAATACAAAAATTAAAAAGAATAATAAAAAATTAAAAATTGAACATGAAAAATAAAAAATAAATAAAAAAAAAATAAAAAATGAAACATGAAAAATAAAAAATAAAAAATGAAAAACGGAAAATGAAAAAATTAAAAATAAAAAACGAAAAATTAAAAATTAACCGGTGGAAATAATAAAAATCTATATATATAAAATTCATTTTCTGTTTGTTTGTTTGTTTATTTGTTTGTTTGTTTGTTTGACCGCTATACAAATTTTTATTTTTCAACGGATTTTCCTGAAATTTTGTACACACGATCTCTATACCCCAGGAAAGGTCGCCATATAGTTTTTGTCGGCCACGCCTACTTTTACGCCCACTTTTTATGTAAAATTCATTTTGTGTTTTATTCATATTTGTTCACTATACAAATTTTTATTTGTTAACAATTTCTCTGAAATTCGGTACACACGATCCCTGTACTCCAGCTAAGATCACCATGTACTTTTTATCGACCACGCCTACTTTTACGCCCACTTTTTGTATACAATTCGTTTTCTGTTTTTTTGGTATATTTGTTTTATATACAAATTTTTATTTTTTAACGCATTTCTCTGAAATTTGGTACACACGATCTCTGTACTCCAGGAAAGGTCGCCATATGCTTTGTACCGTCCACGCCTACTTTAACGCCCACTTTTTGTATACAATTGATTTTGTTTTTTGGTATATTTGTTCGCTATACAAATTTTTATTTTTCAACCGATTTCTCTGAAATTTGGTACACACGATCTCTCTGCTCCAGGAAGGTCGACATATTCTTCGTACCGGTCACGCCTACTGTTACGCCCACTTTATGTATACAATTCATATTCTGTTTTTTTGTACATTTGTTCGCTACACAATTTTTTTTTAAACGGCTAAAATATCGCAATGCACTAAAATATATGTCTTAGGAATTAAAATAAGTTAACGAGAACTAAGCGGCAGCACGGGTAGTACCTGCGAGGAAGCGGCGCGAGGCGCGCGGACGCGACGGATGCGGACGCGACGCGCTCGCGGAACACAGCTCAGCTAAAATATCGCAATGCTCAAAAAAATATGTTTTAGGAATTAAAAAAAATTAACGAGAACTAAGCGGCAGCACGGGTAGTAGCTGCGAAGAAGCGGCGCGCGGACGCGGACGCGACGGATGAGGACGCGACGCGCTCGCGGAACACAGCTCAGCTAAAATATCGCAATGATCTGAAAAATATATTTTTCGTGATTAAAATAAGTTGACAACAACTGCGCGGCAGCACGGGTGTGGCTGCCAAACGCGCGGAAGCGGACGCGAATCGCTCGCGGAACACAGCTTAGTGAAATGACGTATGATAAATTTTATCTACGTATGTGAAACAATTACCTATTGATCAAAATAGGCCTCACATATACTTTAAGCAGTTGCTTAAAGAAACCTTGCGAGACAATATTAAACGTCGCATTAGTCTTTCATTTCTGAAACTTGAATTTGACGTCTCTGCTGAATGATCACTTATTGAATGAAGTAATTCAATTTTTAAAAGTTCTGATTCCTTTCATTTGCGAACCATTCCGTTATATTTGGTGTTTATAAATAAACTGAAAAAAAAAACTTTAAGCGCTTTCGCAGCTTATTTTTGAAGCATTTTTGCTTATAAAAATCTTTTAATTTAAAAAATCAAAAAATTTTTAATTGAAATAAAAAATTTTGGGAAGAAAGTTCATTTTATTGGGGAATTTGTTAATTGGGAACTAAGTACTCAGAGCCTGGTAAGCACAGTGAACCATTTTTCAAGTCAAAGACCTTTTTATCCCGGGCAAGACCGGGTAAAAACAGCTAGTTAATAAATATTTTTATATTAGCAGAGCCCCTGCAGTTGATTGCTATAAGTGAAACATAGGTGACGCTTTCTGTTTGAATTAAAAAAGTGCCATAAAAAATCTTTAATTACTAAATGTTTACACATCTCCCCTATGATTGGACTCACATAATTTTTTTTTTTTTTAATAAAACATGTTTCTATATTATTATTTTATCAACAAAAAAAAGAAAAAAAAAACTTTTTATACTTTATTGAAAGGCATATGGAACAGTTAAATAAAATAAGATAACTTTTAAAATTAGAATAAAAATATATAAAAAGTCCGTCTGAAGAACAAAAAGGTTATTTGTCTCTGATTAATCACATTTTTAATGGGATTAAGAATCGAAAAATTTTTCTAATATAACTACTTAGAAATAGTTCGACATGAAGTTATAGTTGTTGTTCTAATTCTAATTTTATTCATATTCTTTAAACAATTGTAATACAAAATTGGATTTATAATAAAGAACAATTAACTACCTAACTGACTTAGAAATATGTCTTTAGAAAGAAGCTTTAGAAATATTTAAGAACTTTACATTTTAATAGGGACAAAAAACTCTGAAAAAGAAAAAGTTATCCACAACTTCAGTTTTGTTGAGTTTAGAATCTTAAGAAAATTTAAAAAAATCATATTTTGGCCCTTATTATGAGTTGCATTCGATCTTCGATCTTCGCTGGCTGTCGAGCATCGACTATCGAATATCAAATTCGTATTATGAGCTGGCAGCACGGTCGAAAATTTCGTTGCACAACAAATTTTCAATCGAACACAATTTTGTTTTCGATGCTGGATGGCAGTTTGTAAAACTTTTTGAAAATATAAGTTATAAATTATTTTAATTTCATGAGATTGATCTGCCTTGTGTGCATTGCCGCAGCAGTTCATCTGTAGCAGACAGCAATTCCATAAACGCCTTGTTGTAGTCGAAAATTTGCTATAAATCTGTAAACAAATGGTACCCACGTTAAAACCCCGCATACTTACGTAGTGGAATCCAAATGTTGGAAGCATCTCTAATGACGAAGCATTCATCTTCATCAGAATGAATAATTAATTATTTTTTTCTTTAATAAATTTGTAAACAAACAATGTTTATTTATAGTGCCAGCAGATAAATATGTACTATTGTGAATAATCCCAATGAGTGAAATTCACAATAGCGCTATTTTATCGAATGTGCGGCATAATACCAAATGAAAATTCGTTAGATCAGTTAATTCGACCAGAATCGAAAATCGAAAGTTGCTCATAATAGGCACCTTTGATTTAAAAAGTCTCTTGATAATCTTTACTAAAGACATAGTTTTAAAGTAAAAACGTTCGAGAGTTCTCACAAGCTGTATGTTCGATATGAACAATTTTAAGTAAAACGTTTGTCGATAATAATATTTTGTATAAAATACTTTAAGTGTTTGAGGTCTTCGGGAAGAATGAGTAATTATAATCAAACAAAAACTAAAACGTTAAAGCGTCATTTCATTTATTACTGCACCTGTAATGATGCCATACCGTTTTATTCATTGTTAGATTAATGTTACTCATTAATTATAACAGGTGATATCCGGCGGATAGCGAAATTATGAAACATAAAACTATTTAAATACAATGTCACAAGTTTTGTTTGTTTAATACCAATCCGCTCGCTTTCCCAATTTTTTCTTTTTTCAACACACTTTTGTTCGCCACTGTCGATATTAGGAGACATAACTGCAAAAGAAAACATTCTTCATTTAAGACTATGAAAATATTTAAGAAAATAAAGAGACCTCATCTATGAACATTATTATTGAAACTTCTTTTTCTTTTATATTTTCCTTGAGAATAAAAACAAAATATATTTTCTTGGCACATCATAAAATTTTATATTGCTTTTAAAAAGACAGCCTGAAATGGATGAAAATGATGTAAGGAAAATGTGCATAGAACCCACTTCCGGTAAAAGAAGAAGGGGCGCTTCTACATTAAAAATGTATTATTTGTTGTAAATTTATTTTTCCGATATAAAAGTTAAATTGTATTTTTTATTTTGTGCACTTAAAATTGTGCATTAAAAGAACTGTGAGGACACAACACCAACCATCACCAGCATCAATGAAGCACCACCGTATCCTATGGCAGAATCACGAGCCAATGGTATAACGGTAGAATTGGACTCTATGAAATTGCAGCCATTTCCATCACAGGTATAACAATTTGTAGTATCTCTGCAAATTTTATTGGCTTGAGCAGAGCTTAGACAGCCGCGTTGGAAAGAATTGGTATTATTTTGACCATCATTACGAATGTAACATTGATCACCCAATCTATAAATGGGGCATACTTCAGGTTTAGCATATATATAACTGGCACAGGTGCTGTTGTCATTTCCGGAGCATTGCACACAATTGGCACGATGGCTGGGGAATACCTGCCGATTACAACCTTCACTGAAGGTACAAATTAAACATTCCATTTCATTGTTGCAGTTTGTGGCTGTTGAATTATCTAAATCAATAGCACAACCGCGTATGGTGTTTCCATCTGGAATAAATAATAAAAACAACAAATTTAAATATATTTTCTATAAATTGTATATCTGAAGTTACAACTTACTTAGGACGCGAGTATAGCATTTGGAAGTACTATTACTACATTCCTTGGCGAGAAAGGCATCTGGATTTGTGGCACATTTGGTATCTGTGGCTGAGTTACATTGAACACAGGCATCTGTAATAAAGCGGTAAAAATTTTGTATTTTATAGATTAAAAACAAATTATGTTAATTTTGATCAAAAGTCTTTTTCTACCCTGTACCACTATGTGGTGAGAGTATAATGAGTTTATGCTGATTTTTGTAAATATCCTTTTGTTATACCGATCGATTCAAAATCACTTACTGAGTCGATTTAGGTATGTCCTTCCGTCCGTCTATCTGTTTGTCTGTCCGTCCATCCATGTGTCCATGTAAACATTCTAATCAAACTACAGGTCGCAAATATAAATATACTAGCAGTATACCCCGCAACGTTGTTAGCGTAATTATTATATTAATTTTTTAAGCCATTACAATATTTACAGTGACAATACGATGGAAATTTTTAACAAAATATTTTTTTGACGACGGTCTGTCAATACCAAAAAATTTGATCATAAAATTAGAAACTCTTCTATTAATTTAAACATTTATTTAACAAAGAAGAAATATTAACATAGCTTTAGCAAAACTTAAAAGTATTCATTTTGTTGATAAAACAATGGAAACCTTTACTAT
This sequence comes from Cordilura impudica, assembly GCA_963682025.1. Lineage (NCBI taxonomy): Eukaryota > Metazoa > Arthropoda > Insecta > Diptera > Scathophagidae > Cordilura > Cordilura impudica. The sequence continues at coordinate 20,138,136 of OY821520.1, forward strand.
GCAATAACACTGTGTAATGATGGTCACGGTCTTGGGGGGTGGATGATTGTAGTGAAACTCTCGAAGCGTTTGGCCGTTTTATGGCCATTTAAATAATTCATTTTTTCATCAATAATACCAGTTCATGCGTTCTTTAGCAAGATTAATGCTAGCCAGACGATTATATAGATTTATTCATAGAATATTTCTCACAAATATTCTTTAGCTTACGACCATCACTTATTTTGGTTTTTAACTCTTCATAAAACTTTATTCTTGCCATTATTTTATAATGAATCTATAAATACTAGCAGATTCCAGCGCTCGAAATTCGAGTGCAATTTCTAGGCAGCTTTATTTTTCAACATAGCCAATTCACAAACCATAATTTTTTGGTTATTATTATTGTGAATGAAGATAACAAACTCATTACCGAACACATCAACAAATTTAATAAAACACACATAGCATATGTGTAATTTTATGTATATATTTGCTAAAATTTAAAAATCTGTAAATCTGCAAAACGGCTAAAAAGAAATACCTTTAAAATAATATACCTTTGGTCAAAATCGGGATAAAACTGTTCTACCAAACATCGTTCACAAGATTTAAATAACGCTTAAGACTTTTTACATTTTCCTTCACGCGTTCTTTTATTTTTGTTATTTTAATCAACTCTGGTAAAGAAGTTTAAAAGTTTATACTGTTTTGGCATCACATTTTAAATTACATCGACTTAACTTGCTATAAGATCCAAATTATCAAATAGATCTCAGTCGAATTGGGTTTGTGCGTGTTTATTACATTCATTAATCCGTAGACCAAAAATAAACTCTATTGGACAATTCATTTAAACCTATCAAAAACAAAAATATTGCACAGATTTTTCTCAAAATCGGTTTGTCTATGGATCGGTATATTTGGTTTATGCTTTTTTTCTAAACCCAATTAGTTGTACCTAATCCCAGTTCTCTAAACTCATGGTATAGGGTATCGGTCTAGACCGAATATAATTTTTTTACTTGTTTTCTTAAGAAACAGTACTTTCAAATAAAATTTTACCAGTTTAGAAGTATCAGTTTTCCCATTTTTTGCCATTTTACTTCCTAAAGGCTTGAAATAAAACAAATTTTATTCTTCTCCGATGTTTGTGTGTCTGGTGGAATCTACATATCAAATTTCATATCCCTAAATTACTTTGTAAAGAAGATACAAAAAGAAACACTCTTACACTCATGGGCCGTTTTTACCGCTCTTTAACATCCGAATTTCCAAAAGATTTCGTCTCATTTGATGTTTCTATCTCTAGAGCAATCCACAAACTATATTTAATATTCGTTTGTTTAGAAAATACCAAATGCACACTTTTTCCCCTTTTTGGCCGTTTTTCCTCCCCTAGACGTTGTAATTACCAATAAATTCATCCATGACTGATGGCTAAATTAATCCTGAGCCAATGTTTGTTTCTTGGATGGAATCTACACACCAAATTTCATATTCTTAGACTCATTTGTTACCATTTCCCCTTTTTTGGCCGCTTTTACCCTCTATATGTATGACTTTCTAAAAATCCCTTAGTGGATCTTAACGCCGACGGGGGAACCTACAGTCCAAATTTCAAGTTTCTGGGTCGAATGGTTGGGGCTGGGCGATGATGATCAATCACGTAACTCTTTTATGTATACATATATAGATTTTGATGAAATTTGGTACTATAAGCTTTCATCGGCCATGAAATTGATGAAATTTGGTAATATAAGCTTTCATCGGCCATAGGACAATTGCTACTGAAAATTGGTCTATGTTCAGACGTAGCCCTATACAATTGACCACTTGAGATCGACTTAACCCTTTAATGCCCGATGTTCCCTATAGGCAACATTGTATATTTTAATTTTTATTTTTTTTCTCCTACGGCTTTTTTCTCAGAGTAGCTTGATATATTGTGCAAGCCTAATTGCAAATATTTTATTGTAAGTAGAGATCATGTGAGAGCTAATCTTATGTAAAATTTTTTTTCCGCAAAAAGTGAGTTTACAAATAATCACAAAAAATTAATAAAATTATTTAAAAGTTGAAATTTAAATGCTTAAAAATATTGTTTAAGGGTAACAAAATTAGAAAAAAAAAAAAAATTAAGAAGAACTTTTAAACGGTCAGTCATTTTTGAAACACAATGTTGCCTATAGGCAACATTTCAAAACGGCTAAACCAGGATACATAGGACTTTGAAATTGATATCAATTCATATTTAGGTCGAAACTAACAACTACATAAACTTGAAAAATGTTTAACTGCGCCCCAATTAATTCGGGCATGAAAGGGTTAAATTGCCGTAAGATCCAGATTATCACACACGAATAAATAGTCTAAAAATAAACCTTTACGCCAATTTTTAGCCATAGTTTCCATATGAAGCTGCGTCCTGATCTTCACTTAAATCTACCAAAAAACCAAAATATTGCATAGATCTTCTCAAAATTAGTTTATATAGTTTTGTGAGAAAAGTAAGTGACTTTACCAATGATGGTCATGATCGGTTCATGTTTGACCTAGTTCCCATATAAAAATAACATCAGATATAAACTTTTTCATATCTGCACGCCACATATTAATAACCATAACACTAAAATTTGGTTTATTCTTACTGTGAGGGTCAAAAAAAAAAAAAGTAAACAGCAATTTTTAATCTTTAAATTGTCTTATAACAAAGTTATTATTGACTTACGATAAAAAGTAATATTACGGAGTTTACTATTGTACCATTTAGAGATTGAACGCTATAAAACATGCAATGAAATCAAGTGGGAATATTGCACAAATCTCTCGAAAGTGAAAATGTATCAGATTTTACGCGTCAAAAAGTAGTAAACAGTGGTAATACTTACTTACGCTTTTTTATATTTCGGGGAAGAACCTGAACTTTTATACTTTACTTTATTGTGTTATACTTTACTAAAAATCATTTAAGTTGATTTGTACTACTAATTAATAATAACTAAAAATATGTAAAAGCAAATATTCTCACTGTGGGAAAGTAAACATCGGTTTATACTCGGAAAATATTTTAGATTGAAAAGAAAAAGGTAAATCCTGGCGTGAAATTGGCGAAATTGCACAATAAAAAAAAGTAGTTGATGAATGCGCCAAACACAATCACGTTGAAGATTTAACGAGATCTGGACGCCCAAAGCGGCTTAGTGGTACTGAAGTTAAAGCTGTAGTAAGAGAAGTAAAGACATATCCAGCCTAAAGTGCAGTTAAATTATCAGAAAACATAACGCAGACATTAGGCAAATCAGTAAGTTAGAGTACAGTAAGGAGATCGCTTCACAAAAAAGCATATATGGTATGATACCATGCAAGAAATCATACATCTCCAAGGCGATCAGAGCAAGCTAATGAATTTCGATAAAAAGTACAAGAATGAGGCTCTATCTATTTGGGAAAGTATATTATACACAGATAAGGCGCGAAAAGGCCCCCAAAAATATGCCGTGCTAAGAATGAAACATTCAAAGAAAAGTATTCTACCAACATTGTTATATACGGTCGGGGTTCAGTTATTGTTTTGGGCTATATGGCGGGAACAGGTGTTGGTTATTATACTTTTATTTACTCCACTATGAACCAAATGGATTACTTCGCCATGTTGACGGACAATGTTGGCCCTAGCATCGAGAAATAAGGCATGCCAGGAAACAGGATCTTCCAACAGGACAACGATCTAAAGCATACATCTAAAATTGTGAAAGAGTGGCTACTGTACCGGACTCCTAAGACACTTGATCAACCGCCGCAGTGGAAAAAAAAACTTGTCGAGTCGATGCCTAGAAGACTATGTAAGGTGCTTAAGGCCAAATTAAAATAAACCAAATATTAAAAAATTTTAAAATTTTACTTTTTGTATTGAAGTTCTGTTGCCTTTTCTTTGCTGTTTACTTTTTTTTGACGCGTAAAATTTGGTCATTTTCTAAATAAAGTGCATTTATTTCTGTTTTGTAATACTTTTGTTCAATTTTTTTTATTGAATTCAGCTATAATTAAATAGTTCTTGAATCCTTATATTTATTTTTGACTTCGTGTTAATCACTTCATTTTAACAAAACTTTTAATATGAGTAACTAAGGTGAATACTTTTTTTTTTTGACGCTCACAGTATATTCTAAGACCATTTTTCGAAACTCATTATTTTATCATTTTGAATTGGGTCGAATTATACAAACTTTGGGTGTGTCCCCAAAATATTATCTAAAAACTTAAATAAATACAATTTGTTTTAAGCTATAAAAACGTAAATACATATTTATCGAATTTTAATTTTTTTAGTTTAACTAATGCCGTTTTCTTTTCTGACAAAAAATGTCGCATTTTATTTGCACTTTTTTCGAAAAGTGTATTTTTTTTTATATATTCTAAATTAAGAGTAACCTAATTTTATACATCTGAAAGTGCTGTGTTCATAAAATGCAAAAAAATTTTGATAATTATCCTCTTTAAAGTCATGGGGTGAAAATATTCAAAAAAGGGGAACAATGTGGAAATATTCTCACACTATGACCTGAAAGAAGTCAATGGCTACCATTTGTTGCGATTTCTGAGCACTCGACTTTGAGACCTTTCGATTGATGTATAAAATAAGGTTGCTCTTAATTTAGAATACATAAAAAATACACGTTTCGAAAAAAGTGCAAATAAAATGCGACATTTTTTGTCAGAAAAGAAAACGGCATAAATATTTATTCTCATTCAATTACGATTCCCATCTAAAAATGCAAAGTTATCTAAGTTTTTATTATACCCTCCACACCACTGTGCAGTTGGTCAGTTGGTCATTCCGTTTGTGACGCACATAACAACTCGAGTCAATATAGCGATGTCCGTCCGTCCAACTATCTGTTGAAATCACGCTCATTTACAAAATAAACCATTACCTGGGCAAACTTAAAATGTTATTGTTTGTCATTATTTCGAGCAGGTGGTATTAAAAATTGAGTAAATCGGGCATCATTGTGCCAGATATGACCTAACGTATTGAGACACCTCTAAAAAATGTTAAAAATTCAATGTGTTTGTTGTAATAACTTAATAATATGGTTATCAATTGTACACTTTTTCAAATATTTTATTGTTGTCCAGATATTAGTGTAAATGCAAAACCCATGTGGAGGGTATCAAAGGTTCGTCATAGCCGAATTTAACTCTCTTACTTGTTTTTCACTTATTGTGTTTTAAATATATTTTATATATTGCTGTAGTGATATAAACCACTTATTAAAATACCATTTTTTGGTTTTTTTTTTTTTTGAGAATGCAGAAAGGCCATTTTCTAAAAGGTCATTAAATAATTTTACGGTCCCAGCATATAATGGAATTTTTCTCGCCCCAATGCGTACAGTTGTAATTTAATAAATTATACTAAACCAATTTTAAGGAAATATAAAAGAATTATGTTTTTTATGAAAAGTTTATTTTTAAAGCACATTTGTTGCTAAGTGAGTCAACGTATAACAAATTTTTGAATTCAAATCAATAGTGAATCAGACGTACACTAATTGCAAAATATTAGTCCGTAATCACATAAATAATAAAACAATTTATATATTTATTTATTTATATTTTTTTGTTGATAATGTATTGTCAACATAATACTTGTATTTGTTTAGCCTCAATACATAATACCAGTGTGCATGAATGTGTGTATAATTCTGTCATTCTGTTTGCCATCGTTTATAGAAATATGGATTAAAAACCCTATAAATTATACACTCCTTAAATTATTACGTTAACTGTTAGTAATTTAAACAAATAATATTAGTACAGTTAATTTCCAAAACAAATTCAATTTTGTGTCAAAAAACATTTACTTTTAATCTTTAAAATATTTACTTTTTATATTTTAAAACAAAATTGCTAGAATTATTTGATATAATTTTCTTAAATTTAGCTAAACTATTCTATTTCAATATTCAATTTATAGAGAATATACAAGTTCATAAATGGTCATATTACTCTTCAGTGTGAGCTTGATTTGTTGAATACACCATTCAATGAACTTGATGGAACTGAATCTTAAGAAATGTAAACATATGATATTTCACAGAAAGGGAATTATTTCTAACGAGTATTGTTTTAATGGATTAGTATTGGATACGTTAAAACATTTCTGGCTCTTGGTGTACTTATGGATAGGAAACTTGACTTCATTGGTCATATTAGTATGATTGTTAATAAGGCAAGATCTACTCTTGGTTTCGTTAAAAGATGGGCTAAGGAGTTTTCAGATCCATATGTTACTAAACAGCTTTATATCAATAATATGGAATCCATATTATCAGGTTCATGCCAATGCAATTGAATCTGTGCAGAGAAAGTTTTTGCTATTCTGTTGTCTACGTGGTTTGGGTTGGAGTTATGATGACTTACCATCTATAATATTAATAGGCGAGGCGATTTCTTGTGACCGATGTTTTGTTCTACCGTTTTATCCCGATTTTGACCAAACTTATATTATTTGAAAGGTATTTTTTTTTAGCCGATTTGCAGATTTACAGATTTTTAAATTTTTTCGTTTATTTTGAGTAAATTGCATTTAAAGTTGCTACTAACACAAACAAAAAATTATACAATGCTATGTGTTTGTAATAAAAATGAGTTTGTTTTTGTGTTGATTTGTGAATTGGCTATAATTGCTTAGCATACTTTTAGGGTCTTTATTTAATTAAAAAATAAAATTTCCTTGAATTTGCGCTGAATTTCGAGAGCTAGAATCTGCTAGTTATTTACTTATAGACTAAAGCCTATCAGACTACCAACTCTTGAGAGTAGGAGGACCATGTTGGGTGTCACCTTTGTGTTCAACCTTGCAAATGGTGACGTTGACTCGGAGTTTCTTTTATCAAATTAAAGTTATAACATACACAAGACATTTTAATCCGCTTCATTTGGACTATTTTAGGACTAATTATGTGTTACACAATTTCGTTGATTTTAACTTTTTTGTATTGAAAGTTAAGCGCGATATACATAATTGAATACCTCAATTAAATATTTTTTTGTTCTTTATGTTTTTTAAGTTTGTCTATTCCTAATATCAGCTGATGACATAGTCTGTAGCTGATTTACGACCACACTTGCCAGCTCTTGGAATCAGCCAGGGCTCGGACCATGGTGTGTACGCGGTCCCCACGTTAAGGGGGCGTGCCCCCTCGATGGGATGGGGTGGGTAAGTGTGAGACGGGTTTCGGTCGTTTTAAAATAAAATATATTGATAATTGAAATTGATTTTGAGGAAAAAAAATTATTGTGTACACGTTCCCCACGTTAAGGGGGCGTGCCCCCTCGGTCGGGTGGGGTGGGTAAGTGTGAGACGGGGTTCGGTCGTTTAAAAATAAAATATATTGATAATTGTAAATTGATTTTGAGAATACAAAATTATTGTTATTAGTTTATACAAAATTTGCATAAAATTACAATTTCGTACAACACAAATACAAAAGAAAAATTTCAATTGTTCTTTGGCAAAACATCGTAGACCGTATCTTTCTTAGTTCCAACTTTTTGTTTCTAAATGTCAAATTTGCTTTTTCTAACTTCAATTTGTTATTTTCAATTCATTTATTTTATATTCATTTCTCATGTCTCAAAACATTGATGGGCACTTTGCAGTACCAGTAAAATTGCCGTAAAAATAGTCATTACCATTATCAGTAAATTTTTATTCATTACTGGAAAAAACAAATTAAAATAATTAGTAAATTTTTACTAATAATGAAATTTAATTTGCATTACCAGTAAATTTATACGGATTACTGCAATTTTTTTGCCTGCCACTAACAAATATTTGAAAATTGACGTTGATTTATTTTATTAAAAAAATATTTAGTGAAATGAAAAATATAAGAGCGAATGATATGATTTTCTTTTTTAATAAAAATTATAACGAAATACAAAAAAAATAATAAAGTAAAAATTTACTGGTAATGCAAATTAAATTTCATTATTAGTAAAAATTTACTAATTATTTTCATTATCAGTAAAAATTTACAGCCGTATTCATAACATTTTTTATATTCCACCTAACTAGAATTTTAACATCCCTGGTATAATTAAAATCAACTCTGATTTTTGTGGTATCAATCGTTATTTTTTAAATCACCTCTGATTTTGACATTTCTACCTTAATTTAAGCATTCAAAAAGTGGAAAAATAAAAATATTGGCGAAAATTGGAAAAACGGGATGAGGAAGAAAAAATTAGTGTATGAGTTTTTGTCATATTTTTTAATTGTAACTTAATAATAATGTAACTTAAAACAAATACAATCCCAAATCCCAAATAAACCAAAAATTCGCTGTTTTTAAGACAAATGAAGCAGACATGAGGAAGAGAAGTAGAAGCGTATTAGAGGAGTTAATTATTTGTATTCCAAAACAATTTGAGCACAACTACAATATTTATGACAGCAATTCAACATCTCAATAGCATTTTTTTTTCTGTTTTCGTTTTTAATTAAATGTTATTTTTTGTTTTAATAAAACAATATCCTTCAGAACACTAATTTGTGATTTGTTTTTTTTTTTTTTTTTTTGTTATTAAAAGAAATATTTTTTTGTTTAACAGAGATTTTCAAATTTATTTTACTTCAAATAGATATTGTTGACGGAATTGTCAAAATGCAAAGTTAAACATAGTTTATTAAATGGTAAAATATATAGTATTGTGGTCACCGTAACCAATATTAATGAGAAAAAAAATTTTTTTTTTTGGTTATGAATAACTATTATAGCAACCAAAAAAATTTTTTCGTTACCAATAACCATTGAAAGTGATTTTATTTTTTGGTCATCGCTCCGGATATGTATCATATTTTTGATGCATTTCTAAGGTGTTTGAAGGATAAGGAATTTAAACGTCTTTGGTAAAATAAACAAAATGGGCAGTTGTGTAAGAAATGTTCATTAATTTTATAAAATATTATTTAATTAAAAAGTTAATTAAAAATTAAACTTCAAGACTTTGATTAAAGTAATTCAATAATTAAACTACAAACTCTTTAGAAATGCATCCACTACATGAAAAATATGATATATGTACATATATCCAGATAGCGATAACCAAAAAATAAAATTACTTTCCATAATGGTTATTGGTAACCAAAAAAAAATTTTGGTTGCTATAATAGTTACTCATAACCAAAAAAAAAAATATTTCTCACTTCAATTGGTTACGGTAACCAAAATACCATATAGCTTACGATAATTGCTAATTATAATCTTTATTTGAATTCATCAATGTTAATGGTTAAATAAGACCTTTTCGTCCTTTCTCTTATAACTGTTACGTTCCTGGTTGGTACATACTAAATTTGTTTAGTTCTTTTGTCAGTTTTATCTTGTGTGGAAATCTCGATCACTAAAATGTTAAAAAATTGCATATATTTTACGTATGATTTCATTATTGAATTTTAAAAGAATTAGTTTAAAAACCATAGAACCAAGTTTTTATTATACTCCCTTTATTTGAAAATTAATTTACCATCATGTAATTATAACACAAGGGAACAAAATTAAACTTTTTTGATGTTGATTGGAACTTTATTGCAATTTTTACTAATTTGAGGTCGCTGATTTCAAATCTACACATGGTTTTTTCTATTAGCTCGACTTTTCGCGATTGTTTTTGTTTGTTTTGCAAAGGTACAATTACATCTTAAAAAAAAACAATTTTGAAAATCATCAAAAAATGGTGAACCGTTTTCAAGTTATTCCAGTATATGTGGTGGAAGTGTCTTAAATTTGGACATAACGGTATATTGCGAAAAGTCGAGCTGATAGAAAAAAAACCAAATGCAGATTTGGATTCAGCGTCCCAAATAACCTTAAAAACAACATTCAGCTCTTAATCAACCAAAACCCTGTTCTCTTAAATTATAATTTAAGAACATCTTATAAAATCTTAGAATCTTATGGAAAACGCGATTTTTATCAATTGAGTTTTCTCAGTAACTAACAAAACAACAAAATAAAAAAATAAAATAATGAACAAAATAAAAAGTTGTGCACCGATTATAATGAAACAAAGCTCATTTCATTCGAAATATTATTAACTAAATGCTTTTTGACCAAACCTGTGATCTGTGTCGCATTCTTATTTTTTATGAATTTTTAGAGAAAAAATTTTTGTTTTTTTTTTTTTCTTGAAAACTGTTCTTTTTTCAAAACTTCCACCATATCTCTGAAACTGCTGGGCAAATTTAAAACCAATGTAAGCACAACTTAAAGATAATATTGTTGACGAGTTTTGGATTTTTTAAAATGAATATGATGAACCGTTTTCAAGTTATTCCAATATATGTAGTGGAAGTGCCTTAATTTGGACATAACGGTATATTGTGAAAAGTCAAGCTGATAGAAAAAAAAAACCAAGTTCAGATTTGGATTCAGCGTCCCAAATATCTTTAAAAACAATGTTCAGTTCTTAATCAACAAAAACCTTGTTCCCTTGTGTAATTGATTGACATAAATTTTTTGCAAAAAAAAAAATTTTTAGATCATTTTGTCGTCGCCACGAGTCTGCCTTCAAAGTTTCAGCTCGATTGGATCACGTGACAAGGATTTAAAATCCAAAGCTTTGTCGACAGACAAGCAGACAGTACGATTTAATATAAAGGGAGTAAAAATAAATTGTTTTTCTGAATGGTACCTACAATTAAAAATAAATACACTTTCTTAAGTCACAGATGAATTCATTTACTACGAGTAACTCATTTACATAAATCACGTAAATATTCACGTAGCTTACAGTAGCATTTATTTTTAAATGTAAATCATTTCACCATTTTAATTTGTGATAAAGTTATTTATAACTACCCATAGATATTATGAAATAAGTTTCTAAGGCTTTGTTGGGCAATCGTAGTTCGTTTAAATTTGAATTATATAATAATTATATTTCTATAACACATGAAAAGTTGATTACTCATATTGAATACAATATATTTACTTTTTCCCCCACAAAATAAAATAAAAAAATAACATAAAGTATATTAATTTAAAAATGTCTCTACTACTATCACCGTTATTATTAAAGACGTGTTTATTAGAGGTGATGTCAACTTTTTGAAGATTTTATCAAAAACCTATGTATAATCAATATTAGTATGATAAGATTATTTTTTTTTTTTTTTATTTATAGGAAGTTCAAAATTTTTTAATATTGTATGAACTTTAAAACGGTTAATGACAAAAATTAATATTAAAAATTCACAAAAATTTTATAGTTGTTATGCAAAACTTTACACTAGTTTTCAACATTAATCATTTGGTTTAATTAAAACATTTTTATATTAAAAAAATAATGATTATTATTACCCGAATTTACGTACGCCAAATACGCAACAGAAACAATAGCTAGTGATACAAAAAAATGCATTTTGTTTTTAGAACTTGTACTTTTTTTTTAATGGATTATACGTTAACACTTTATACTCCTCGTAATTGTACTTATAGACTGAACTAGTTATTGTATTTAAAACTTTTTTTTACCTTATAGTGGAATACAAATTGTAATCTTATCAAGGTTTTCTTTGATACCTTTTTCTATATTTATATACGTTCATTGTATACTTACATATATCGACAATGTTGTGATAACATTTTGCCATATGTTTACAGCCTTAATAGTACAAACATATCGCGAGTTAAAATGCAAACAGACGTAATTAAAAAAAATATATCAAAATCTTGGTTTATAGTCGTTTGTGTTAAATTTCGGAAAACTCATGTCCCCACAAAATTTGAGTCATATCAATATCATATTTATTAGCAAAATTTATATATGTTACTTCTGTAAAGTAATAAAAAGTGAAGTGGTGTCAATTTAGTTTTTAGGTTACGATATCGTATTTTATATGTATGTATATTTTTTTTGGATAATAAATTTTTGCTGAACATACACCCAAGACATAAAATAAGGTGTTTCCTAATCACCTTCAATTTGTTGTTGTTCGATGATATTAATGTGTCACTAAAATTACTTTTAAATATATTGACTATTATATTTTTATATTTATTTAATATGTATTAGTAATCCAAATTGCAAGTGTAAATATCCAGTGCTCAAAACTTTTCAAAATAATAATTAAGGAAGTATTTGCTTAATGTCTTTGATTAAAATACAACTTGCCTATCTATGTATACATTTTTGATTTTCAAAAAAAAAAAACAAAGAGGTTTACAGTTACTGCATGTCAGTTAGTCATATTGTTAACAGTCACTTTTATTTCTATGCTAATTAAATTTGTTTCGGTAAGAAAAATATTAAAATTTATGCTACTGTTAAAAACAACTAATGAAATTACTCCAATATACAGTGGCAGCATTTTAAATAGCCCGTTTACGAATGTTAAAGTATGCAAAAATGTCTTATTTGGATTTTACCTGTAATTTTTTTTACAGTTATTTTTTAAGTGTTGTTATTTTTATATGGTTTTAAAGATAAAAACAGAGGATCTATTTTAAAAAAGTGTTAAAGTTACGAGTATATCAATTGTAAGTGTGCGAATTTAGGCCCCCATTTTTGGAAATACAATTTTTTGAAGATTGTTCTGAATTGTTCTAGGATTGTTCTACAATGTTCCAAAACGATGAGTTTCTAAAATGTAATTTGTACCGGTAAATCGAAAAAAAAAACTAATTTTAAGCTTTGCTTGTTCTAGTTGTTCTAAACATTGTTCCAAAATAGATATGTCGCAAACCGTAACGTACGCAAATGAGAACGAAAAACATTTTTTCCACGATTGCGAAGTTAGCCCCCCCATTTTTGGAAATACAATTTTTTGAAGATTGTTCTACATTGTTCTAGGATTGTTCTACAATGTTCCAAAACGATGAGTTTCTAAAATGTAATTTGTACCGGTAAATCGAAAAAACGAATTTTAGGCTTTGCCCCCCACTTTTGGAAAAAAAAAATTGGCGGTTGTTCTAGTTGTTCTAAACATTGTTCCAAAATAGATATGTATGTCGTAAACCGTAATGTACGCAAATGAGAACAAAAATATTTTTTCCGCGATGTCAAAAGTGTGCGAAGTTAAATAAAATTTTTTGAAGATTGTTCTGAATTGTTTTCGGATTTTTCTACAATGTTCCAAAACGATGAGTTTCTATAATATAATTTGTACCGGTAAATCTAAAAAAAAACGAATTTTTAACTTTGCTCCCCATTTTTGAAAAAAAAAAAATTGACATTGTTCAAAAATAGATACATATGTCGGAAACCGTAGCGTATTTTTTATTTTTTTTCTGTTGTTTTTTTTTGTGATTTTTGTATATTATATGATTTTTTGTAATTTTTGTATTTTTATTTGTTTTTTTGTGATTCTTGTATATTTTATGTTTTTTTTTGTTTTTGTATTTTTTTTTTAATAATTTTATATGTATTTTACATATAGTTTACATATTTAAATCTGCTTGCAGCACGACGAAAAGTGGTAATAAAGGATACATAAATAAATAAAAATGAAAAGATTATCGCTAAAATAAATGTGGAACGATATACCAAGGAAAAAATTAAATTAAACGTAATCCTACGTGATGAGTTTGTTCGGTCATATATTACCATACGTTTCAACGTAAACGCAAAGTACCGGAGGTGGTAGGAGGGTTTTCAGATTTTTATCTCTCATACGTCATTGTCTACGGCAAAGATTCGAGTTTACGTCGAGAACCGTTCACGTTGCGTTTATGTCTCAACGTAAACGCATAGAACTGGATTGATTTTCTCGGCTCGGGGTGCATGTTTGGATTTCGTACAGAGATCGTCGAGAGGATCCAGTCACCGCCGTATCTCGCATAAGCAGTGTAGTGCGCGGCCATGCAAGTTGTGCGGCCCGGTCGGAAATGAATCACACCCGCTAAACTATACGTCGATTCGTTCAACGTCATGGTCGTCGGGAAAGTTACGAGTTTATATCCGACTCCAATGCATTCTATGAACAGATGAGGGCGGTACTCGATTTGGATGCGACGTTCCGTTTTTCAGATCCCGCATCTTTTTTCTGTTTATTTGCATCTTACTCTTTCTTTTAATATTTTGGCAGGTAAGGCATTCCTCGCGTAAATCAAAACTTGGCTCCTTGCTGAATACCCATTCGCACAGGTTGCAAATGTTCGACAGAGCGTTGATAGCAACTACTCCAGAAACTTTTTCTTCGACGAAGCATTCAATTTTGGCAATCGAACGTGCTCGTTCCTTGAAAATTGGAGCGCATGGACCCTTCTCTTCCCTTCTTTTCGTGAACTCGAAAACCTTAGAACAAGCAGTTTGTATTACGTGACGAAATTTATCGGGGACGGCCACATGTATTCGACACGACAAATCTTTTTCGTTTCTCTTGAAACAATAGACATAAGTTCGCACTCAGAAGAAGGCTCATGGAAGCTTTTCGTTGATAATAACGTTGATATTTTTTTTTTTTCAAAAGTGGGGGGGGCAAAGTTTAAAATTCGTTTTTTCGATTTACCGGTACAAATTATATTTTAGAAACTCATCCTTTTGGAACATTATTGAACAATCCTAGAACAATTCCGAACAACCTTCAAAAAATTTTATTTCCAAAAATGGGGGGCTAACTTCGCACGCATATCAATTGTACTAATAAAGCGGACATTTATAACAACACTTCTGAAAATTCTCTACACCCAAATTCTGAATTTAGAAGATTTGTCCTTGAATATCTTAAAGACAAGCTGACGTACACCGAAATAGCCCACAAAATGATCTATTCCATACAGAAAGTCTATAATGCTAACACTACGAAAAGAGTTGCGTGATTGATCATCATCGCCCAGCTCAAACCCTTCCACCCAGAAACTTGAAATTTGGACTGTAGGTACCTCTCTCGGCGTAAAGATCCACTAAAAACGGATTTTGAAAAATGTTTATATTAACCGTTGTGTCAGCAGCTGTTGGGTTTTATCCACATCGACAGTAGATATACCCGGGTACTTCATACGTTTTGTATGGCAGATAGTTGCTTTTGATATACAAATATTAACTACTACCTGGATTCTTGTAATTTTCTGTTTTTTTTTTTTTTTTATTTCTTGGAAATATTGTCTAGTTAACAAAACTTTTATCATAATTTGGGAAAAAAAAAATTTGGTACCTAAATAATCCATTTTTACCAAAAATGGGAATTGCCAAAATCCATAAAAATTTAACAATTTCCAAATTCTTTTTTAATCCTTGTAATTTGATCCCTTTTTACAAAGAAAAATAATTAACATTGAATTTTCATTCGCAAAATTCCGTTATATTTGAACTGAAAATCAACCGCTCTTGCTCATAGTGCTATTTTTAGTACCTGCGCAGAATAATTATAACTCATAAAATATTTGTTCAATGTAAACATATTTTTTTTTGGAATGTGTAGGAAAACACGTCTACTAACAGGAACAAAAGGGTATTTGGGAATATCTTGCCTACCTACCCTTGCACAACCAGTTTTGCAGGCAGAAACATGATTTTTTGCGCAGGTTTCGTTTTGAGTAGGTTTGTATGCATAAGTCAGTTTATGTGCGATTTTTGAAGTGTAAAGACCTAAAAATTTATTTTGTGCGGCAAATATATAAAAAGTGAAAATAAAATGGCAGATGGTGAGTGGCTAGCTCCGCGTCGATTGAATGCACTACCGTATGAGGAGCAGCGTGACTATATACGCACACTTGTTGAGGCTTCTGACTCCGAAGAGAGTGACCACGAACAAGCGGTAGATCAAGAAGACTTAGAAGGAAATATTGATGACATTGGTGGTGAATCATCTGACGCTGAACAAGTCCAGGAAATTCAGTATCACCTAGAGGACGAGAGGGATTCAGACGAGGAGTATGAAGAACCGCCACTTGAAACTGGTGATTATTATACGGCAAGAGATGGCAATGTATGGTCGTCAATACCACCAATACCTGGACGAATACGTGCGCACAACGTTCTAAGAAGTCGCAATCCTGGACCAGTGCCATCGACAAATGGCTTGACAATGGCAGAAACCTTCAATCTTATGATGTCAAATGAAATATGTGATGTTATTATTCGAGAATCAAATAGAAAGGCAAGGCAAACTTTTGATGCGTACAATCAGCAGCATCCAGATGCGGAACCACGAATATGGGTGCCTATAACTGAAGTAGAATTTCGTGCATATTTGGGTGTGCTTTTGATGGCTGGCGTATGTCATTCCGGTTATGTTCATACCACTGACCTGTGGAAAACAACTTCACATCCATTATTTCGTGCATCAATGAGCTTACGCAGATTTTGGGCAATCAGCCGCTTCATACGCTTTGATAACGGAAACACTCGGAATGCACGCAAACAAAATGATAAGGCAGCTGCAATTACAGACGTATTCCTGATGCTAAATGCCACTCTGCGCAAGTATTATATATGTGGCACAAACGTTACCGTAGATGAGCAATTATACCCATATCGTGGTGGAACTGGCTTCACACAGTACATTCCATCCAAACCATCCAAATATGGGATAAAAGTGTGGTGGGTCTGCGACGCCATTTCATCATATCCCGTGCAGGTAAATCAGTGTTCATACATTCATTTTATTATATCAACTTGTTGCAAATAAACTAAATGACTAATTCAAATTTCATTTTTCAATTTTTATTTTTTCAATACAGGGTCAAATTTATACTGGAATGGCAGCGTCCGGCGAACGTGAAAGAAACGTTGGTGAGCGTGTTGTGAAGGACTTAGTTGTCAACAATTTTGGTGGAAGTGGGCGAACAGTGGTATGCGACAATTTCTTTACAACATATAACTTAGCAAAAACTTTGATGGTGGACAACAGTTTGGCTTTGTTGGGCACTTGCAACAAAAGGCGTATGTTCGTGCCAGCATCATTTGCCAATCCTAAAGGACGTGAAGCAGAGTCTACGCTATTTGGATTCTGTAACAACATGACGATGTGCTCATACGTCCCAAAAAAAAATAAGGCTGTTGTGATGCTGTCTACTTGCCACGACACTACAGAAACTGCAGGTCCAAAACGGAAACCATTGCTCATACTTGATTATAACAAACATAAAGGCGGCGTGGATAATATGGATAAGTGCTTGACTGAATATTCAACCAAACGGCGCACAAATAGATGGCCTTTAGCATTTTTTTATAATATGCTTGACGTAGCTGCGTATGCTGCGTATGTTATATATATGGAAAACAACCCCCATCTAAAACCATCTACCAACCGCCGTAGGATATTTCTGCAGCAGCTCAGCGATCAGTTATGCAGACCACAAATCGATATAAGAGCGGACAATAGCCATATTACGCGCATATTTTCTACTAGACACGCTATGGAAGCATTATATGGTATGCCCTTGAAGATGAATGTTGGTGCACAAGAGGAAGAGGAACGTGACAGTTCTGGCCGCATAAAAAGAAAAGGAAACTGCTATATTTGCATTGCAAAACGCCAAACGAGAAAAGTATGTGCAATTTGTAATAAGCCTGTGTGCGCAGAGCACTCGAAGGATCATCCACAATGCCTCAGATGCTGCTAAAATTCATAAAATATATTTTTTACTTTCATTATAATGATTTTCTATAAATAAATAAACAAATTTCCATAAAATAAACTAAATATTTCCATTTATTTCTATATATTTGTATGAATTTTCATAGAAGTACCTGGGTACATCAGCTGTTGACGCTAGGTCATTTTCTAGTAACTGGGTTATATTTTCCAAACGGTTGGTCCAATTGACCTGAAATTTCACACCAATATCAATTACATATTTCCAAGCTATGATACGAAGTTTCATCAAGATTGGACCAGCCGCTTGGAAGATATAGCAATATAAAGTGAACTTTGCCATTTATTTCTATATATTTGTATGAATTTTCATACAAGTACCCGGGTACACCAGCAGTCGACGCCATTCCACTAACTTGAATTTGGGCTGTATCGACTGAACTGCTGCTCCAATCTTGATGAAACTTTTCCACATGATGCAAAAGTGTATGGTTGAGGATATCATGAAATTTCAGGTCAATCGGACTAACCGTTTGGAAGATACAGGAAAATTAAAGTTGCAAATGTACCCGTGGGCTCTACGATCGACACAACGGTTAAGGGGGGACATGACATTGGCCGTTTTTTGAAATCGACTTTTTTTTATAATTTTGTATTTTAGTAAATATTCTTAAGATTCTAAGAAAAAAAATTTCATGGAAAAATTCCTACGGGTTCAGAAGTTACAGCCGGATTAGTGAGAGCGCATTTTTAATTTTAATTTGAACAATGCAGACTTTGAAATATGGTTATCAGAGCATGAAGTATCGTGCTCCATGAATCATAGCGGCAGCGCAGGAAAAATGGAACCGGATGCAATTTTGACAATGTTTCAAAGATCTGAACTACTATATGGTGTCAAATATCAGTATTACATCGGAGATGGAGACTCAAAAACATTTGCTACAATTTCAAATGCCAAACAGTACAATGATGTTTTTTTCTTTGTTCACAAACTTTGAACGCGTTTATCTCGAAACCATGTTTTTCGTACTGGTTGCGGCACTAGCGGGTTTATTTTTTGACGAAATTTTTTTTTTGTATTTTTTTAAATTTGATTCGCTATCGTATGACACGAGCTTTTTTTTTTAAATTTTTTTCAAGTTTTTATGAATTTTTCAAGTCAATATTTTTTTCGAAAAAACACACTTTTAAATTTGGAACATCACCAAAAATTAAAAAAAAAAATTTAAAAAAAGCTCGTGTCATACGATAACCAATTTTGTTAAGATTTAAAAAAGTCATTTTTTCCAGATCGGAAAATTTTTGCGACTCCCAGCGCTGCAACCACGAGGCCCCGTTTTTTCTCTGCCGCCAGTTTGGAGCTCTATAACACCATGTTGGAGTGAAAAATATATTTTTTTAATTTTTTTTCTTGTAATTTGTTCAATTCTCTACAATAATATATTTTGGAAAAATGTTTGTTTTTGACTGAGTTATGAATTTTTAAAAAATGGTCTGTTTTCTCTGCCGCGAATGTAATGTCCCCCCTTAAGGGGGTAAAAGCAGATAAAAAGGAGGAAAATGGTAACAACTGAATATAGGAATAAAAAATTTAGTGTGTAGAATCCATCCGAGGAAATAACATGGACTCAGAATTGATTTTTTTCGAAATCCGGCCATTTAAGGGGAAAAGACGGCCAAAAAGGATAAAAATTGTACCTTTCTGCATCTTCTTAACAAATTAATATATGTATATATATGAATTTTGGTACACAGACCCGACCGAATACGTGGGCATCAGTCAAGGATGAATTAATTTGTAGTTCTAACATCTAGGGGAGGAAAAACGGCCAAAAAAGGGAAAAAGTGTACATTTGTCATCTTCTAAACAAACAAATATGAAATATAGTTTGTCGATTCCACTAGAGGTAGAATAATCAAATGAGACGAAATCTTTTGGGAATTCGGATGTTAAAGGGTGGTAAAAACGACCCGTAAGTGTAAGAGTGTACCTTTTTGTATCTTCTTTACAAAGTAATTTAGGAATATGAAATTTGATATTTAGATTTCAACAGAGACACAAACATCGGAGAAGAATAAAATTTGTTTTAATACGAGCCTTTAGGGGGGGGTAAAAACGGCCAAAAAATGGGAAAACTGATACTTTTCAACTGGTAAATTTTCATTTGAAAGTACATTTTCTTCAGTAAACAAGTAAGAAAATTATAGTCGGTCTATACAATGCGTTTAGAGAATTGGTCTTAGGTCCAACTAATTGGGTTTAGAAAAAAAAGATAAATCAATTCTGCGTCGAAAATTGTACCGATCCTGACCATATTTGGTAAAGTCACTAATTTTTTGCAACAACATATACAAATCGAATTTGAGAAAAAATTGTGCAATATTTTTTGTCTTTGATAGGTTTAAGTGAATTGTTCTATAGGGTATATTTTTGATCTACGGATTAATGGATGTAATAAAAGCCCACAAACCCAATTTGATTGAGATCTATTTTATAATTTGGATCTTATGGCAAGTTAAATCGATATCATAAGGGTCAGTTGAATGGGGACTGCACCCATTTTCACCAATTTCAATAGCGTTTGTTCTATGGCTTGAGTTACTTTCCTTTCCAAATTAAGCCATCGATATTACAAATAATATTATTTTTGATCTTTATAATTTGAATAATTTTCAAACCTATTTAAAATAAAAAAGTGGTACTTAAATAGGGTAGGTGGCAATACATTGGAAACTTACAAAATTCTGAATTTGCCAATTTTGTTTTTTAATAATTTCGCGCTTAGTAATAAAATTATTTATTTTTTGCGAAATCACTACTTGGTGTGTTCTATATTGGAAGATAACACATTTGTTACAACAAATACAATTTAAAAAAAAAAAATAGATAAACGAAAAGGAAATATTTTTTAGTGACGCCAAAACAGTAGAAACTTTTAAATTTTTTTTACCAGAGTAGATTAAAATAATAAAAATAGTAAAACGAGTTAAAGAATCTGAAAAAAAATCTTAACCGTTATTTAAATATTTATAGATTCTGACGTTTTCTTTTAATTTTTTAATTATTATAAAATAATAGCAAGAACAAAGTTTTATGAAGAGTTAAAAAGCAGATTAATAGATTATTTTAGTGATGGTGGTAGGCAAAAAAATATTTGTGAGAAATATTCTATGAATAAATCCATAAAATCGTCTAGCTTCCATTAATTTTGCTAACGAACGCATGAACTGGAATTAGAATACTGCTAGCGAATAGTGTTGCCGAAAAAATAAAATATCTAAATGGCCATAAAACGGCTAAATGCTTCGGCAGTTTTACTAACATAAATTAATACAATCGTTCGGTTTAGGAATCATCCACCCCCAAAACCATGACCATCATTTTATTCCACAGTGTTATTGTATAGTAAATGTTTCCATTGTTTTGTTAACAGCATACAAATGAATACTTTTAAGTTAATTTTTTCTGAAGTTATGTTAAATAAATAAAAATACAAATGTTTAAATTAATAAAAAGAGTTTCTAATTTTATGATAAAATTTTTTGGTATTGACCGTCAAAGTCGTCAAAAATATATTTTGTTAAACGTTTCCATCGTATTGTCATTCACACTATATTTTTTATTGTTGTTAAATATTATTATGGCTTAAATAATTAATATAATAATTATGCTAACAACGTAGCGTAGGAAGACGACCGAAAAACTGACCATGATATAGTTCGAATGTGCAAGGCGAGCCCCTGTTTAACTGCACTCAAAATTAGGAACAATTTTAGGGAAAAGCACAAGCACAATTAAAAATAGAGTGCGTGAAAATAATTTGTTTGGGCGCATTGCCAATAAAAACACACGTCTAAAAAAACAGAACGAAAAGTTTAAAATTTGCTAAAGATCATTTAAAAAAATTGGGTGGAAGTATATTTTTTTTACGGATGAATAAAAGTTCAATCGCTTCGGATCAGATGGAAAATGGTATGTGAGACTTATTCCAACAACAACAAGTAAGAAAATTACTATACGAATATTTGAATATTTAAAAGTTCATATCGGATGCTATATTTATATGGGGACTAGGTCGAAAAATGGACCGATCCTGACCATATTTGGTCAGGTCACTTAATTTTGCAAAAATATATATGTATATACCAAATTTGAGAAAAATCTATGCAATATTTTTGTTTTTTGATAGATTTGACTGAAGATCGGGAAACAGCTTTATATGGGGGGTATGACTACGAATTGCCCTATATGGTTTATTTTTGTACTATTGATTAATGATTCAACACGCACAAACCTAATTTGACCGAGATCTAGATGATAATTTGGATCTTATGGCTAATTAAGTCGATTTCATCGGGGTTATTTGTATGGGGACTAGTTCTGAACATGCACCGATTTCCACCATTTTCAATAGTGTTAATGCTATGGCAGATAGAAGCTTATATACTAAATTTTATAAAATACATTGATATTTACGACCTGTAGTTTGATTACAAAGCTTTACATGGACACACAGACAGACGGACGGACATCTCTAAATTGATGATTCTGAGTCGAACGGTATAATAAAAGATGGGTCTAAGTCAAATATATTTGGTAGTTACAAACATCAGCGCAAAGTCATTATACTCTGACGACATATATAGGGTATAGAGTATAAAAAGATGAAACGTAGGGGAAATTGTATATTGTATAGAGGACACTATTAATCAAATATTACAAAAACATTTAAGCAGACGTTATGATACCTTATATAGATGAAGAAATGCTTATTAAATGGAAGTTGTTACAAGATAACGATCCTAAACATACTGCAAAGTATGTACACTGTATGTACTTTTAGACAAGAATGAAAACTAAAGATTACGCCATGCGCATTATTTACCGTTATATGACGTAGTGTTCCCTCGTAAGGGCTACCAAGTCTGTTTCATGTGTGAAAATTATAATTTGCCAAAAATATATGTTTTATATGATAATTGGCAACCCTGCAATTAATATCACTTTGACAGTTCTAAAAAAAATATTACATCGGTTCTTGTTATAAATTGCGAATTTAGTCTCATATTTTATAAAAACCAATATTAAAATGATTAACATTATTAAAAACATTCAGTGAAGTGTGTTAAGTTGCAGCACAAAAATAAAATAAAAAATAAAAATAAAACAGAGAAAACGTAAACATGAAGTGTGCAGTGGGCAAATGCAGGCAAAACAACAGTAAAAACAAAAATGAAAAATTGTGCGAAAAACTAAAATTTTGGGTGCTTTTAATGAAATGGTTATATGTTTTACTTAAAATTTAAATGCTTTATCCAATGGAAACGCTGAAATGGTATGAAGCATTATACTTGTATTTAAATGGTGAAAAATTGCTGTTTACAAGCGGATATTTGAAAAAAAATTATTGGAAGCAAAGGACATTGAAACAAATTAAGTAGTGAAAAAAAGTTTTTTTTTGCTATACAATGTACTTTAGAATAAGGTTTCTAAATGCTGAAATTTCGCAAAATATCAATAAACGAAAAAGAAAATTGAATAAGATAACTACGTAATATAAAAACATTAGTAACTTTATTTGAAAGTGCAGAACAATGGCCTACAAATGTTTTTCCAAATTTTTTGCTAACAAATAATTTGAGGAGAAAAATTATAAATTGTCCCATTGTTATGTTTATGTTTATGTGAAAAATGAAATATGAAAAATGGAAAGTGAAAAAAGAAAAATGAAAAATGAAAATGAACAATTAAAATTAAAAAATAAAAATAAAAATTAAAAATTCAAAATTAAAAAAAAAAAATTAAAAATTAAAAAGAACAAATTAAAAATTAAAAAGTAAATATTAAAAATTAAAATTAAAAAATAAAAATAAAAATTAAAAATTCAAAATTAAAAATTAAAAATTAAAAATTAAATATTAAAAATTAAAAACTAAAAATTAAAAATTAAAAATTAAAAATTAAAAATTAAAAATTAAAAATTGAAAATTAAAAATTAAAAATAAAAAATTAAAAATTAAAAATTAAAAATTAAAAATTAAAAATTAAAAATTAAAAATTAAAAATTAAAAATTAAAAATTAAAAATTAAAAATTAAAAACTAAAGATTAAAAATTAAAAATTAAAAATTAAAAATTAAAAATTAAAAATTAAAAATTAAAAATTAAAAATTAAAAATTAAAAATTAAAAATTAAATATTAAATATTAAATATTAAAAATTAAAAACTAAAAATTAAAAATTAAAAATTAAAAATTAAAAATTAAAAATTAAAAATTAAAAATTAAAAATTAAAAATTAAAAATTAAAAATTAAAAATTAAAAATTAAAAATTAAAAATTAAAAATTAAAAATTAAAAATTAAAAATTAAAAATTAAAAATTAAAAATTAAAAATTAAAAATTAAAAATTAAAAATTAAAAATTAAAAATTAAAAATTAAAAATAAAAATTAAAAATTAATTATTAAAAATTAAAAATTAAAAATTAAATATTAAAAATTAAAACTTAAAACTTAAAAATTAAAAATTAAAAATTGAAAATTAAAAATTAAAAACTAAAAATTAAAAATTAAAAATTAAAAATTAAAAATAAAAAATTAAAAATCAAAATTTAAAAATTAAAAATTAAAAATTAAAAATTAAAAATTAAAAATTAAAAATTAACAATTAACAATTAAAAATTAAAAATTAAAAATTAAAAATTAAAAATTAAAAATTAAAAATTAAAAATTAAAAATTAAAAATTAAAAATTAAAAATTAAAAATTAAAAATTAAAAATTAAAAATTAAAAATTAAAAATTAAAAATTAAAAATTAAAAATTAAAAATTAAAAATTAAAAATAAAAAATTGAAAATTAAAAATTAAAAATTTAAAAAAAAATTTTAAATTTAAAATTAAAAATTAAAAATTGAAAATTAAAAATTAAAAAATTAAAAATTTTAGTTTCATTCTTTAGGTTCTTACCCTTTTTTATACCCTATACCACTATGTGGTTTGGGTATAATGACTTTGTGCTGCTGTTTGTAACAACCAAAAATATTTGACCTACCCCCACCTTTAATTATACCGATCGAATCAGAATCACTATCTGATTCGATTTAAAGATGTCCGTCCGTCCGTCTGTGTTTCCATGTAAAGCTTGTAATCAAACTGCAGGTCGCAAATATGAATATATTTTGATGAAATTTGGTATTTAATCTTTTATCGGCCATATTAAAATAATTAACATTATTAAAAACAATCAATGAAGTGTGTTAAAAAGTTGCAGCACAAGGAAAATAAAAAAAAAAACAGAGAAAACGTAAACATGAAGTGTGCAGTGGGAAAATGCAGGCAAAACAACAGTAAAAATAAAAACGAAAAATTGTGCGAAAAACTAAAATTTTGGGTGCTTTTATGAAATGGTTATATGTTTTACTTAAATTTTAAATTCGTTATCCAATGGAAACGCTGAAATGGTATGAAGCATTATACTTGTATTTAAATGGTGAAAAATTGCTGTTTACAAGCGGATATTTGAAAAAAAATTATTGGAAGCAAAGGACATTGAAACAAATGAAGTAGTGAAAAAAAGTTTTTTTTTTTTTGCTATACAATGTACTTTAGACTAAGGTTACTAAATGCTGAAATTTCGCAAAATATCAATAAATGAAAAAGAAAATTGAATAAGATAACTACGTAATATAAAAACATTAGTAACTTTATTTGAAAGTGCAGAACAATGGCCAACAACTGTTTTTCCAAATTTTTTGCTAACAAATAATTTGAGGAGAAAAATTATAAATTGTCCCATTGTTATGTTTATGTTTATGTGAAAAAATGAAAGTGAAAAAAGAAAAATGAAAAACTAGAAATGAAAAATTAAAATTAAAAAATAAATAAATTGAAAATTAAAAAAAAATTAAAAATTAAAAAGAACAAATTAAAAATTAAAAACTAAATATTAAAAATTAAAAATTAATAGTTAAAAATTAAAAATTATAAATTAAAAATTAAAAATTAAAAATTAAAAATTAAAAATTAAAAATTATAAATTAAAAATTAAAAATTAAAAATGAAAAATTAAAAATTAAAAATTAAAAATTAAAAATAAAAATTAAAAATTAAAAATTAAAAATTAATTATTAAAAATTAAAAATTTAAAATTAAAAATTAAAAAATTAAAAATTAAAAATTAAAAATTAAAAATTAAAAATTAAAAATTAAAAATTAAAAATTAAAAATTAAAAATTAAAAATTAAAAATTAAAAATTAAAAATTAAAAATTAAAAATTAAAAATTAAAAATTAAAAATTAAAAATTAAAAATTAAAAATTAAAAATTAAAAATTAAAAATTAAAAATTAAATATTAAATATTAAAAATTAAAACTTAAAACTTAAAAATTAAAAATTGAAAATTAAAAATTAAAAATTAAAAATTAAAAATTAAAAATTAAAAATTAAAAATTAAAAATAAAAAATTAAAAAACAAAATTTAAAAATTAAAAATTAAAAATTAAAAATTAAAAATTAAAAATTAAAAATTAAAAATTAAAAATTAAAAATTAAAAATTAAAAATTAAAAATTAAAAATTAAAAATTAAAAATTAAAAATTAAAAATTAAAAATTAAAAATTAAAAATTAAAAATTAAAAATTTAAAATTTAAAAACAAATTTTAAATTTAAAATTTAAAATTAAAAATTAAAAATTGAAAATTAAAAATTAAAAAATTAAAAATTTTAGTTTCATTCTTTAGGTTCTTACCCGTTTTTATACCCTATACCACTATGTGGTTTGGGTATAATGACTTTGTGCTGCTGTTTGTAACAACTAAAAATATTTGACCTACCCCCACCTTTAATTATACCGATCGAATCAGAATCACTATCTGATTCGATTTAACGATGTCCGTCCGTCCGTCTGTGTTTCCATGTAAAGCTTGTAATCAAACTGCAGGTCGCAAATATGAATATATTTTGATGAAATTTGGTTTTAATCTTTTATCGGCCATGAGATGAACGCTGTTGAAACTGGTGAGAATCGGTCCATGTTCAGACCTAGACCCCATACAAATGACCCCTATGAAATCATCATATATTGCCATAAGATCCAAATTATCATACAAATCTTAGTCAAATTGGGTTTGTATGTATATATTACATCCATTAATCAGTAGTCCAACAATGATCCCTATTGGACAACTCTTAGTCATAGGCCCCATATAGAGCTGCTTCCCGATCTTCACTTAAATCTATCAAAAAACTAAAATATTGCACTGATTCTTCTGAAATTTTGTTTGTATATATTTTTGCAAAATACATGAGACTTTACCAAACATGGTCAGGATCGGTCCATTTTTGGGCCTAGTCCCCATATAGACGTAGCATCCGATATGAACTTTTTCATATCTGTAGCCGAAAAAATTAATAAAAATCCCACTCAAATTTGGTTTATGCTTATTTACTATATCCAGTTAGTTGGGCCTGAGAGATAGGGTCTCTAAATGTATGGTATAGGGTATCGTATAGTCGGTCTGGACCGACTATAATTTTCTTACTTGTTATTATTTTGGTTGTTTTTGTATTAAATAAAATTTTCTTTTTTATAATAATTTGTAGCCCATCATTCGATTTTATTTTTTTTTTTTTGTAATTATCGTAAAGTCTCAAAACGGGCTTATAGGGAACAAACTTTTGGTATTATGATGCCGGCTGCGTTAAATAATGAATTTAATTGGTGTTGTATGAAGTAGTTAGGATCATTGTTATAATAGAAATTGGCCAACGGATTTAATGTTTCAGTATCGGCAACAGTTTCAAAGTGGTGGTCGCACAAAATATTGGATGCAGGGGATCAAATATTACGAATTTAACACTCTTACTTGTAATTCTTAACATTAATTTGTTTTCTTTCCTTTTTAGGTCATAGCTTCTTAAATCATATACAATCTACAAACCCATACAACGAAGATATGAATAAGTAAGTTCAGAGAATATTAATTATTTTAAAACTGGAATAATTCAAGTTTAAGCGCAGTACTTATGGTTCGTATAAAGTAAAAATATTTAATTATCAAAATATTTTAAAACAAAACAATTTTTTTTTTCTAATTTTAAAAAAATAATAAATTATTTATCAATTAACAAATAAAAGGAAATTGCTAAATATTAACAGATTATAAAAAGCTTTTTCATAAGAATTTATGCGTTATGAAATTAATATTAAAGTTAAATAAGTATCACTTATGTTTATACAGTCGAGCACGTTTATAACGCGCACCGGTTATAATTCTGTCTATAGCGAACTGTTCGATTGTTCATTCTAATTAATATCGAACACTGATATAATGAATTCTTTATATCATATCGTTTATAACAAACACGAAAAAATTATATATGTGACGCGACATGACGAAAGGGACCTTATCTTGCCAGAGTAAAATTTTCAGTACAGGCCAAAACGTGAATTAAAGTCTAAATTTCATGTTTTGGCTTTTTGACACCTAACGCTACCTACATATCTCAAGAAGAACTATAATTGATCGATTATTTGATTTTTTATCCGCAAGATGGCATAAAAGTCAATTTTCCAAACCTACAAGGATAAAGTTTCTAGCTGTCACTTTGCTTTGCTGTGATTGGTCCTTTGCTTTGGTTGCACTTGGGGGTGGGGGTGGTCAGCACTTGGGGGAGGGGGAGTTCAAAAATGGCAGGGGTGGGTTAAATTCCCAAACGAAATCAAAATAAACACGTGGGCACTTCATAGGGCAGCCAAAATCCTAAAAAACACGTTCAAAAACATAGTCAAACTTTAACCTCAATTATCTCGAAACTAACTTTTTCGAAATAAAAACTTAAAAATGCTGTAACTTCGTCAATTTTTGAGATTTTTGCATGGTGTCATTTTGTTCAGAATTTTGACCCCTGGTAAGATAAGGTCCCTTTCGTCATGTCGCGTCACATATAATAAAAAAAAGTATGGTCATATTTATAAACATAAAAAACGCTTATTTAATAAAACATTCAGATATTGAAGAAATAATTGAATCCATTGATTGAATTAACAGCTACCTAATTGCATCTCATTTGGAGATTATATGTTAATGTTTATGATGGAACAATGACAACAGATTTTTTTTTTTTTTTTTTGTTTTAACCGAGTGAAATTATTCAAATAATAAAAAAAACTCAACTTCAGGATTTTAATGATTTCAAGTTCGTTGAATATATTTTGTTTTTCTTATCGTCCCTTCGACGCCGTTATAACCGGCGTTTAAAAAACTATCGAACTTTCATCACCTCTCTTTTAGAATTATTAGCTCATCTCTAAAACCAACAAGTTATCGATTTTGGGACAAAGTGTTTCAGTATTGTTGACAATCGGAAATCTTAAGCAAGAGCAAACAAAAAAGATAAAGTTTAGCTGTAAAATGTATTTTTTAATTTAAGATTTAATAAAACTAAATAAATATGACATTTATTATTTGCATAAGTGATTTCTGGCACCACAAACAATATTTTAAACTAAAATCATCAAGAGGCAATGATTGCCACAACATCGGTGTATACAATTTAGAAGTTGTACAAAGAAAAAAATCTAAAGATAACGGAGAGCCGGTGCTTTGTGGTTTAGTTAAACGCTTAAAAGTCGACATCGATGGCATACGTTTCTTCTATTTATATAAGGAATTGCTGAATTTCACGGCATACAGAAGAATGTTATTCAAACGATTAGCCTCTAAGGGAATTCAGTTGATGTGGCTACAAATTGTACAACCTGCACGGGATATTATTGATTGGAAATGGTAAGGATTATTTTTAATTAACGGCATTTATTTATTTACTGATATATTTGCATTTTTAAGGAATCATATGTTGGCCGTCAAATTGTGGACGAAAATTGAGACAGATTATTTAATGTCTTGGTTATCTACTTTAGGTGGAGGATTCTCGGCGTTAGGCGAACAATTTTCCAACTGCGTAGGTTAAAGATAAAGTATTTTGTTTTTTACGAGATTTAAAAATACTTTCTTAGGCTGAAATGGCTGGTAAAATATCAGAGAAACAGCTTTTAATTGGTGTTCAATTGGATGACCCCTTCCTGCAATCTAGATGTAAACTATTCTACAGTATATCATTAATACAAACCGGCCAGCTTAGAAAAGCCAAATATATCATAAGACAACAATACGCCTTTGCTCGTTGTCACGAAGAAGCCGATGCACGTTTGGTAAAAATGTGTAAAGGCATTTGGTTAAGGTTACAGTATGAATACGCCATTAAGCTAAATCATTGCCAAAAGAAAAACAAATTATTAAAATTAGCTGGAGCAGGTGATAAATGAAGCAAAAGCAAGTGCAATAGGTATGAAGTATACAAAGGTATCCTATCTAGAATGCTTTTTAAAACTCTGGGCTGTAAAATGGTTATCCTTTTATGATTGTGGATAATCACGAAAGTGAATAATTTGATGACGAATATTTCAATAAATCACTGTTAAAAAAATAAAAATTATTAGTTTAATTTATCTGCTGAAATTTATTTTCCATCGTATTAAAATTATACTAGTAGTTTGCAAGATTTTCCATTTAATTTGAGTAGATTACAATAATCTTAGTAAGAAAAATACAAATTTCATTCAGTACAAGATATATTAAAAATAATTAAATATAATTTTTTAAAAGCTCAAATTCCATTCTATTATTTTCAAAAAACCGCATTTAAATATCTTTACTAGTTTTCGAGTTAAAACCAAAAGAAAATTTTTGAGAATTGAAAATCCACCTACTACAAACTTCTGTTCGCCTATTACTTGGATATATTTTTTGGTTAAAATGTGTGCTTATTTCTTTTTTTTTTTTGTAAAAAACTTGGCAGCACTGACAAAGCGCAAGTGCAAAACCAATAATTTGAAGCAAATAATTTATGGAAGTAATAGTCAAACAGAACTTCGCAGCAGGTGAATTTTCAATTCATAAAAAGTTTATTTTTGCTTTAACTCGAAAACTATTTAAGCTATTCGAATACTGTCTTTTGCAAATGATAAAATGGAAATTGTGCTTTTATATTCAATTATTTTTAATGTCACTTGTTCTATATAAAATTTGTATGTTTCTTACCAAAGCTACTTTAGTTTCAATACATTTAATTATGTTAAGTGCCGCTCACTCCCTATGTGAAACTTGCATCTTTGTTATAAATTTTTTTAAATCAAATAAAAATGGGTTGTTACCCTTAAAACTATTTCTTGCAAAATAGTTAGGATACTTACTTGGGCAAAACCTTTACCAAACAGCATTCATAAGACAATTTTTGTTTCAGATTTCGCATGAACATTTTAAATAGAAAATATGTTATATTTGTATATAAGATAAATACAAGAGTTTATTTATATAATGTTATACGTATATGCATGTATTTTATATGTATATATAAAAAAAAGTATACGGCTTTATATGAACGATTGAATATTTCTTTAGGAAACGGAAAACAGGTTGTTTTAAAATGTGTTATTTGACCATGTCATTGAAGCATATTCAGCGCAGTTGATATTCATAATTGTGGGTATCCTTGGTGTTAGAAGAAATATTAAACAGATGAAACATTGAGTTTATTTTATTCAGCTAAAGTGCCCATGGGATCCCAGGCGGGTAAAACAATGGGATCTTGATCAAATACTCGTAAAATATCAGCAGGTACGTATTTTTTATCTACTACCACTTCGAAACCAAATTCTTTAAACCATTCTGCTGACATAATCAGGTAACCCTTTTCACCACGATCTTCACCCCAAGAGTTTTCCACACGTAACTTCTTTGTTACACCATTTTCCTGAAAGAAAAAAAATATAAAATATATATATATATATATAAACAAGATGAGTAAATCACGATAAATTGCCTTACATCTAATGAAATCGCTGTAAAGACCATGGCATGTGTCATGGCAGATTCGCCATAGATCAACCGATCAGCTTTGGTCAAAGTCTTTTGTATATCAATGTCGAAGACCAGCTTAAAATCATGACTAAAAATTATTTAATAAGATAATATTTTAATAATTTAAACATAATTGCATTAGATTAATATTTACACATTTAAATCTTCTATGCCTTGTTTGCCGGCAAATCTTTTACTGACTTCACAACCAAACCAGACGGGTTCGCCAGCTTTTATACTTGCTGCAACCATTTGCAGCAAGATTTCTACGGGCTGATTGTTATACAAAACTGGACGACCATCAACAACATTTCCCAAACAATCAACGGTATAAGCTTGATTGTATTCACTGGAAGGACGTGGATCTGTTACTAAACAAACCTAAAGTAGAACATATTGTACAGAAATCAGTAATTTGTAGGCTCGAAAACAAAATAACCTACCTTATCCTCTACATTAAAGTGGGGTTTCACCATGGTATTGTAAAACTCAAGAGGTGTTATGGGACCCACTGAATGGTATGCTTTAGCTTTATCATAATACTCCCAAGTGAATTCTTTGGATGGTATACCTAAACAAATACCCACAACTTTATAGATTTCGCCCATCATTTCATCAACTTTAGCACTAACAACATCGTCACTTGGATTTGTATCCATCAGGTCACGCAGCACTTTGGAATATTCACGCAACTAAAAATAAAAGAGATTAACAACTAAATTTCCCATGATCTTTATCACAATTTCGTATGACAAACCTTGCTTTTTAAAACGCCATTCATGCGTAAGCTAGCTTCACAACTATAACTTTCAGGGAAACATTTCTTTGGCATGAGTCCATGTTTGGTAATTAAATTTACTAACATATCCCACTGGCCACCATCCGATGTTGGATCCTGCATTCAAAAGAAACCGAAATAATGTGAATGAAATTAATGCTCTACTCATTTGTTTTTCGGATTTTTTTTATTTTACTTACATTTAATAAAAATGATACCAATCTGCCATCAACTTTTTCGCCACGTTTAGAAGTTTTTACAATATTATTAAGGAAGTAATTGCAACGTTCAATTTTATCCCAATAGAAGAGATAAGCCTGAGAAAACTCAAATTCATCTAGATTGTGTTCTTTCATAAATGGTAATCGTAAACAATTCAAAGCTGCAAATAACCAACATCTTCCCGAACTCTTTTGGTTCGTCACTGGTTTGCCCTCCATTTCCACCTAAACCGAAAATTGAATGATATATATTAATTGGAATATTATAATTATTTGTTAAAAATTTGTGTTTCAAACCTTATAATTGAATACATGATTGGTCGTCTCCAAACATTTACGTGACAAACACACATCGAAAGGATCAAAACGAGAGCATACATTTTGTGCTAAAACATTTTTTGGTTCACCGTAAAACTCTTGCCGCCATTTGTCCAATTTATCCTGTGTTATAACCGAAGTAGAGGCTAAAAGAAAATTTGAGCCACTTAAGTGTTTTGTTGTAACTTGGCTCTCTTCAAATACATTACTCATAATTCTTCGCGGTGTTAGAAGTAATGGACGCATACATGAAGTCTTAAAAATATTCAACACTAAAAGGGTGCGGCAAAAAAGAAATTGGACAAAAATTATTCAATCCCTCCTACATAATACTATTAAAGCACGAATGGATCCGATAATTTTTTTAAATCGGGTAAACTGAATGTTATTAAAAATGTGTTTATATGTAACTTAATCTTAATCATAAGACTATTTAATTATTTTGAATGGTCGCAAAATAGTGTCCTCGGCTTTCGCATAATCGTCAGATCTGATAGATGCAGACCAAATATTAACATTCTGGTTTTGGAGGAATTACAAATGCAATCAAGTAAGAAAATTGTTATACGATACCCAACATATACCATGGTCTTTGATCTAACTTTGCTGAGGCAAAAAATGTTCATATCTAATGTTATTTTTATATGGGGACTAGATCAAAAAATGGACCATGACCATGTATAACAAAGAATCTTATTTATCTCAAAACAAGCAAGATAAAAGATCTTAGGTCCAACTAATTGGATATAGAAAAAATAAGCATTTTTTTTTGCCCGCTGATTTGAAAAAGTTAATATCGGATGCTGCTATATTTACATGGAGACTAGGTCAAAAAATTTATCAATATTGACCATATTTGGTACACTTATTTTTTGCAAAAACAAGAAAAGTCTATGCAATTTTTTGTTTTTTTTTTATAAATTTAAGAGAAAATCGAGAAGCACTATTATATGGGGGCTATGACTAAAATTCTTGTACACGGTTTATTTTGGCGACTACCGATTAATGGGTGCAATAAACACGCACAATCCAACTTTGACCGAGATATATATGATAATTTGGATATTATGGAAATTGAAGTCGTTTCATTTGTCTGGGCTCTAATTCTCAGAGTCGATGGCGATCGAAATTCTACTCGAACGTGCGAAATTTTTTCTTTTGGGATGCTCTCAGCCGTTATCGAGTAACAAGTATCGAAATTTCGAATGATGTTACTCGATAACGAGCGAGTACTCAAACGCAACCGTATGACATTTTAGTCGATAGCAAATTATCTATCGAGTTGATAAATAATTTTAGGTCAAAAATAACAAAAATAAATTCAACGCAAAAGCAGGCACTTGCTGAGTTTATGACAGAGCACTCGGACTTGGCCAAAGGTATTTTGCCAAATTGTGCACAAGGCAAAGCAACAGCCAACAGACTTTGGGAAAAGTTGACGACCAAGTTAAATTTTTCTGGGCTTCCATCTAAAGACTCCAAATCGTGGAATCCCGAATTTCTTTCTAATTTTATTCAAATCTTGCTCTACGTCAGAGTCGGATGATGAGGAATGACAAAAGAAACTTGAATCCATATTTTTTTTTTTTTTTGTCTAAATTAGTTTTTAAATATTTTTCCACTTTGAAAATTTGCTTGTGGTTGTTGAAAAATTAAACATATATTTTTATTTGCCTTTTTTCATTAGTCCTTTACATTTGTACAGTGTTGTGTAACTTCTTAAGATTTTTTTTATAACACTGAAACATAAAATCGTTTCGATTCTTAACGAGTGCCATCATCAGAAAATTTCGAACTATCGAAATTAATTCCGATACGAAATTATTTCGATCACGACTGCGGGAATTAGAGCCCTGCTGAACATACACCGATTTATACCAAATAGCGTTCGTCTTAAGGCCGATAAAAACCAAATATCATCTATATTCATATTTGGGAACTGTAGTTTGAATACAAGATTTACATGAACGAACATCGATGAAACGATTTAGAAAATTATTAGTCAATCAGTATAATAAAAGATTGGTCTATGTCAAATATTTTTGGAAGTTACAAACATCAGCACAAAATTTTTACCTATTAACCAAATTTTAGTAAAATCTTTCAATATTTTTTTCATAGATTTAAGGGAAAGATCGGGAATCAGCTTTATGTAGGGACTAATGTGACCACAAATGCCCCAAAAGTTTTATTTTTGGTCAAGTTTTATAGTTATTCAGTGTCGTGCAAAACAAAACCCATATTTGATTTTATATTGCAATATTTCACATATATATTTGAAAAAAATACTATTTACATACATTTGTACACTATCATGGTAGAAAGAAAAATCGCAGATTAATTTTCCAACGTCAGTATATTTCTTAAAAAAAAAAGTGCAAAAATTTCCAACTCTCAAAAAATAGAGTGTGAGAAACAAAAGCAACAAATTTAAAAATGTTGTATGTAACGAAAATTCTTTAAAATAACGGCACATTTCCAAAGTTACTCCAATTTTTAAGGGTTTAGGAATTTACTACATGATTATTAAAAATTAGTTTCTATATGTTATTCGTACTGGTTGATCTAATAAGAATGGCTAGGGATTAATATTGCCAAACTTTTAAATCTCAAATAATTGAGGACTTCAAAAAGAGAAAAAAGCTTCTATTGATAAAAATTAAAACGTGAACAGCTCTATTATTTGTAGATTGATAAAAAGATATCAGTTGACAAAAGACATTAGTGTAAAGCATTGAGGAGGACGTCCACGAAAAACTTCCTTGCGTGATGATAGAAAAATAAGTCGTATTTTAAAATAAAAATTCCTTTGCCAATTCTAATAAAATTGTAAGAACTCTTAATGGAACGTGCACGATAGTACAGTTCGGAGACGTGTAATAACTAACAATTTAAAAAGTTACAGACCAACTAAAAAACTATAAACTCGTTATTTTTGTATTATGTT
This sequence comes from Cordilura impudica, assembly GCA_963682025.1. Taxonomy (NCBI): domain Eukaryota; kingdom Metazoa; phylum Arthropoda; class Insecta; order Diptera; family Scathophagidae; genus Cordilura; species Cordilura impudica. The sequence continues at coordinate 20,173,857 of OY821520.1, forward strand.
AACTCATCTAATGATTTTCTCAATTTTCATTGTTTTAGATTAAATTTTGCAAAAACACAACTAAATTGGACCGTACAGAAATGGAAAACCGTTCGGCGCTTGTCTGGCAAACACATTGAAGCACGCAAAAAAATTAATGAATTTTAAGCATTGGGGAGGCAATGTGATGGTGCGCGGTCATGCTTTTCGGCAAATGCAGTCGGACCATTACACAAAATTGATGGAACAATGGACCGATTTATGTATAAAGACATTCTAGAAACTAAAGCTGCGTTCACACTACGTGTTTTGCTCGTGTTTTTCTTATTTTTTTAGCACGTGTAATTTGTACAGATAGTGTGAACCCTTTCAAACATTGTTTATGTACAACACATTTTGCAAGACATATGTAAAATTTTCAATTAGAGCAGGTTCTATTTTGGCAAGATAAACATATGAAAATACAACACTGCTTGTGGCGAAAGAAAAACAGAGTAAATTATAAAGATTAATACTGAGAGAAAAATAAATTGTTTAATATTAATTAACAATTAAAAAATATATAAAATATATAACTTTATTTTTAACAATAATTTTTTGTAAATTCACAAATTAAATTAGCTGTTGTTTACATTTAGAGGTTATGTCATACGGAAATACATATGTACGTTTGAACGCAAAAATTATGAATCGTATGTAAAACGGCAATTTTGACACACACACGGAATTACGTATGGGTCGTAAAACTGAATTTACACATGGAAAATACACATAGTGTAAACACACCTTAAGACAATTCCACATGCTGAGTGGAATATGCCCCTTCGATGATGGGTGTTTCAACATGATAATGACCCGAAACATATATCGAGGGTGGTCAGAGATTTTATAGAACAGAATGGGATTCAAGTCCTTGACGGGCCGGCATAATCACCAGACCTGAACCCCATTGAAAATCTCTTTAAAGAAGAGCTTTTCCGGGAAAAGATTTAAAAATCGTAACGAACTCTTTCACCACCTAGACGCTGAGTGGCAACGTATTCCTGAATCAGTATTTAATAATCTCATTGAATCTATGCCGCGCAGTTGTGCCGAAGTGATAAAATATAAAGGATCGTATACGAAATATTAGTTTGTTGCTTTTGTTTTACACACCTTTATATGAAGACGTCGCTAGTTTTACTTTATATAAAAAGAAACAATTAATTTAAGTTGTGTTATATTTTATGAATTAGCGTATATAAATGTAAATAATTTATGAACAGTTTATTTTGTAAATGAAATATGATTCGAAATAAATCACTTTGTTTATTTTTATAGAATTTGTTGCCTTTGTTTTGCACGACACTGTATAATATATATATATATATATGTTGGATCTTAGGAAAATTTTAATTATGGGGACTATGTCTAAACATGAACTGATTTTCGCCAATTTCAATATCGTTCGTCCTATGGCCGATTAAAGCATTTTTGTTCACTGTTGTTCATTTACAAGGTTTACATGGACACAGGGACGGACGGACGGAGTGATTATGTGTCGATTGCTATAACAAAAGTTAGATCTAGGTCAAATATTGTTGCTAGTTACAAAAAGCACTCACTCATTATACCCTGACTACGGGATATAGTCTCAATGATTTTCCAACTACCTCTTTAACCATATCTAATTTTGAATTTTTAAAGCCCAATTAATGTTAGTTTAGAAAAAATATAGTTCACAAGATGTAAGGAACTAAAGAAATTACATATTTTGGTCTTACTATATTAAAACAAAAAATGATTGTTAGTTGTTATATTAAAACATTTGGTCTAATATTGAACTAAATTTTGACGAACCCCAAACAGTGGCATTTTGGTCGAAACGAAATTTTAAAAATATTTATACACGAATATGGATCTTAGCAAAACTTTATTATAATTTGAAGTAGTATTTCCACTTAAATTATTCTAATACAAAGCCAAATAGACTAAAATACACACAATACATACATACAAAATATACATAAATATAGTACGTGTATGTTAAGACGTTTAAAAAGTTTTTAGTTATAAAGTTTTGAAAGCAATATAATTGGACAAAGAAATGTAAATGAGACAAAATATTTTTATCTAAGTATTAAAACACCACAAAGAGGGGGGCGAGATAACGAGAGTTGAAAGACCGTAGGTGAAAGTAAAAAGAGATCTAGGTGAACGTTTAGAAAGCATTTCATTTGTTGGGTTATACATAATTATTTTAATACTTTAAAAATTGAAGGAATTTAACACATCAAATATATTTTCAATCATAATTAATAAAAAAAGAAGAATTTGTAAATTACCAGTTAGCTTCTATTTTATTACATGATAGCAAAAATAACTGTGTGTAGTGGGTGCATTTGCAATCCTTATATTTTATAAATGGAAAATGATTTTTTCACCATAGTTTATTTTATTTACTTACACATTTTTATTTTAGCAACAAATTAACATAAACAACTTTTGGTTAAAAGAAAATATTTTCTTTTTACACTTTTTTTAATACGCGTTTCGTAGGAAAATTTATTTTCTTCTAGTTAAGTTTACGGAGATGCAAAAGCGGCAATGACAAAGTAAAATGACAACAGGCTTGCCAAAGTCATTATTCATTTGCAAACTTTTTTCCCCACAAAAGTCAGTAACAATTCCTTAAACATGAAACTTTTTTTAAATAGACGACGTGGTGATCAGGGCTTGCGAAGGTTTTCTTTAGCAATTGATAATTTTTTCGATTTGTTAATTAACAAACATGTTAACAAGTTCTTATATCTTGATATTTAAAAGTTTTTTTAATAATTAGTTTTTAAAAGTTTGGCAACTCTAGTTCTAAAATATAATGCCACCTTAAAATGTTTTTATTTCAGCTCCAGTCTAAATCGATTAAACATCTAAGTATTTTTTGCCCTAATTATCGGTTTACAGCAAATAAACAAAAATGTTATCGATTAACCACAATAAATCCTAAACAATTACTTTTGTACCATAAATAAATGCTGCATTGTGTTGTTATCGAAGTTCGCCAGCATTTATGCTGTGCAAATGTATTTTTAAAGTTTGACCAATCTTTAAGCGATTTAGAGTCCGTAAAAATAAATGTTAATGAACACAAAGTGGAACTGCAAAATCCAAACTGCCATGTTGCAATTATCATCAGCAAATACTTCTCAATTATACCTGGAACTTTTAGTAATCTGGTAGTGGATTTTGAAAATGCTTCCTTTCGCATAGGTATTCAAGACATAGAAATACCAGATGTTGAAGATACAAAGGAATATGTAAAATTTAACTTGCGAGAAGATGTGCAGGCTTCATTGTTATGTAAAAACTGTGACTCAATTTTGTGTGTTGCACAAGAATATAAAAAAATCCGAGAATTTCCATCGGGAGCCATAGATGTAAGTGAATTTTTTTGTCATCATGGACCCAGTTTTAAAGATGTTTTAGTACCCGCTACTCTGGACTTATTCTATGGCTTCCATTTTATTGTTTTAAATAAAAAAATTTTACAAAACACTCGAGAGAAGGAAGGACATTTATATTGCAAAAGATGTTTAAAATATCTGGGTGAAACAATGTTCAATAAAAAAGCTGTCAAACTTTGGAGTGATTCTATAATCTTTGGTTTAAATGACCAGCAACTAGATGTTTTTGATACAAATGACAAGTCAATTGTACAACAGCTATTACTAAAAGTCATAAAGGAAACATCATTACCGTCTCCGGAACCTCTGCTAAGGAATCTGCATTTTACCAAAGTCTTGCTAGAAGCCTCTCTACCAAATAGATTTAATCAATATTTACTGGTGCATATACTCGAAAAACATTTGCCAGTTTTGAAAAATGTGGAGTTGAGAAAACATGTTCCAAGTCAGGATGACTCAGAAAATGTTCAACTAAATTTGAGTCAAGCATTTAAAATACTTTACCGCCTAATTGCTAGAGAAAATGATGATAACGATGAGATTTCATCATTGCCACCGTTGTTGGAGTATTGGCAGCAAGATATTAACATATTGAAAATGAAAATTTCACCATTTTTGTTTAGTGCCTTAATAGAAGAATTAAATGCAAATATTTTGTTAATGCCCGAAATTTATCGGACCACTAATGATGATTTTTTACTCAGTTATATTTTTTACTGATAAATAGGATGAGAAATAAAACTATCCGGCATTCAGTATCTAAAAGCCGTAATTAAAGTTGCATGTATGTTGTTAAATATATGTATGTATAATTGTTTTGATAATAAAAAATAAAGTTTATAATCAATTAGTTTTAATTTATTGAAAATGTACTCACTATCTTGATGGTTGGTCTTAAAACATGTTAAGCTTAAATAATTTGATGTCTGAGTACTGTAGTTTTGTATGGATTTTTGGAATAACTCCAAACTATCCATGCTTGCACTGAAACTTTTTCGATATTTCAGATGATAGACAACGTTGTTTTGTTTCAAAAAAAGTCTTAAGAACCAATTGCTTAGCTAGTATTTCTTTTTAATATGGATGAAGATAGGTTGGTATGAATTTAATTCTTGATATTTTTTATTTTTGTAATACAAGTGACAAATTAGACAAACACTTGTCGTTTTTTGAAAGGAAATGAATATACACTTCTAACATTTATGTACTACTTTTCTATATGTGTCGTCTACTTTGCTAATTTACGCATTTGTTTAGTTTGATCGGCCATTGCCATTTCAGCCTGATCGGCTTTGTTAATCATTCTATCCAGAGCATCTAAATGAGAATTCACCTTCTTATTAATATCCAACTTTGCCTGACGTATTTTTTCGGTTGATATGACCGGTTGACCCTCTTCATGTTGCACGTTCTCTAAAGCTTCAATAGCCTCATTCATATCTGTCGATGTATGTGCTGTAGTATTACGTCTGGATGATGTGTTGGGCGTGCCTTCATTCGGATGTGTTGCACTTGAATCCACTGAACCAATTCTACTGAATATATTTGTTAAACTACCGCTGGCACTTTGTTTAAAACGATTAAGTTTTTGTTGCGTTGACGACAATATGCCGGTTAGTTCATCGAATTTACTCCCCGAACTTTTAAAGGCTTCGTCTTGTTCTTCTAAAACCTTTTTTTTTTTAAATTAATTTTTGATATTATACAATGTTTATCTGTTGTTGTTACCTGGGCCTCTGCCGCATCTAGTTCTTCCTGCTCTTGCTTTAATCTTTCGGCTCTGACCTTTTCAAACTCTTCTTGATTCGGTTTTTCAATTCCCAATAATTCAGCTCTCATGCATTCATACTCATAGGTACCTTCAGCCATATTTTATGTTTATTCCAAATTTTATTTGTAACAAATAAAGAATCGATTTTTTTCACTTTTACAGATTAGATATTTAAATAGGACAAATAAATACGGTGGTAATTAGTCTAATGGCTATTCGACAATGGTTACTGTAGGAAAAACTGACGCATGAGCAATGATATATTTATATATATGTATATTTTTTTTAATATTGTAAAGTAAACAATGTACTACACCATTTCCTTATTTTTGAATGAACTTTTAAAATGATTTAAATTTTTATGGTGTCAAGGAAGAATAAATAGAAAATAATTTATTGAGAATAAAAATAAAATGCCCTTCGATCTTTCGAATGACTGAATATTTAACATATTGGCATACCGTTTTATTTATTTTTGTGTGCTAATCATTACTCCTTTCATATATCTGAATATAAGATTCGGTAAGTGTTATCATTTGTGGCAATATCTCGGTAACATGTAAATCTTGCATTTCATACCACTGACCATTGGCCTTGTGTAAGATATGTACGCGAAATGTTCCTTTATTTGGTTCACCATCATGAACAATATTTGCCACTAAATTGTATTTACTATCGGGTAACTTTGCACGGTTTGGTATTGATAATATATCACCAAAATCAACGTTCCTGCAAAATAAAAAAAAAAATAAAATGTGATTTTAAAATTGGTATTATTTAACAACAATCGCCACAAAAACTCACTTTATAGGAAAGTTAACAATTGTCGGATTTTTCTCCAAGAAAAATGTATTTTTGGTAAATCTCTTTATATACAATATTATGAACTGTGGTAAATGGGTAATTTCAAATCTTTTAAGAAAGTTGTCTTTGTACGTTTTATATTCCTTTTCGGTGGTACCATTAAATTTGCCCAACAACTGATAGAGATTAGCTTGAGGTATAATATTCTCACGAAATTCATCGGTAAATAATGGTGGTGGTGGTAAGTCGCAAGTTAGATAAAGAAAATTGGAATCTTCACATTTTTCCTGGTATTCTTCTGTAGCTAACAGTAAAGTTTTTTGGGTATCATCCAATTCCACAGGAGGAATTTTTCGTGTAAAAATTTTCATTTCTCCCAAAAATATTTTATTGATAATGGACGAATCAGCTCTTTTATTACCTTTTAAAGCGCGATGTAATGTATGCAGGAACCACGATAGAAATTCAATAGGATCACCCTGTTCTGTGATTTGAAATCTTTTGCTAGACCATAAAACAACAGATTGTAACATTTCATGAGGTGAAACGTGAGCTTTAAAATTCCGAGGATTCCAAATTTTGCGCATAAGCTCACCAAATCGCTGAACAAGATTGAATATTGAATCTCCCGGCGGACGTTTAATCTTAGCATATTGTTGTTCACGAAGAAAATAGTCTCTTAGGGGGCCCACATGCGAAAGAGCATGCAAAACCACATTGCAGTAATCATTATTTTTAATATTATTCAAGCCCACCACTCCGGGCAAATATAAAGTACCGTCTACGGTACGCGAATACTTTGGATCGGATTTATCCAACTTGATTATATCCTGTTTTGAAAATGTGGGATTCAAGACATATTTAATATCATCGAGCGACGAGTCAATAATTTCATAATTATCAGGAAGACAATAAAATCGTAATGTTTGCAAATTTAGGAAAACATGATGTGCTTCTGCAACGGAGTGTGTATATGCATGTGTATTGTTACCCCTTCCCTGGAAATATTTACCACAAACCAGACAGGCATATACGTTTATACGTGTCAACGATATTGAACATAATTTTTCAAAATCAAAATCCAATAAGGGACGATTTATGGTATCCAAATATGGACATACGCGATATTTGGGATTGAATGCAGAAGGCGTGTCTAATTGTATAATATTAAAGATTAAATATACATACGTTCACTTTTTTTAACTTAACTTACCATCTTCATTTGTAATGGTCAAATCTATCTTAGGTTTTTTCTCTAAAGGTTCTCCTGTAAATAAAATATATGAATTGAGTAACGATAACAAGTCTTTTGTCACATTTACCTTGGAAAGGCATTTTTGTTTAATTTTTAATACAGAATTTGCATTTTAGTTAAAACTATAAACGTTGTTTACTACACCGACCGTGTTTTTATTAGAGATAGTATGATGTCGATTACAGTACTTCTGATAATGATAATTTATCGATTATATGGTTTTCTTGGTTTAAACAATAAACTGGTACCATAAGCTCTGTTCGTTTACTTTCCCAGTAAAAAAACCGAAATTTCAGAGGGTAATAGCATGTTCAGACGGCAAAATGAACCACTTGATTTGCTCTCTGAATCACGATTGTGAACCATGGTGTTCAGACGAGTGTTCTTGTTTCATATTGACGCTTATATTTTTTGTGCATATATTTGAAGACATCCTTCTACGCTTTATGTTTCACTATTTAAGTTTTTCCATTTTTATTTGAATATATGTAAATATATACTTTTAATTTCTTAATTGTTTCTATTTATGTAATTGGACACATTCAATTTTTGTTTTTTCTTTGTTTATATATTTTTGACAGCTAGTTCAGATAAACTAGCGATAATTTTGATCAAAATTAGTGGTTCGGCACTAGATTCAAAATGAACCAAGTTGGTTCGCTCTCAAAGTTTTGTATGCGAATCATGTAGGTTCAATCATGATTGGGGCGCGAACCTCGAATCTTGCTGTCCATCTGAACATAGCACACGAAAAATTAGTTCTCAAAAACATAAATATTAAATATAAAAATATTCAAAATAGTAAACGAACAGCAATTTGTAAGAATTTGCAAGCGCATAGAAACAGCTATTGTAAACACATTTGAAAGTGAAGAAGAAGTGAAAATCTAAATTAAAAAAAGAAATATGCTTAGAAGAATTTATTTTATTTAAAAATATTCATTGAAACCAATATCATTACCTATTTAAAATAAACTTTTATTATGAAAGAAATTGGCAGATTAAAATTAATGAAACGTGATTACGTGAATATTTACTTAGTTACTTCTTCTACCGTAAATATCCTCAGAATTAATATTTAAAATATTTGCACTAAAATAGAATTGTAATATTTTTGTTTATTTACCAAAAAAATCAATCATATGTTTTTCAAACATATTTCTTTTCTTGCTTGTTAATACTTATTGGCAAAAATATATCCAGTAAAAACTAGCAAGTTTTCAAAAAATGAACCGTCACTTTACGCTCTCATTTGTTCTCTTTTACTGGGTTATTGAAAAACGAACAGGATCCAGTAAATTTTGTGATAATTTGTACAAATTATTAAAAACTATCACGCAAACGAACAGAGCTATAGTTAAAATGGAATCGACTAGCTATAACGACTAACATTATATGAAGTTATGACAATCCTTTCAAGAATGAAATTTTATTAACAAATAAAATTTAAAATTAAAATTTTAACTAATAACACACAGAACATACAATTTTATAGTTTTTTTTTTTAGTTTTCATTACTTCTTTATCTTCATAAAAAAAACTTTTTGTAAAGAAAATTTTTTGAAAATCAAAACTTAATTATTTTTTAGCTTTTGCCCTCCAATAGTCTTTCCAACATTTTATTATAAAAAAATTCTGGAATAAAAAATATTTTTATTTTGAATAAAACAATGGTTTAATACCAAAAACGATAAGCATACATTCGAATTAATAACCAACCACAAATAAATGTTTATATTATTAGTATTGTTATTATTACATATAAAATTTTCGTTATATTCACAAGGACAAATATAAAAATCTAAAGTTTTAAGAAGCAACCAATGTGTTCATCTGGTTGCATAAAAATTTCACTTCACTAAACAAGTGACAGTTTCTAACAAACTGTTTTTAAATAAATGAGTTTCAAGCTTTTAAGAAATTGTGATTATTCATCGATGCACATAATTAGTTTAAATTTTATAAAAAGTATTACGATTTCGTCCTTATATATATTTAATGTTCCGTTAGAAATTGCACTCTAAAGATGAGTAGTAAACAGAAAGGAAGATAAATAGGACATTAATTTTTAGAAAATAACCATTTTATAACAAGTTAAATAAGAAAAAAAAAAAAAACAATTTGATTAATATATAATAATAAAAAAAAAACATTTACAACACTTTAAGTGTGATTGTGATTTGTTTATAGTGACAATAGATTAAGAGCGACAAATATATTCCTTTTTTACTATTTCAAATTCTAATATGGATTTACAGCTGCTAGACCCACTCTACCGGCTGAGCGGGCAAATACCGGTTCGGCATAACTATGACGGTACCCCTTAGGCATACTTGATATTCCCTTTCCATGAGCTACAGGAGCACCGATACCACTACCACTGCTGCTGGGTGGGGATCCTTTTGAATGGGCGGCTGGAGGATATTGATCTTCTGCGGCCCTATGACGTTCCATAGAACGATCTGAACGGTGTTGCGTTCTCTCCGATCCAGATCGTGTGTCTGGGGAAAAGTCTCGCCTGGTATATTCACGAGAATGATCTCGAATGCGTGGTTCCTCGGAGCGGTGGTGGTGTTCATGAGTAGGCTGCTCGCGGTACCTCTGTTGATCACGATAGTCATTATTTTCCATTCGATTTCTAGATTCGGTTCGTTTACCAGAAACGTCACGAGAGCGATTAGTTCGTCCATGTAAATCCACTTTTGATGGATGAACTACCGGACTTGTTCGGGTGCCATGTTCTATCCATTGATCTCGTGACCTTGAACGCGATCTGTATTCCGTTGGTGGACTATCGTATAAATGCTCATCATCACTCCAATCATCATAAGTTCGTGGTTTGGGTTCTGGGGTATCACGAGTTGTTCGTTGACGTGCTTTATAGTCTGGAACATCTTTTTCGTCAGCCAAATCATAACGACTTCCAGAACGTTCCATTGCTCTAAATTTCTCTTTAGTTTCTTTAAAACGTTCTTTATTGGATGTCCCTGTATATTCTGAACGTCCCTGACTGGTGTAATTGTAATTATATTCACGATCTTCTTCATTGTGTGAATGTGTTTTGCTACGTTGGCTTATCTTACTATGTAAAGGTTCTTTCGATCTTGATGGATTTACTTCGGCATTACTATCATATGATTTATAACGCATGGCAGTGGATTTCATCATTTTTTCCATACTCTCTATATATGGTATACTTTCGGGTTCACGGTAAGGATTCCGATCTTTGCTGCGAGAATGTTGTTCCCTGTCACGTTCGCGTTCACGTTCACGCGAATGATGTCTTATAACATCCACTTCACGTTCATCACGTGTCTCTCGAACGTCTCTGGGTCTAGTACCTGAACGCTCGACAGTACGATGACTTAGTTCAGACTGATCGGGTGAATGGGATTCCCGATGGTGTGTGGGATATTTTTTTGGAACTAGGTTTTGTTCAAATGGTAAATCAGCTGGATCCACATAACGATGTTTACCTCCATATCTTTGAACTTCATCGGCTGCATAACTTTTTGTATGCGGAGTTGGCTTAGATTTCGACGTAGAATACTCCATAAACTTTTGTTTATCTGTTAAATTTTCTTTGCGATAACTCGAATGAGAAGGACCATGAACGGGAGCATGACTTGTATGATGATTATCATCAAAATCATCCAAACTGTTATTTGATTTGTACTTGTAACGTTGATCTACTTCATCCTTCAATGACATATTTTTCTTCATTATAACAGCAATATCATTAGGTTTCTCCAATTCCGGGTTTTGAGACCTCTCTCTTGTTTTCTCTTCTAATTTGTGATGGTTGTAAGCATACTGCTCACTTTGCAAAACACGATTGATTTTGGAATCATAGTTTGTGGGACGCACTATAATTGGTTTTATTTCATCTTCACGGGTCCACGAAGTCGATGACGTATTTTTGGATCTGGTATCTCGTTCTGCAGATGGCAGTTTATCACGTGGGTTATATGGCTTGGCAGGCAAGTCACGTAAATAGCTATCATCACGAGGATGAACGGCATTCTTGCGAGACAAATTCAGATGATGTTGACTGACAGCAACTGGACGTTCCAAAGCTATCTGTGAAGGTTTCAATGCTATAACAGAATTATCAGCCTCATTACTCCAATGTTCTTCATCTAAAATAAATTTGAAAGAATAAGTAGAGTGTTTAAGTAATGAAATAATTCCTACAAAACTCACCACTAGATGTGTTTAGATCTTGTCGTTCAGGACTGGGGGCCAAGTCGGAGCCTATGCCCGAAGATCCTCTTGATGACACCTGCTTGCCACTGTTGTTAGGCAAATTTTGAGAGGCTTCATTTTTTGCTCCAGGCCTATTACTTCCCACAATTAGCTGGTTACGGCAACGTCTCAATTCTATTGCTGTTAAATTTCCTTTAGATCTGTGTACAGTATCATAGTCCCGTGGGGGTAATAATAAAGGTGGACCATTGCCATTCAACTTGGCCCTCAACTCGGCTGCCAGTGAATCGAAAAGTTCATTGTTGGGCAATGGTTGTTGCGTTATCGGCAAAGGTTTAAGAGCTGATGGGGAACGTGATATGGGCGAGTTACCACTGATCTCTTCACTACATTCCGAGTCCCTAGTACTGTTCCCGGTATCACTTCCCATTGAAGATACAAATCGTTTGGATGATGATTCAATTTTCTGCTGTCTAGATCTTGCATGTTTTTGATGGTGATCATCGTAATCTTTCTTATGATTAATTTCTTCGTTATGTGACGATGTTTTAGTAGCAGATATTGATGGCATTCCAGGAATTATTCCTAATCTAGTCGTTACCAGAAGAAAATATATTGCATATCGTTAAAAAATTGTTATCATCTTATATATAAAAATGGAGTTGTGTATGTATGTATGTAATTGTTATCATCTTATATATAAAAATGGAGTTGTGTATGTTTGTGTGTTTGTTTGTTTGTGGTTTATAGGAGACTACACCACTGGACCGATCGACTTGAAATTTTTACAGTAGGTAACTGCCTATCCGGAAGGAAAAATAGGCTATATTTTTTTGATTTTTCAAGTGGGCGTGGCACCTCTCATACAAAGTGAATTTTTAACATCTAATTTTAACATATAATATCTGGAGTCCTACGACAGTAAGAGTTCTGAAACTATATTCATATACATATTTAAATAATTCGGACCAATGGGCGTGGTACCCACCATACAAAGTAAATATTAAATGTCATATATCTAGAGTACTGTAATAGGTAAAGTGTTGAGGCTTTGTGTGAGTTCATAAGTTATTAACGTTAGTACTCGAAAAAAAAGTGGGCGGAATACGATCAGAGGGCGTGGTACCTCCCATACAAGGTAAATATATAATATCATATATACGAAGTACTGTAATGGTGAAAGCCTTGGAACTTTGTCTGAGTTCATGAGTTATTAATGTGAGTAGTTCCATAAAAAAATGGGCGAGATTCAACCAGTGGGCGTGGTACCCCCCATACAAAGTAATTATTTAATATAGCATAACTGGAGTACTATAATAATAAAAGTCTAGCGACTTTGTTTGAGTTCATAAGTTATTAATATGAGTAGTTGTCCAAAAAATGGGCGATATGAGATGGGCGTGGCACCTCCTATACAAAACTATAGTTTTCTACAAAACGTATTGCCTGCTTTTTATTTCGTTACGAGGTGTAGCGAAGCGCATCGGGTTACTGCTAGTTATATATAAAAAAAAACACTTTGAGATATGGACAAAAGTGCAAAAAAATTTGATTAGATCTATCAATTAACAAACGTTTTCAAAAATATGCACATACCTTGTTTCCAAATCTTCAAAACGCTTCTGATTTTCTGTGCGATTAATTAAAATTTGCAATTGTTGATTTAAAGCTTCGGCAGTAGTTGCCGAGTCACAGCGATATGCATGAACATGTAGGGGACATTTTGTGACTGGATTATAAAGTAGCAAAACGCAAGATACGATATCATCCGTTTGAACGGAACTAGTTATGGCACTGTGTGGTATAAAATGTTTAGAAGAGCCCTGTAATCAAACACAAAATTAAAATATTGCAAAAAATAAATAAATAAACAAATAAAAAATGTTTTACTTTACCTGTATTATTTTGATTCCTTTGTGAGAAACTTGCAAAGTTACTTTTATAGGCTCTTGTGTACGTGACCTATCTATGAGATAGGGTAGTACGGAATTAATGACTCGATGACCCCGCAAACCTTTGGCTTCTTCGGCTCCTAAAAACCAAACATAATAGGAGGCCTTTTGGACATCACGTCTTAAACGTAACGCCATCTTTGCGATTTATATAACTGTGGTTGTATTACTTCGAAAGCGGTCTACAATTCCACTAAAACTGCAAAAGAAAAGAAATAAACATTAAATGAAGATTTAAAACTATAAATGATGTTTAAGGTGTTTTTTTTTGTTGGTTTTAGTTGTAGTTGGGTTAAATATTTTATATGTCAGATTAATTACTTCATTATTTCAAAATCCATCAATGTTTTATTTCGTATTTTATGAAGGAATAAAAAGATTTTCTTTTCTTAATTTAAATGAATTAAAAGAATTTTACAGACAATGATGTTTTAATTTTAGTTTTTACCGTTATTTATGTATGCATGTATCTGTCTATGTAGAGGGGAACATACATATGTACGAAGTATGTAAATTATTATTAACGTTATTCAGCACTTTATAGTTAATATATAAGAGTTTAACGTTCGCTATGAAGTTTTTAAGATAAAATCCACTTAATTGCCTTAAGTGTTTAACCAACCTACCTACTTTAAGATCAAACTGATACACAATAAAAATCAGTCATTGAAACACAACACAATAAAAACATTTAAAATACAAACAAACATATAAATAATGTTTTGTTCAACAATCACCGTATTACTGCTAAAACATATCTGGTAACCCAATTATGTGAAAACCGTTTGAATGGATTACATTGTATACCCGTACCAAGTTAGAATAAGATTGTTCTCTTTATTTTAATTAATCATTTGTTTTAAAATGTGATGTTTTAAAAACTACATATATCAGTTCTGTATTTTTCCTTTAAATACCCTTTTAAAAATATGACATTATTTGATCTTAGGTCCAATGTTGTCTTTATTGGAAATATTAGCACCAAATTATTTCTCCAGTGAGATCTAAAGGTGGTTTACAACGTTCAGTGACGTCATTTAAAATAGCTCGCTTGCTAACGAACATTAAATTATGCAAAAATATGTTATTTTGTTTTTATCATGTAATTCTCTTTACAGTTAATTTTTATTGTAAGTGTTGTTGTTATTATACCTTCCACACCACTATAACGCTTTGAAAAATGCATTTGCTACCCCATACAATACATATATTCCTGATCCTTATAACAACTCGAGTCGTTGTAGCGGTGCCCGTCTGTTCGTCAGTCACGCTCATTCATTATTACTAGCAGATTCCAGCACTCGAAATTCGAGTGCAATTTATAGGTAATTTTATTTCTCAACTTAGCCAATTCACAAACCAACACATTTTTGGTTTATTATTATTGTGAATGAAGATAACAAACTCATTAACAAACACATTAACAAATTTATAAACAAATCTTTTATCGGCCATGGGATGAACGCTATTGAAATTGGTGAGAATCGGTCCATGTTCAGACCTAGCCCCCATACAAATGACCCCTGTGAAATCAACATATATTGCCATAAGATCCAAATTATCATACAAATCTTAGTCAAATTGGGTTTGTGTGTATATATTACATCCATTAATAAGTAGTCCAAAAATGATCCCTATTGGACAACTCTTAGTCATAGGCCCGATCTTCACTTAAATCTATCAAAAAACAATAATATTGCACTGATTCTTCTCAAATTTCATCTGTATATATTTTTGCAAAATACAGGAGACTTTACCAAACATGGTCAGGATCGGTCCATTTTTGGGTCTAGTCCCCATATAGATATAGCATCCGATATGAACTTTTTCATATCTGCAGCCGAAAAAATTAATAAAAATCCCACTCAAATTTGGTTTATGCTTATTTTCTCTATATCCAGTTAGTTGGGCCTGAGAGATAGGGTTTCTAAACGCATGGTATAGGGTATCGTATAGTCGGTCTAGACCGACTATAATTTTCTTACTTGTTTTTTCTTAATAATATAAGCATTGTATATAAAGTTAAATAACTTGTTATGATATGAAATAAAATAAGTTGTTGAAATATTTTTTTTTTTCGTATTGATTTAGGCCGCAATGAGCGGCAAAGCGGCAAGCGGCAGAGCGGCGAGTTTGAGCGGCAAGTGGCTTATTACTGAGCGTCATTTCTGAGCGGTTAGTTGTCAAAATGCCATTCTCAATGTTATTATTTATTATTTATACAAAAAGTTTTTATAATAAAAGCAAAATATTTTCACTATTTTATGTATGACTACATTTCAATGTTTTTAACTTTTTATCGATTGAAAAACAACACAAAAATGGTTGTCGTTAAGGTAACAACAACACCTGACTTTAACAATAGCGAATGTCGTTTAAAAATTTTACTGAATACCAAAATCGATAATTTTGTTTTCTTTTTCTAACGATTCGATTATCGTTAAAAAGAAGTAATTGAATCGCACTACAGATTGACAAAACAAAGAAAAGCCATTTCTTTTTTTGCAATTTTTATTCTTTGCCGCTCAGAAAACAACTAAAAATTAGAACAAGTTCTATTCCTGATCGGCACCGCCTAGACGCTCAGAAATGCCACTCACATGGCGCTCATTGTGTGGCCACTTCAGTAGTATTTCATATGTTTTAATTTTTTTCCGCTCATCGCTCTGCCGCTCGCCGCTTTGCCGCTCATTGCGTGGGCTCGGCCTTAGAAAATGAATTTGGTGCGTGAAGTTTTTTTTTTTTTTTGTAAAATAACCCAAGATAATGTTTTTCGTTAATAAAACATCACTGCCTACCTCGTGGAACTAGGCCAAAAATTTGGTTATAGCCTCAATGAATATATTTTTATGTAGCATTCATAGAACGAATGCTACTGAATTTGGTGCAACTCGGTGCATGTTCAGACCTAGCCTCCATACAAATAACCTCTACCCGACCAACCAAAAAGGTTGTAAGATCCAGATTATTATAATTTATATATACATATATAAATATCTATAATATTAATAGGTAAGGCGATTTTTTGTGACTGATGATTTGTTCCATAGTTTTCGCCCAATTTTGTAAAATGCATTTAAAGCTGCTACTGACACATACATAAAATTATACAATGCTATGTGTGTGTTTATTAAATTGTTTAATGTGTTTGCAGAAAAAGAAATGAGGTTGTTTCCTTCATTCACAATAATAATTGTGTTGAATTGAAAAATAATTTTGGACATAAACCAATATTTAAAAATTGTTCAATTTTGAATTGGTTAAAATTGATTAGCATACCTTTAGGGTCTTTATTAAATGAAATAAGTAAGAAAATTATAGTCGGTCTAGACCGACTATACGATACCCTATACCATACGTTTAGAGACCTTATCTCTTAGGCCCAACTAATTGGATATAGAAAATAAGCATAAACCAAATTTGAGTGGCATTTTTATTAATTTTTTTGGCTGCAGATATGAAAAGGTTCATATCGGATGCTATGTCTATATGGGGACTAGGTCCAAAAATGGACTGATTCTGACCATGGTTAGTAAAGTCTCTTGTATTTTGCGAAAATATATACAAACAAAATTTGAGATGAATCAGTGCAATATTTTTGTTTTTGATAGATTTAAGTGAAGATCGGGAAGCAGCTCTATATGGGGCCTATGACTAAGAGTTGTCCCATAGGGATCGTTTTTGGACTATTCATTAATGGATGTAATAAACACATACAAACCCAATTTGAGTAAGATCTGTACGACAATTTGGATCTTATGGCAATTTATGTCGATTTTATAGGGGCATTTGTATGGGGGCTAGGTCTGAACATGGACCGATTCTCACCAATTTCAACATCCCATGGCCGATGAATGCTTATATACCAAATTTCATCAAAATATATTCATATTTGCGACCTGCAGTTTGATTACAAGGTTTACATGGACACACAGACGGACGGACGGATGGACATTTTTAAAACGAATAAGTTACTGATTCTGATTCGATCGGTATAATAAAAGATGGGTTTAGGTAAAATATTTTTGATAGTTACAAACAGCAGCACAAAGTCATTATACCCAAACCACATAGTGGTATAGGGTATAAAAATAAAATTTCCTAGAATTTGCAACCGAATTTCGAGGACTAGGATCTGCTAGTAGTACATATATATATATATATATAACATAACATGGATGAATGTCTATTATGCCCACTAATACCTAAGTAGTCCAAAAATAAACCCTGTAGGATAATTTTTAATCATATGTCCCATATAGGGCTGATTCCTGGTCTTCACTCAAAATTTATGTTGCATAGACTTTATTCAAATTTTGTTTATATACAGTGGGTGACAATACATTGGAAACTTTTACAAAATTTTGAATTTGCTAAATTTGGTTTTTAATAATTTCGCGTTAAGCCATAAAATTATGTATCTTTTTGGGAAATCTTTCTTTAGTGTGTTCTCTATCGAAAGATAACAAATTTTTTACGAAAAATACAATTCCAAAAAAAGATAAACAAAAATAAGTATTTTTTTTTTTTGTAATGCCAAAACAATGGACACTTTTAAACTTCGCGTAAGAGGTACGGCGACGACTTAATGAGTCAAAGACAGGATTATTTATTAGCAAGAGAAGTTAATAAATTACCCACAAATGCCACAAATATTTATCGAGCTATTCCGCAAGAATCTATCTTAGGACCTAAATTTTTTTTATAATATATTAATATTGTTTTAAATCATTTGTCAAAAGGTCATCTCTATGCCGATGATTTGCAACTTGTTGCTTGATTATGTAATAAATAATGAAGTGCAAGAAATAGACCGTTGGTGTGGTAACAATTATATTTTATTAAATGTTTCTAAATCAAAAGCTATGCATTTTGGTTTTTGTGGTCAAGTAAAACCAACTATTTTAGTAAATGATGAAATCATTGATTTTATTTCATATTTTAAAGTTTTAGGTATACAGCTATGTTGATAACCAACTTACAGTTTTTCACCACATTAATTTTGTAGTTACTACAATAATAATTTCCTTAAAAAAAATTTATACTTCATGTTACATATTACCGATTAAAATTAGAAAACAAATTGCTCACGCTCTTCTTATGCCGATTATATGGTATGGGCAGGATATATTTTCTGGTGCAAGTGCTACTAATTTGGAAAAGATAAAGAAAGGGTGTTTTAACAGAATTATTCGGTAGTGTATCACCTTCGTCCTCGTAACCATGTATCAGAACATGTTTTTGATTTTTTAGGATATAGTTTCGATGACTTTGTTAGTGTAAGGTTGCTCACGCTATTTTATACAACATATAAAATTGGTTTCGCAGCTTACCAAGCATCGAAATTCACATTTTCAAAATGATAGCAAAATTTGAGGTTCGCTCTCTCATTCACGGTTCACGGTTCATGATTGAATCAACTTGTTTTGCTATACAAAATTTTGAGAGCAAACTATCTTGGTTCAAAATGATTTTGAATCTAGTTGCGAACCACGAAGAATTTACTATCATTGCCAATTTTTACCAAAAATTATCGCTAGTTTATCTGAACTAGCTGTCAAAAGATTTAAACAAAGAAAAAACAAAAAATGTGTACAATGAAACAAATAAAATCATTTAACACGTAAAACGTTTATATTTACATATACTTATATATGTATAAATAAAAACAAACAAAAAGTCGCGCCAAGTATTTGCAAAAAAAATAAACGTCAAAATGAAACAAGAACAGACGTCCGAACACCAACGTTCGCAATCGTGACTCAGAGAGCAAACCAAGTGGTTCATTTTGCCGTCTGAACATGGCAAAATGTAAATAAATGAAATGAAATGAAAAAAAAATAATTTATTAGCAAGAGAATTTAATAAATGCCCACAAATGCTACCCAGAACTGTTGGCCGACAAGCAAATGAGCCTGATCTTGGGTGTTATCGTCCTGTAAAGAATCCAGTGATATCAAGGAGCACAAGAACTGGTGAAGACGGAATACTGTTCTCTTTTCGGATGAGTCGAAGTTTAATTTAAGAGGCCATGCTAGAAGAACGTATGTGTGACGATCAAAAGGAAAAAGACTGGACCCAATATACAATATACAACTGTTAAGATTGGCGGTGGCAATATTATGGTATGAGGTTGATTTTCGGGCCAAGGAATCATTCTAATTCATGTAGCAAAATATACAAAATATACAGGAAATTTTAAATGACGTAATGTATCCATACACGAACGAAAATATGCCAACATGACAATGACCTAAAACACACCTCCAAAGTTGTAACCGAATGACTGCGAAAAAACCACATTTAAAGTTTCCATTGCATTGTCTTTCACGGTATGTTTTTGACAAAAGACTACTAAATATGGTCATGATCGGTGTATTTATTGACGTAGTCCCCATATAAAAATAACATCAGATATGAACTTTATCTACACGCCACAAAATAATAACAATGGCACTAAAGTTTGGTTATACAAAATTCCTATGTATATTGCCTTAGCGAAGTTGGATTGTCTCTCGAAACGCATGGTATAGGGTATAGTGTAGTCGGTCTACTTGATTACTTGATTTTATTATTTTCATTTATGAATGCAGATAAAAAAAATAAATAGTCTATATGATTTTTATTAAAAGCAGTTGCTTGTGTAATAAATTAAAATTTTGACTTATGCCTTTTTCAAAATAAACGGTTAAATTAAAAAAAATCATGTGAGTCCGATCACAGGGTAGATGTGTAAACACCTAGTGATTAAAGATGCTTTTGTGGCACTTTTTTAAAATCAAACAGAAAGCGTCATCTATGTATCAGCTGCAGGGACTCTGCTAATATAAAAATATTTATTATTATTTCAACTGGTTAATTTTTAATTTTTTATTTTTTGTTTTTCATTTTTCATTTTTTATTTTCCATTTTTATTTTAAAGTTTTTATTTTTCATTTTTTATTTTTCAATTATCATTTTTTATTTTCCATTTTTTATTTTGTTTTCATTTTTCATTTTTCATTTTTCAATTTTCATTTTAATTTTTCATTTTTCATTTTTTATTTTTCATTTTCCATTTTTTATTTTTGTTTTTCATTTAAAATTTTTCATTTTTAATTTTTTATTTTTTCATTTTTTATTTTTCATTTTTCATTTTTTATTTTTTATTTTCTATTTTTCATTTTTTATTTTTCAATTTTCATCTTCATTTCTCATTTTCATTTTCATTTTCATTTTTCATTTTCCGTTTTTATACCCTATACCACTATGTGGTTTGGGTATAATGACTTTGTGCTGCTGTTTGTAACAACCAAAAATATTTGACCTAGACCCATCTTTAATTATACCGATCGAATCAGAATCACTTTCTGAGTTGATTTAACAATGTCCGTCCGTCCGTCCGTCCGTCCGTCCGTCCGTCTGTGTGTCCATGTAAAGCTTGTAATCAAACTGCAGGTCGCAAATATGAATATATTTTGATGAAATTTGGTATATAAGCTTTTATCGGCCATGGGATGAACGCTATTGAAATTGGTGAGAATCGGTCCATGTTCAGACCTAGCCCCCAAACAAATTACCCATATGAAATCGACATAAATTGCCATAAGATCCAAATTGTCATATAGATCTTACTCAAATTGGGTTTCTATATGTTCATTACATCCACTAATGAGTAGTCCAAAAGTGATCCCTTTGACCCCATATAGAGCTGCTTCCCGACCTTCACTTAAATCTATTAAAAAACAAAAATATTGCACTGATTCTTCTCAAATTTTGTTTGTACATATTTTTGCAAAATACAAGAGACTTTACCAAACATGATCAGGATCGGTCCATTTTTGGACCTAGTCCCTTTATAGATATAGCATCCGACATGAACTTTTTCATATCTGCAGCCAAAAAAATTTATAAAAATCCCACTCAAATTTGGTTTTTGCTTATTTTCAATGTCCAGTTAGTTGGGCCTAAGAGATAGGGTTTCTAAACGCATGGTATAGGGTATCGTATAGTCGGTCTAGACCGACTATAATTTTCTTACTTGTTAATTTTTGATTTTTCATTTTATATTTTTCATTTCTCATTTTTCATTTTTCATATTTCAAAACGTTTTTATAACGCTATTCGCTCCTCATTTTATCTCCAAACACTTTATCTCCAAACAATTTCCAATGAATTGTCCCTCCATTTTATCTCCAAACACTTCCTTTTTACTGTAATTCGTTTATTTTTTATTTTTATTTATTATACCCAATACCACTATCGAATCAGAATCACTATCTGATTCGATTTAACGATGTCCGTCCGTCCGTCTGTGTGTCCATGTAAAGTTTGTAATCAAACTGCAGGTCGCAAATATGAATATATTTTGATGAAATTTGATATGTAAGCTTCTATCGGCCATGGGATCAACGCTATTGAAATTGGTGAGGATCGGTCCATGTTCAGACCTAGCCCCCATACAAATGACCCCTATGACATCAACATATATTGCCATAAGATCCAGAATATGATACAAATCTTAGTCAAATTGGGTTTGTATGTATATATTACATCCATTAATCAGTAATCCAAAAATGATCCCTATTGGACAACTCTGAGTCATAGGCCCCATATAGAGCTGCTTCCCGATCTTCACTTAAATCTATCAAAAAACAAAAATATTGCACTGATTCTTCTTAAATTTTGTTTGTATATATTTTTGCAAAATACAAGAGACTTTACGAAACATAGTCAGGATCGGTCCATTTTTGGGCCCAGTCCCCATATAGATATAGCATCCGATATTAACTTTTTCATATCTGCAGCCGAAAAAATTAATAAAAATCCCACTCAAATTTGGTTTATGCTTATTTTCTATATCCAGTTAGTTGGGCCTGAGAGATAGGGTCTCTAAACGCATGGTATAGGGTATCCTATAGTCGGTCTAGACCGACTATAATTTTCTTACTTGTTTTTTATTTATGTTTGATTAGCATTAATATTAAATGCAGTAATAAATGTGTTATTTATAGGGAATAAATGATAGAGGAAATTAATTATAAATGTTTATAAAAAGTGCAGAGAACAGAGACAAAAAGTTATTACATGTCATAATATTTTCACCAATGCAACCTTAAGTCACACCGATATAGTCTTACGTCTTACATCTTACATCTTACGGTGTTTTTGTGATTGTATTGTGAAATAGATTTTTACCCCCTGCGCGTATAGATGTTTACACATCAATAAAACGTTACATTTTAAACCTTTCAAAAAAGGTTAATTGGATAATTAAAAAAAAATACAGAATTTTGATTTAAATAAACTTGAAAAGAACAAAGTATTCGTGACCTTGTGATCATGAGTAATAAGTAAGTATTCAATTATTTTGCGTGAGCATGCATAAGTAAATGTATTCACATATTTACCGCGCCCCAATCTATTAAAGCTAATGGCATTTAAAAATATGCATTCTATTTGAATAAAATTTTGTTTTTAACTTCCTTACTATTTTAGTAAGACGTTAGTAACCAAAAAAGTGAAATTGGTTAAAGTTATGGCTGCGTTTAAATATTATTTAATTCGTAGCAACATAACATGGTTAACAAGACGATAACTTCTTCAAACAACAGTTTTGTTCAAGAGATATTTTACAAACGATTAATAACAACATTTGTTGTTTATCGACTTTCTCGTATATTTGCCAGGTATCGAATTGGTCTCAGTATGCATAATACCTAAATTTCGCTCATAAACACTACGTTGAGTAGAAAACAAAACCTTTTCAAATAAATTTTATCAAAGCTTTGAGTATGTGATAAGATAAGAAAAATTATTAGAGCGCAAATATGAAAGACAAATCGACAAATTTGCTTGTGTCCATATAATCAATGTTAGTAACTTGTTTGAAGTAAAACGAATAACAACAAATAATGGACGAAACCGACATATCGTTATTTAAGAGTAAAGACAAACATAAACATAAACATGACAGAGCAGACGCCACATGCACTACAAACACTTCCAAAAATCAAAACTCATCCGGCGAGCGCGTAACACAAGCAGTAACAGAAAAGAAGATTATCTACTCGCGTCCTACTGAGGAAGATGAATACAACTCTGATAATCCCAATGCGGGCATAGCCATAATACTCAATCACAAAGATGTCAAAGGACAAAAACAAAGAGCCGGCACCGAACAGGATCGTGATTATATGGAAAAAACTCTCCTCAATTATGGCTTCGATGTAAGGGTATTTAATGATCTCACATTTGCAGAGTTAAGTGACAAATTAAAAAAAAGTAAGTTTATAATTGATATTGAAAATAATTTAATTACATGCATATCGATAGCAAATTGTAATTACTGTGTAGTGAAAAACAACAAAGACAACCCTCACAAACAAGGTTCTGTTATCTGTATAATAGGAATTATAAATATTCAACAGATAAACCAAAACTAACAGTGTGTGACAAAACTATCTCAATAAAATAGAATTCATGCCATGGTATAATTGCATTGTTGTTTGAGTGTTGCTCGATTAGGATTTTTGTATAATGGGTGTGTGCTGATTTTTGTAACTACCAAAAATACTGGAACTAGATTCACCCTTTATTATACCAAACGACATAAAATCACTATCTGAATCGATTTAACTACCTCCGTCCGACCGACAGGTCGTCTGTGTGTTAATGTAAACCTTGTGCGCAAACTAATAGTGCGTTTACATCTGAGGAAAATCTAGTAGATTTTAGTTGAAATCTATTTCAAAATCTATATCGATTTTGTTTCCACAACAATAAACAGCTGATTAAAATAAAGCATACATATATGAAATATGGAAAATCAAAATGAAAAAAGCACAAACTGAAATAAAAATTTTGCGAAAAAGAATCAGTATTTGTTAAATGTATTGTTTGAACAGCAAAAACAAATTCATTTTCCACAATTATTATTTAGCAGATTGGAATGGCCACATGTCAGCATAACTTATAACTTTTCAATTACTAAATATTTTTTATTATAGATTTCATTTCGTCATTTTTTTATTAATAATTAATAATTAATATTTTATTTCCTTTTTATTCAACTTGTTTGCTTTTGTTTTAAAACGTAAATTTTTCAGTCACTGCGTTGAAATTTTCTACTACAATATTTAAACAACACTGTAGTATCATTTGGTAGTGCCCAAGTTTGACAAGATTTTATGATATTTTGCTAAAATCAAGAAACGAGCTAGCTTTTCTTTTGTATGGGAAATCTAGTAAAAATGAGCTAGATTGTGCTCGAAATCTCGTATATACTAGACTTTGCATAGATGTAAACGCACTATAAAGGTCGCAACTGCAGAGTTATTTCGATGTTATTCGGTATGAAGCTTCGATCGGCTCAAGGAAGAAGGTGTTGAGTTTGGAGGAAATCGTTGCATGTTAAGACCTAGTCCCCATACAAATGTCGACTTGAATACCCTTTGACCCAAAATATTAAACACTTTTTCGTACATTTCTTAATTCTAACTATAAAACACGAGTTCAAAAATAAACTGCGTAGGTTCAGTTTCAGTCACGGTCCAGATATAAAGCGGCTTTTCGGTATTCCACTAAAGCTATCTAAAGACAATAAAAAAATCATGTGAGTTCGATCACAGATGTGTAAAAATCTAGTAATTAAAGATTTTTTTAAGGCACTTTTTAAAAATCAAACAATGTAAGTATCACTTACAGCAATCAACTGCAGGGGCTCTGCTAATAAAAAAATATTTATTATTCTTTATTATTTCACCGGCTAATTTTAAATTTTTAGTTTTTTATTTTTAATTTTCGTTTTTCATTTTTTATTTTTCATTTTTCATATTTTGTTTTTAATTTTTCAATTTTCATTTTTTATGTTTAATTTTTAATTTTTTATTTTTCATTTTTAATTTTTCGTTTTTCATTTTTAATTTTTAATTTTTTATTTTCCATTTTTTATTTTTCATTTCTCATTTTTTATTTTTCATTTTTAATTCTTCGTTTTTTGAGTTTTTATTAAAAATGGAGTCGAATATTGAAAGAAACAAATGGATTGTTTCAGAATTGCATTTTGGTCCACCAAATAAACATAAAATACTTAAAAAAATTTCATCGTAAATAAATGATGAATTTAATTTCTCTTGATTAAATTGAATTTATCATTTAACTTTATTTATTTTCACAATAATCATTTAAGTGACGTACACCTTCAATTGTTTTTTGGGTAGAATTACAAAAATCATAAGATAATTTTGACTGAAAACATTAATAGCTACAGAAAATCCAACAAAACTGTTTTCAAAATTCATCAACTATGCCGGCACTGGTGCCTCTATTAAATCTAATTTTCAAAAATGAAAAAGAGTGAATAATTATTTGTACCAAAAATTAAAGAGAATTACATCACTTTTTTTTAAATCGTAGTGAGTTGTTTAAAAAAAATACAAGTAAGAAAATTATAGTCGGTCTAGACCGACTACATAATAATAGCCTATACCATGCGTTTAGAGAAAGGGTCTTAGGTTCAACTAATTGAATATGGGAAAATTGAGTTTCATTGTTATTAAATTTTTGACTGCAGACATGAAAAAGTTTATATCGAATGCTATATTTATATGGGGACTAGGTCGATTAATGAACCGATCCTGACCATTTTGGTAGTCACTTATTTTCAAAAAAATATGTGCAATATTTTTGTTTTTTGATAGATTTAAGTGAAGATCGGGAAACAGCTTTAAATGGGGGCTATGACTAAAAGTTGCCATACCGGATTTATTTTTGGACTATTGATTAATGGGTGTAATAGGTCAAAGCAAGTTTTACCGAGATCTATATGACAATTTGGATCGTATTTATATATGGATCTTGCATATAGCTTATTTACAAAGTTTACATCGACACACAGACGGACGGACAATGCAAAATCGACTCAGAATCAGTTTCTGTGTAATAAAATATGGGTCTAAGTCAAATATTTTTGATAATTACAAATATCAGCACTCATACTCTGATCACATAATGGTATAGGGTATAAGAATGTTATATTCAGTAATTAAGGGGGGGGGGAAGGTTTTAAAACCTTTGTTTTGCATTTCTTTTTCTGTATGCACAACATGTCAAGGGTGTTGTGTCAAAATTTCAATCAAATTGGAGCAAAACTAACGGTGATACAGAATTTCAAACGACCGGCCACATATGGTATATCGTATATAAATCAGTTTTTAAAAAACTTTAAATCGATTTTCTCGCAAATAACATGTTTGAAGTCCATGAACATCATAACTCAATCCGATTCTTTTTAAATTTTACACACCATTTCTACACATAAATCAGCAGGTAACCACGTGGAGTTTTTTATTTTCATCATCTTCCCCATTTTTTAACAACAAATTCACCGAAATTTTATAGCAAAAATCGTGTTTTTCACTTCAAAAAGCTGCCAAAAATAAAAAAAAATTAAAAAACTCTTCGTGATTACCTCAGGAAACATATCAGCTTTTAAACGCATTCCGATTTTTTTTATTTCACATGATCCGGTAACGAGTTATGATGTTCACCGCATATTCACTGGATATTTGCAGTGCATATAGAGTGCATTTTTTGTGGCTTCTGTTTTTTCGAGTATTAGTTCCTCCAAGCTTCAATTTTTGGCGGAATGCTTTGAAACTTGAAGGAAGTGTTCTCTTTATTTTATAATTTTTTGTTACGTCATTGTAGAAAATTTTGTGGAAAATATCATCAAACTTCAAATAAGAGCATATTTTCACACATTTGTATAGAAAGTGG
This sequence comes from Cordilura impudica, assembly GCA_963682025.1. NCBI lineage: Eukaryota > Metazoa > Arthropoda > Insecta > Diptera > Scathophagidae > Cordilura > Cordilura impudica. The sequence continues at coordinate 20,201,025 of OY821520.1, forward strand.
CCAATATCAGTCGAGTAGTGCTATACCGACGCCTCAATTTTGGTCGGAATGGTTAAAAATTTTTTACGAGTAATCTATGAAAATAGTCAATTACAGACAGTGAAAAAATTTAAATTTTTTTTTTTTTTTTGCACTTGCAAAATTTTCGATCTTTTTCGAGTAGTTGTTTCCCACACACCAACATTTTTGTCGAAATGCTTTGAAATTTTGAAAACATTTTCCCTACATATATTCAGATTAAAATACTAAGAGCTTTTTCCAAGTGTTCTTGAAAAATTTTTGGAAAATAGGCATCAAACATATACGAAGATAATTTTTTTCGTACATTTGAGTGGAAAGTGATGATGATCTTTTTAGAGTAGTAGTTAGCCCACACCATAGTTTTTATCAGAATGTTTTAATATTTCAGGAGAGTAATCTATCAGCATAACTGACTTCAAAATATATAAAATCATAGCAAGTATTTTTGGAAATTTTTTTTTAAAATGAAGTCAAACATCTTTGAAGTGAATATTTTCATACATTTGTATAGAAAGGCGTCGAGCCTTTTCGAGTAATAGTTTGCCCACGCCAGTACGACAGTCCGATTCAAATGAAATTTAAGGATGATATTCTTGGTACTTGTACGATTCCAAGTATATATTTGTTATTCTAAATTCTTATATTAATTTTTTTACATGCTTTCAAACATGAAAAATTTTAATTTTTACTACTCGAGCTTCTCGTTGAGCTCGAGTGGCTAGTTAACTACTCGAGCAGCTCGACTAGCTCGAAGCTCGAGTAATGGGGAGCCGTGATTCTAAATTCCATTCAATAGTTAAGTGTTGCCAGATATAATACCAAATATATTGTATGTATATCAGTAAGCACTGAAATTAAATAAATATAGCTAGCAGATTCCAGCCCTTGAAATTCTAGCGCAAATTATAGGAAATTTTATTTTTTTATTTAATAAAGACCCTAAAAGTATGCTAATCAATTATAGACAATTCACAAATCAACACAAAAAAACAAACTCATTTTATTACAAACACATTAACAAATTTACTAAACACACACATAGCATTGCATAATTTTATGTATGTGTTAGTAGCAACTTTAAATGCAATTTACTTATAATAAAGGAAAAAATTTGAAAATCTGTAAATCTGCAAAACGGCTAAAAAGAAATACATTTCAAATAATATACTTTTGATCAAAATTGAGATAAAACGTTAGAACAAAACATCAGTCACAAGAAATCGGTTAGCCTATTAATATTATAGATATAGAAGAAATAAAATATTTTAATTGCACAATAAAAACTTCGTAGGAAAAATTTATTATGAAAAATAACATGACAATAACTCTCGGTAGGTCGTAGTCAAGCGCTACAAGACATACTAGTACTTTATAAAATCGAATCTATTTCTCTAGTCTCTGAAAAAGTGATATTAAATCATTTAAAATCACGATAAATATCTTTCTAGTTTCCCAAGAAGATCATAGCAACAACGATTGTCTAATGGTGGTAGTCATGTCTCACGGAATGGAGGGAAAAGTATATGCTAAGGATATGGCCTATCCAGTAGAACGTTTATGGAATCCATTTTTGGGAGAAAATTGTAAAAGTCTTATCAATAAGCCGAAAATATTTTTCATACAGGTTAGTAAGTCAATAAAAAAAAAATGAATTTAAAATTTTTTTATCAATTGATTTATCGAAGGCTTGTCGTGGTGAAAACCTAGAAAAAGCTGTGACATATACAGAATTCGCATCTATGACTCGTATACTCAATATAAGCTCAGAGCCAGAAGAGCCACCCACAATCACGTATGCCATACCAAATACAGCCGACATGTTGGTGATGTACTCCACTTTTGAAAGTAGGTTAAATGTATTAAAGTGTAACTGAACTGAAGAACAACTGTGCTAAGCATTATTAACTATTATGCTGTCTTTTGCTGTTTTCATTCTGTGTTTAATGTATGTGTGTGTGTGTGTGTTCTTTTTTTCTTTTTCTTTTTTCTTTTTTGTAGAATACTATTCTTTCCGCAATGTTGAAAATGGTTCTTGGTTCATACAAAGTTTATGTGCTGTCTTCAATGAAGCCTCTATCGGTGCTGCTCGTTCAAGTCCAGGTGCTGAACTGTTGCGTTTGCTAACAGCCGTTAATCGTAAGGTAGCCTATGAATATCAATCGAATGCCAAATATGAAGCCCTAAATCAAATGAAAGAAATGCCCAATTTCCTTTCAACACTAACAAAAATATTTTATTTGCGAGTTAAACATAACAGTAAATCACCGATAAATGACTCATTATCTTCATAAAAATAAAAAGAATAATATACAAAAATAAAAAAACACTTCCACTGTGTTTAAACAAATTAATTCCCCATGTGCATACATACATATTTATATGTACAGGTACGTGTATTGTTATTTTATTTTTTTTTTTGATTTAATATTAGCAAAGAACAATATTTGTTATCTATATGTATATAATTTCAATGGTATACAACGTTATAATTTATATTATCATATAAATATACACACTTTTATTATTGAATAAACATCCATTGGTAGACACGAACTAAAACTACTTTTTCTGGTGTCCAAAATGCAATTGCAAAAACCATATGTAGATACATTTTAGCTTATATTAGACCGAAGGGTTATTGTTTTTTATTTGAAAAGTGATTAATGGAAATAATTGTTTAATACTTTTAAATCACCGATCAAGGTTTTACCTAAATAAAGAGTACAGTGCACGTTTTAAAGAAACTTTTTCATACAGTGATTAATATTGTTTTAGAAATAAATTGGAAAGGAACCTTTCAAGTGTTTTACACTTTAAGATTTTGTCTTGAACTCCGGGAAGTAATTAATGTTATTTAAATACTGTTCCGCATTATTAAAATGTTTTAGATCTTGTGCTAAGATTTTTAAAAAATTTCGTTAAAAAAAGACGAAAATAATGTACACTTAAAATATAAGTTGTGTTCCCGTACGTTACCAAAGTGGCCCGAAATCGTAAACGTATTCGAAAATTAGGTAAATGAGAGCGCTTATGAGAGATTACATGTGTTTCTCTTCAAACTTTTGCTTTTTTGAATAAATTTGGAAAAATGTCAAACTGTCAGCTGTTAAAAGAAATCAGCTGTTTTATGTTTATTTAAAAATTTTATTATTTTCTATAAAAATAAAAAATCTTATTTTCGATCTTTACCATTTTTTTTTTAATTAAAAACATTTGATCTTGAGCCTGAATAATTTCAAACTCAATCATTCATTTAAAAATTTTTAAATTAATATTAAACATTTTATTTAAAATTTTTTTGTATTTTAAGGTTTTTTAAAATCTTTTTCTTTGTACCAAATTAAAAAAAAAAAAACAATTTAAAAACTATTTTTTTCAAGCTGTTTTTTTGCATTTAACGGATGACGTTCAATGCAGTAATTGCATTTTTTTTAAACAACACAAACTGATAATATAGAAAAGCACAAATCACAAATAAATTGACGGGCAAAATTTTACTGACAAAAACAATAAAAACAAGGAAAAGTGTTACACTTGGCTGTGCCGAACCTATGATTTCTAAACACAACAAGGTTCTCAACACATAGAGACGAAAAAGCATAGATTTCAAATTATAATGCCTAGAGTTTTTACAATGATAATTAAAATTAATAAGATAATTAACAAATATTTTGAGTATTTTCGTGCTTTTTTAATTAAAATGAAATTTTAAATACAATGAGCATAATAAATGACAATAAATACTATTACATGTTTGTTTGTTGTTTATCAGAGAAGCATACACATTTTTGTTTACATGTACAAAAAACAAACAACAAAATCAACAAGCAAACAAAAATGTGTATGCGTCGCTGATACATATCTTCTGTTACGTGTAAACATTTTTCACTATTATTTTAGTTTTTTAAATGAAATTTTATCGGAGTACCTTACATTTTCTTATGTCATTCCTCACCTATTTAGTCTAAAGGATCCAAATTAAATAGTAAACTGCAGCACATTATGACGAAGGTTTTAAGCCTAATGCATAGACGACAGCGGCTACACGACTACAGCCTGCCAAAAATAAAATACACACGTTTATATTTCTTATTATTATTATTTCTTTATTCATTTCCTGTACAACAAGACATATAATTAAAGTACAGGATTTTCATCGTTCAAAAATTCGCCACAAAATTAAAATACAATAAAAAAAATTTATAACTTATTTAAAATAAAGTAAAATAAATACAAGAAATTATTCAAATTCATGAATTTAAAGAAATGAAAATTAAATATATTTAAACAAGGTAACTAAACAAAAATTTCTTAAAATGTATCGCGTTGCTTACTAATTGTTGGTTGTGTGGAATTGCATTCCAAAGCCGTGTGGCGTTTATGAAAAATTGCCATTCTGACACAAGGCATCGACACATAGAGATAATAAGTTTTTTGCCCCTTCTGGATCTAGCAAACTGTATTTGATCATAAAGATATTTATAGGGGTTTCTCGGTGTAAATAATTTTATATTATATTAATAAGGTTATCGAATGAGACTCCATAAAGACTTTTTGAGAAAATCGAAACACTATCACGTTTCTTCAGTCCATAAACATATCTAACAATATTTTGACACCAACATGGCAAAACAAAAATTGTGTTGACAATATAACAAAATATGTAAAAGAAATTAGTGCTATGAAATATTTTACTTTGTTTAAAAAAATCGCAAAATGGAATGCTATAATTCCATTAATGATCAAAAGGGGTTAAATAAATTTATTTAGTTATTTTTACATTATAATAATGCATTATAAATAAGTAATTGTATATTTAAGTCAAGTCTATATAGAATCATGCATGTTTTTCTATTTTAATAAAGTAAAAAATATAATTGGCACTACTGAAATAAAAACGCATTTGTATAAAAACACCTGTTTATATTGTTGTTATATGTTGCTGTCGTTTTCAAAAAAATTAAGTAGCTGCCAGCAGCATTTGTAGTCGTGTTGTCGTGTAGCCGCAGTCGTCTATGTGTTTCATGCATAAGTAGTGTGACCCACTCGAGCTATTGCAGATAAGAGAATTTTTTCAACAGACAGACGGACAGGCAGACGAACAGGCAGACGAACAGGCAGACGAACAGGCAGACGAACATCATCAGATCGTCTTCTACTGTTATAAGGATATATAGTTTATGGTGTCGCCGGATTTTTTTTCGATGAGTTACAAATGGATTGACCAACTGATATATATACCCTCTCAACAGTGGTGTGGAGGGTATAACCAGTGATTTTATCGTTCATTTCGCCTGCACAGTGGTAAGCGTAATATATCAGTTTATCATTCCGGTTGTGACGCATCGAAAATATATATATATTCTTGATCCTTATAACAACGAGTTGATATAGCGTCTGTCCGTCTGTCTGTTAGAGTCACGTTTTTTCACAAAATTAATTATTTACCTTAGTAAACTTGGGATAATATTGTTTGTCGTTATTTCGAGTAAGTTGGTATGAAAATGGGGTAAATCGGGCATCATTGTACCAAGATATGGCCTAATATGTAGCGGCACTTCCAAAAAATGCAGCGTGTTTGTTGTAATTTTTTATTAAATTGCTTACTTTTTCAAATATTAGATATTAATGTAAACGTTAAACCCAGGTGGAGGCTATCTAAGATTCCGAATTCCGAATTATTTTTATTATTGTTTTTTCATTTTATATAGAGTCTCACAAGTACCGAAAGTAGTTAAGAAATCACTAATACAGTTTTAACAAGTAAGAAAATGATAGTCTGTACAAAAAGGGGCTCTCAAGTCCAACTAATTGGATACAGAAAAATAGCAAAAACCAAATTTGAGTGGCATTGTTATTATTTTTTTTTTGCCTGCAGATATGAAAAAGTTTTTTATAGGATTATATACTTATATGGGGGCTAGTTAGTCACTTATTTCTTGGAAAAACATATACAAACGAAACTTGAGAAATATCTGTGCAATATTTCTTTTTTTACAGGTTTAAGTGGGAGCTATGACTTAGAATTGTGCTATAGGATTTATTTTTGAACTACTGATTAATTGGTATAATAAACACAAACCAACCAAATTTGACCAAGATCTATATGATAATTTGGGACTTATGGCGATTTAAGTATATTCACATAGGAATTATTTTTTGAGGGACTTGGTCTGAACATGCATCGATTTTTATCAACTTCAATAGCGTTCGTCCCATGGCTGATGATAGGTTATACACCAAATTTCAATAAAATATGTTCATATTTGCGACCCGTAGTTTGATTACAAGGTTTACATGGACACACAGACGTACAGACAGAAGGACAAACGGACGGACGGACATCGACTCAGAAAGTGATTCTGAGGCGATAGGTGTAATAAAAGATGGGTTTAGGTCAAATATTTTTGGTAGTTACAAACATAAGCACAGAGTCATTACACCTTACCAATTTTATATCAAAACAAGTAAGAAAATTATAGTCGGTCTAGACCGATTATACGATACCCTATACCATGCGTTTAGAGACTCTATCTCTCAGGCCCAACTAACTGGATATAGAAAATAAGCATAAACCAAATTTGAGTGTGATTTAATTAATTTTTTTGGCTGCAGATATGAAAAAGTTCATATCGGATGCTATATCTATATGGGGACTAGGCCCAAAAATGGACCGATCCGACCATGTTTGGTGAAGTCTCTTGTATTTTGCAAAAATATATACGAACAAAATTTGAGAAGAATCAGTGCAATATTTTTGTTTTTAGATAGATTTAAGCGAAGATCGGGAAGCAGCTCTATATGGGGCCTATGCCTAAGAGTTGTCCCATAGGGATTAATTTTTCATTTTTCATATTTTTATTTTGCATTTTTCATGTTTCATTTTTTGTTTTTCAATTTTTATTTTTCATTATTTGTTCTTAATTTTCCATTTTTATTTTTCATTTTTCATTTTTCATTTTTTATTTCTAATTTTTAATTTTTCAATTTTTATTTTCCATTTTTTTTATTTTTTTTTTCAGTTTCATTTTACATTTTTCATATTTTATTTTTAATTTTTAATTTTTAATTTTTAATTTTTAATTTTTAATTTTTAATTTTTAATTTTTAATTTTTAATTTTTAATTTTTAATTTTTAATTTTTAATTTTTTATTTTTAATTTATCTTTTGCTTTTCATTATTTATTCTTCATTTTCCATACTCCATTTTTGTTTTTCATTTTTCGTTTTTTAATTTTAATTTTTCATTTCTCATTTCTTATTTTTCATTTTTTCTTTTTCATTTTTTATTTTTTATTTTTCATTTTTTGTTTTTCATTTTTTTTTATTTTTATTTTTCATATTTTATTTTTAATTTTTAATTTTTAATCTTTTATTTTTAATTTTTTAATTTTATTTTTTATTTTTCATTATTTATTCTTCATTTTCCATTTTCCATTTTCCATTTTTATTTTTCATTTTTCGATTTTTAATTTTCATTTTTCATTTCTTATCTTTAATTTTTTATTTTTCATTTCTTATTTTTCATTTTTTATTTTGAATTTTCATTTTTCATTTTTTGTTTTTCATTTTTCATTTTTTATTTTCAATTTTTTATTTTACATTTTTCTTTGTTCATTTTTAATTTTTTAGTTTTAATTTTTAATTTTTTATTTTTCATTTTCTATTTTGCATTTTTCGTTTTTCATTTTCATTTTTATTTTTCGTTTTTCTTTTTTTATTTTTTATTTTTCATTTTTCATTTTTCATTTTAATTTTTTATTTTTCATTTTCCATTTTTTATTTTGCATTTTTTATTTTTAATTTTTCCTTTTTTATTTTTCGTTTTTCATTTTCCAAAAGATTTTCATAACGCTATTCGCTCCCTCATTTTATCTCTAAACACTTCCTAATGAACTCGTGCCTTCATTTTGTTTCCAAACACTTCCTTTTTACTGTCATTCGTTTATTTTTTATTTATGTTTGATTAGCATGAATATTAAATCCAGTGAAAATTGAGTTATTTATATGGAATAAATAACGTTATATAACGTTAAGAATACTTTTAAATGATTGAGGAAATTAATTATAAATGTTTATAAAAAGGGAAGAAATATAATGCAGAAAACAGCGATAAAAAGGTTAATAAACATCATAATATTTTCACCAATACAATCATAAGTCACACCGATTTTGATTTACGTCTTACATCTTACGCTGTTTTTGAGATTGTATTGTGAAATAGATTTTTACCCCCCGCGCGTATAACCCCTTAATTGAAAAAATCCCTCAGAAAAAGTCGAAACATATTTAAATGAACATTAAAATCCAAAAGGTACTTTAGATTTGTTTTAGTGCTATTTGCAAAAATGAAAATATAACACTAATCAACAAGTTTTCCTTGGACTGATATAGTAAGGGTAATCATGTATTTAATCATGTATTTAAAAACCGCTATTATAATAAAAATAAGTTCATAATAACAACAACAACAACAACAACAACAACAATTACAACAAAAACTAGACATTATTAAAATAAAAGTATTTTTATCTTCAAGATATAAATACTTTCATACATACATACGTTTATGTGGTCTGTCAGTATCTTTATAGAATATAACCGACTTAAGTCGACATGTGCACATAAATTGATTGAAAATATTTCTAGTATACATACAAGTATGTGTGTATGTTTGTACTAATGTACGATTATTTGTAATAAAGTGTTAACAACAATCGACACATATTTTATGATAGCAAAAAAACAAAGAGATAAAGAGAAAAACAAAAATAATCTTATATAAATTGATCTGTGGTACACTTATTCCTTCATTCATCACCAGCAACAACATCAAGAAAAATCCACATAAAATAAAGTGAAACAGTATTTGCTTAAATAGCAAAAAGGGGGAAAAATACTCGTAAGTCATTAACTCCGTTGGTTAATGTTGTTGGGTTTGGTGTTAATTAATTTTATTTGATTTTAAAAACTAAATATATAGTTCGTTTTGGTCACAGCCTTCGATAAAAAGTGTGAAATGCCATTAATGTTTGTGTTGAGTTTTTGTATTTGGAATTTGAATTTGTTTTTGTTTTTTGTAGTTTGATTTTGATAAACATATGAACATGAATTTATTTAACTTTCACTATTCGAAAATGTATAGCGACAAAGAAGATTAAGTTGAACCGCCGCGGCGCACTTTTGCATCAAGATTTCGACTGTTTATTTGTTTGTTGTTACTTGTTCCCAAGAGTCGGTCGATGGATGAGTACAAGCATGTGTACGAATTGGCAGGGAATCCCAAGCTTTAATAATTTTTATTTAGTTGACATTATGATCATTAAAAAAATCCTTAGAGAGAATTTTTTCTCTTATAGAGAGAAAAAAAAATAATTGTGTATAAAAGTTGGTAACTAAAAATAACACAAAAATTAATCTTTGGATTTAATTTAAATTTATTTAATTATATATTTTAGAAAAATAGTTTTAACTAACTAATGAAAACAAAAAAACTATTGAATTGTTATTGATATACAGATATATATACTAGTATATATATTTAAAAAAGCTTCATGATATTATTATTGATTGCATTTGTGATGACACACACAAATATTTGTTTAAGAAACGCTGATGCATAAGCAATCGCTCTTTCGCTTTCTACTTATAGTTAATAAAATAGTCATCAGACAAGTACAACAAGTTGTATTGCTGTTTTAGCTGATGTTGCTGCTGCTGTTGAGTTAAAAGAAATAAGGCAAGCATGGGGCGGTATAAAACAGCAAAAGCAACAACAAGTGGTATTGTTCAATACGACTACAGGTGTGTATTTTCGTTAGGCTGGTTGTGGAATTCATGAACAAAAATAAATAATAATAAAAAAATTTTTTTTTATAAAAATGATCATCTCAAGACTTTGTACCAAATTAGCGAAAGTCAAATATGTACGAGCATGCACTAACGAAGAAAAAATACAACAACAAAATACTTCAACAAAAATTGAATACTCATCCAAAAATTAACATGTTTTTGTTTTGATTTCTTCAGAGGTGAATATTTTTGTATTTGAAAGCCTTCGATTTAGTTATTTGGCTAAAGTCAAAAACTGTTTGTGTAAATTAATAACAAAAGTAATTATAGGAATAACAATAGACGTGTGTATGTACATATGTAAATACATGGTAAGTAAGTATGACTATTTACTTTGTGTACAAAATTGTGTGGTATGTGGGTTGATTGCCCCATTAACCGATTCAAATTTGTTACTGTTATTTGTTTATACTCAAAATGTATGATTTTCAATAATTTTATTTAGCAATGAACAATTTTTTTTTTTTATTTTATTAATTTTACGAAATATATATACATATGACCTAAAAATTAGAATTTGAGTGACAATACAATGGCACAAAATATATTGGATCATAAAATTAAAAACTCTCTTATTAATTTAAAAATTTTTAGGTGTTATTTATTTAGAAAAGATAAAAAATTAACATAAAATAGCTTAACCCTGGAAGGTTACTCTTCATTTTAATACATTAAAGTTACTCTTCGTCGAATCGACGAACAATTTTTTTAAAACATTTCTAGCTGAACTATTTTTAAAGTAAAAAATAAACAAAATTTTTTTTTAGTTAAACATTTTATTAAAAAATAAAGAAAAAAAAAAATAAAATATAAAAATAAAAATTCTTTTTCAGTCTTAAAATTCGATACGAATTTGGCCCCTTTTTTTGGTTTATATGATAAAGAGTAAATGAGCTTCGTCGATTCGACGAACAGTATCCGTCCAGGGTTAAACAATTTAACACATAAAAACAAAGCTTTTATTAAAACTCTTTCTTTCCTTATGCGTATGAGTTTTGAATCTCTTCGTGTGTGACTATATTAAAATTAATCTTTGGCCACAACAAGCCTATGGAGAAAGTTTCAGATGAGGGGAGGTTAGGTTAGGTTGGGTTAGGTTGGATGGGTCGCCCGCCCGAAGGCGGGTACACTCGGAGGCCAATTGGGCCATTGTGATACCCTTTAGAAAGTGCCGGAAGGTAGTGATAGGAATAGGGATTAAAGAGTACAAATATATAGTGTAAGGGGTATGGAAAATGAAAATGAAAATGAAAAAGAAAAGAAAAGAAAAGAAAAGAAAAGAACAAGTTCGTTATGCGCCCCTCCTGAATCAGCCAGATTCCCTCAAGAAGTCCGCAAGATCGCCAAGTGGAACGTCTACTATGCAGCCCAGGTTATCGTAGAATCTTTGCCCTAACTATCTAGAGCGCCGCTCCTTCAGTCCTGAAGATTCACGCAGCAAATAATGCACTGACTCCTCCTCGACCACATCCATACAGCTCCTACAGAAGTCAGCTCTCGGGACACCTACGCATTCAGCCATCCGCCCTATTACACAGTGTCCAGTGAGAACTCCTATAAGTAGGCCGATTGTGCCTTTACTAAAACCAAGGAGTAATACCGTTCTCCTTGGATTAGCCAAGGGCCATAGGATTTGGGATATTCTGCAAGAGGTCAGTTGCGTCCACCTTGTCCTTATTTCAAGATCCACTGCCTCTTGAATCAGATTAGACAGATCTGATAGAGGGATTCTAAAATCAGTGTCCATCGTCCCGCTCAGAGAAGCTGAGCCTTTCCGCGCGCACTCGTCAGCCAGCTCGTTTCCCTTGACCACACTATGTCCTGGAACCCATATCAGCCTCACGGTGTGCTGCCAGATCCGGTCGAGCGACTCGATACATTCCCTCACATACTTCGATCTAACTGTCCTCGATTTCAGAGCTTTGAGAGCAGCAAGACTGTCCACGAAAATATTAATGGTCGTTGGATCCATATCCCTTTCCAGAATTATTTTCGTTGCTATGAGATTTGCGTGAATCTCGCCTTAAAAAAAACTACATTTGTCAGGGATTCTCTGAGTTACCTGAATGTCAAGTTGCTCGGAGTAGACCCCTGAACCTGTACCCTCTTTCATATTCGAATCGTCGGTATACACTGAGATCGCAGTCCTGTCTATGACAGAGTTTGCTGCCCGCTTTTCCCTAGTCGGTATTTGGATCGTAAAATTACCCACAAAGTTCATCGCCGGTGACATATAATCGGTTTCCCGATAAATTTGTGTCCCGCACATTGTCCGCAGTATTGTACCGTATCCCCAAGAGCTTTGTTTCAGCTTATATGACTCTCATAAACGGAGAGCCACGTTCGCTGCCGTGCTCCTGATGAAAATATCAATAGGCATGATGTTCAGCATTACCTCCAGTCCCGCCAGTGGTGTCGATCTAATGGCTCCGGTGGTGCCCAGAAGGCCAATCTCTGTACCTTCACGAGTCCAGAAAGTCTGACAGATGAGGGGAAGTGAGGTTTTAATCTCTCCGTGACTGGGCGTGACTTTGTGTGACTGTGCGTGACTATGTCAAAGTTGATCTTTTTTCGCAGCAAGTCTATCTACCAAGTTTCAGATCGATCGGATAAGGGGAAGTGTTTTTTAAATCACTCCGTGACTGTGCGTGACTGTGCGCGACTATGTCGAAGTTAATCTTTCTTTGCAGCCAGTATATCGACCAAGTTTCAGATAAATTGGGTGAGGGGAAATCCGCTTTAAATATCTCCTTGACCGTTCGTGATCATGCGTGACTGTGCGTGAATAAGTCAAGGTTAATCATTTTTCAGAGCAAGTGTATGGACCACGTTTCAGATCGATCGGATGAGGGGAAATGATATTTAGATCACTCCGTGACTGTGCGTGACTATGCGTGACTACCCCAAAATTAATGTGTAGTCACAACAAGACTATGGACCAGGTTTCAGTTCAATTGGATAAGGGGGAATGGGGATGCCAGACAGACAGACAGACAGACAGAGTATGAGTTAAAAGGAGTTTAAGAAGTATTCATTTTTATGCTGTTAACAAAACATTGGAAAACTTTTTATATATAATAATTGAAAACTTTGCCTCTATTTTTGGTATCAATATTTAGTTGGGTATCCATTTATTTTAGTACTAATTCACAATGCCGGGTATATCCATTGAAAGATTTTGCCATTTTGAATTAACTGCCTATCTGTCTGGTCTGTGTAATTTCGTGTTCGTATTTTTTAATCTACAATTTCCCATAGACTTTCTATAGGATTGGGATTTACTGCATTAGATGGTAGCCATTCAGTTATAGCTTCAGAGGTGTGTTTTGGGGCATTGTCATGTTGGAACTTCCAGACCAGGGCATATTTTTCTCCGCGTATGGATACGTTACGTCATTTACAATTTGCCTGTACCCAATTCCAGTTAGTATTGTACCCACTCTTTAAACCGAAAAGTAACCCCATATCATAATATTGCCACCGCCAAACTTAACAGTTTTATTTCGTTATTTTGGGTGAAGTCTTTTTCCCTTTATCATCGTACAAACAGTCTTCCATCATGGTCTCTTAAATTAAACAGTATTCTAATTCCATCTTGGCCAGTTTATGTATTCTTTAGCAAAATTTATGCGAGCCAGACATTTGTCTCTGATATTAGTGGTTTCTTCACAGGAAGATAACAACCAAGATAAGCCTCAACTGATAGTCGGGATATATATTTTAATTGTTAATGACCTATTTAGGTAGCATTTTTTTACATTTTTTAAACTGTCTTGCTATTGAGTTATCTTGTCGTTGATTCGTTTTACGGGGCATGCGGCCGCACCTTTCTGACGATATTTCTTGAAATTTTTTGATATTATGGATTTATTTATAGAACATTTCCCACAAATTTTCTTTTGCTTAGGACCAGCAGTAAAATCATCTATTATTCTGCTTTTTAACTCTTCAAAAAATTTTATTCTTGGAATTATTTTATAATAATTAATTATAAGATTAAAACATTGAAAAAAAGTAAGAAAATTATAGTCGGTCTCGACCGACTACGCGATACCCTATACCATACGTTTCGAGAATTGGTCTTCGGTCCAACTAATTGGTTATAAAAAATAATCAAAAACCAAATCTGGAATTTTTGTGGAATTTTTATTATTTTTTTTTGCCTGTAGATTTGAAAAAGTTCATTTACTATATTTATATTTCGGATGCTATATTTGATCCTGGCCATATTTGGTGAAGTCACTTCTCTTTTGAAAATACATATACAAACCAAATTTGAGAAAAATGTGTGTAATTTTTTTGTGTTTGATAGGTTTAAGTGAAGATTGAGAAGCAACTTTATATGGGCGCTATGACTAAGAATTGTCCTATCGGGTTTATTTTTAGGTAACTGATTAATGGATATAAGAAACACGCACAAACTCAATTTGAACGAGATCAATATGATAATTTTGATCTTATTGCAATTTAAGTTGATCTTATAGAGGTCATTTGTATGGGAACTAGGTCTGAAAATGGACCGATTTTCACCAATTTCAATAGCGTTCATAATAGGACTGATAGAAGCTCACGTAACAAATTTCATCAAAATATATTCATATTTGCGACCTGCAGTTTGATTTCAAGGTTTGCATGGACACTCAGACGGACGGACGGCCGAACGGACGGTATAATAAAAGATGGGCCTAGGACAAATATTAGTGGTATAGGGTATAAAAATACAATTTCTTTAAAAATAAATTGAAAGAAAATGTCAGAAACTATATATATTTAAATTATGTTTAAGATTTTATACATTTTCTTTCTTTAATCAACTCTGGTACAGAAAATTAAAAGTTTCCATTGTTTTGGCATCACTAAAAAAATTATTTTTTTCGTTTATCTGTTTTTTTAAATTGAATTTTTGTAACAAGATTTGTTATCTGTCGATGGAGAACATACAAAAAAGGGATTTCGCAAAAAAAAAACACAATTTTAGGACTTAATTCAAAATTATTAAAAAAACGAAATTGGCAAATTTTGAATTTTGTAAAAGTTTCCAATGTATTGTGACCCACTGTACAGAACTTATTAAAATTCGTTTTTAAAGTTTCACCTTTTATGGTTCCCAAAATATAGCGACTTGAAACGGGAATAAACCATAAAAACTAAGTTTTTATTATAACTCTTTCTTTCCTTATACATATGAGTTTTGAATCTCTCTGTGACTGTGCGTGACCATGAGTGACTATTTTAAAATTAATCTTTGGTCACAACAAGTCTACGGACTAAGTTTCAAATTGATTGGATGAGGAGAAATGTGGTTTAAATCACTCCGTGACTGTGCGAGAGTATGCGTGACTGTGTGTGACTATCTTAATCTTAATCTTTGGCCACAACAAGTCTATGGACAAAGTTTCATTTCGATCGGATGACTGGAAGAGAGGTTTTAATCTCTTAGTGACTGTGCGTGACTATGCGTGACTGTGCGTGAATGTGCGAGACTATGTCAAAGTTAATCTTTTTCACAGCAAGTCTATCTACCAAGTTTCAGATTGATCGGATTAAAAAAAAGTTTATACGCTCAGAAAACGGATTCATTGTGGCTACCGAATTTATTGCTAACCGCATTACCATAATGGTAATACCCGAATTTCGAGTTGACTGCGATTACAATTCTGTTTTCTTAACAGTAAATATGTAATTCAAAGAGAAAATGGTTAGCTGCTATTAAATTTCTGTTGATACAATCGAAAATATAGTTGTAAATTCTAAAACTGTAGAATTTGTTTTCAGTTGAGTAATTGTAATTTTTAACCCTTTGAATATGACTTATGGATTGATTGTTATACCCTCCACACCACTGTGCAGGGGGTATATATCAGTTTGTCATTCCGTTTGTAATCCATCGAAAAATTATTTTATGACCCCATATTGTATATATACCCCTGATCCTTATAACAACTCGAGCTGATATAGCGACGTCCGTCTTTCTGTCTGTTGAAATCACGCTAATTCACTATATAAACCATTTATCGGGGTAGACTTAAAATAATACTGTTTGCCATTATTTCGACCAGGTTGGTATTGAAAATGAGGTAAATCGGATACTATTGTGCCAAGCTATAGAGATGCCTCTAAAAATTGTTAAAAATTGTTGTAATAATTTGGTATTCAGTTTATCAAATTGTTTACTTTTTTAAATATTTTGTTTAAATTTGTTATAAATAGTGGGATAAGTACAGATATTAATGTAAACGCAAGACCCAGGTGGAGGGTATCAAAGATTCGGCATACCCGAATATCAAACTCTTACTTGTTTTTAATAAAGTTCGTTTTTTCTAAATTGGGAAACGTATATCTCTACATACACGAAGAGTTATACAAAACCAAAACGTAATAACTTTTTTTTACTTGACAGGATACCATTTAGATATATTAAAAGGATTGCTTGGGATACCGAAAAGAGGTTTTTGGATAGTGTAGCGGTAGAGTAGAACCATTATGAGGCTGGTAAATATGTTTGCCGAATCTGGAAGCATCGCACGAAGACCGTACCATCGAGACAACGAATAATTCATGACGATTTAAACTTATTTCCGTACATAGCCCAGTTAAACCCTTTGGATTTGCTTAGTCGCCTGGAATTTTCCAAAAAATTATTGAAATGCCCGAATAAGACAAGAGCTTGATAAATTGCTTGTTTATGTCTGATGAGGCCCATTTTTATATAAACGGCAGTGTAAATAAACACAAGTACTCAATGAGACGGAACTACACCCAGAACGAGTCACTGTGTGGTACGCAGTTTCATCAAGGTGCAATGTGGGGTAATACTTCTTAAAAGAAAACGGTGTAACAGTGACTGTTATTGGGGACCGTTATTTAAAGATGTTGAAGGTGTTTTTTTAAACCCAGAACTGCATCGAAGACGTTTCCGTTTCAACAGCATTTGGTTCCAGCAAGATGAAGCAACTGCACACATAGCCAGACCGGTTATTTCGGAGCTCTAACGAAAATCCCCAAACAAATTAATATCCATAAGCTCCACTTTCTGCTGGCCATCAAGATCACCTGTAGTGCGATTCTGTAAATTTTAACGATTGACAATCGCAAAATATATCGACAGCTATAGTTGTTTGCACTAACGATTAAGTGATTCACTAACTGCACTTTAACGATAGTCAACAAATTTATTTTTGTATTTATTTAAAATGTAAACGAGTGGCATCTCTGTCAAAATAAGCGAAAAACACAAAGAAGAATAGAAAAAAAAAAATCATGTGAGTCCGATCACAGGGGAGATATGTAAACATCTGGTAATAAATAAAATGCAGAAAACAGCGACAAAAAGGTTATTACATATGATAATTTTTTCACCAAACAATCATGTCACACCGATTTGTCTTAATGCTTACATGTTACGCGCTCACATATTACGCTGTTTTTGTGATTGTATTGTGAATTAGAAATTTACGCCCCTGCGCGTATAGATGTTTACACATCAAAAAATAAATCACTTTGACAGGATGATTTTATGTTTATGTTTAATTTCTTTATTTTTTATTAATAGTTTTGTTTATTTATTTGAATATAAAATAAAGAATTGAATATGTTATTTAATTTCTTTTATTTACATATATATATAAAAATTTCTTATAATAAAAACATTTCAGCCTACATATTTAACTTTTTAACGATTTTATAAACAACACAAAAATTGTTGTTGTTTAGATAACAACAACAGCTGACTTTAAGAATAGCGAATATCGTTAAAAAATTTTTTTTAAGTAAATTGCAGTTAAAGTTACTACTAACACATACATAAAATTATACAATACTATGTGTGTTTATTAAATTTATTAATGTGTTTGTAATAAAAAATGAAATTGTTGTTTGTGTTGATATGTGAATTGGCTATAATTGATTAGCATACCTTTCATAGCATAAAATTTCCTAGAATTTGCACTCGAATTTCGAGGGCTGGAATCTGCTAGTATAACTAATTGTTTTTGATGATGATAGACCGTAATTGACCTCCATGCTCATCCACGCACATGCGACACCTGTTCAGAAAATTTTTCATTGCGGCCTGAAGGGTTGAAGTCGGGTTCGCCTCAATTATTGTTTTAATGGACTGTTTCAATTCAGTCAGATACATTGATTTCGTTTTATATACCTCTTCCTTGACATATGCCCATAAAAAAGTCTGGTGCAGTAAGGTCAGTAGCGCGATTCAGTAACTTCTTTTAACGATAATCGAATCGTTAAAAAAAGAAAACAACAAAATTATCGATTTTGGTATTCAGTAAAATAAAACATACAAAACGGCTAAAAAGAAATACCTTTCGTATGAGGCATGTGTGGTCCAAATAGAATTAAACTGACAAGAAATATAGATAATATAGATAAAATTAGTAATATAGATAAATTAATAATATAGATAAAATTAAATTGAATATTGTACACAACAAAAAAAAAATAAATAAATAAATAAATGAAATAAAAAAGTTATTTGAATTTCTTATTGTAGCACAATTAGTGCGCCACCCTGTATAAAGAATATTGAGTTGCTCAAATTACAAATGGAATTTCATTAGTTCTAAGAGTTCACTTATGAAATTTAGCACTAGTGTAGAGAAGATCATCAGCAACCCAAACTGCAGATTATGTGATAATGAGCTTTGCAGAGAAAATATTGGTAAATTGCAAACCGACTAAAACTTTCCCAATCATTTTAAAATAAATTAAAATCCTTCAATATATCGGATTATCTTTTTATGTGACTTACAAAACATAACGATTTTTTTTCTTTTAAATACATTAACACTT
The DNA here is from genome assembly GCA_963682025.1 of Cordilura impudica. Classification (NCBI taxonomy): domain Eukaryota; kingdom Metazoa; phylum Arthropoda; class Insecta; order Diptera; family Scathophagidae; genus Cordilura; species Cordilura impudica. Next base: position 20,219,709 of record OY821520.1, read on the forward strand.
TCTAATATTATTTAGAGAAATAAATCACTTTTTATAAAACAAGACACATCACAAACGGGATTTAATAAAAAAAAAAAAAAAAACGTCTGGGATTAGGTGAAATTGTGCAATTTAATATATAATTTATTTATAATTTTAAGAAAATCAACACCAAAAACTTATGTATGTACCTAATAAATGATGGTATGTACGTATGTATATATTTAGATACATATACATATTAACTTATGACATTGTGTTCCAAGAACCAGTTTATCGTAAAGCGCCAGCCATGGTTTTAGCTGTAAATGCCATAAAATAAGTCAAACTAACTTTTTATAATGTCGACTACCACCACTATCTAACCATTAACATTTTTTAAATGTTATAAAACTTTATACTAACTATTTAAATTAAAAGAATTTACCTAAGTAAAGACATAATCTGTCCGTCTGTCTTGCCTATGGATACATATGTATGTACATATGTACTTATATATTTTGCACAACTAACCAAATGAAAGTGACTTTTTATTTATTTTTTTTTTGTGTGCTTTTTTTTTGGCGTGTGTGTATTTTTTGACAATTACTCGTAAACATAAAACTAGATTACTTTCATTCAATGAATTTAAATTAAAATAAAAAAAATACAAACAAAAAACACACAAACCAACACAATTTCACACGTAATTATTCAATTTGCATTAGATTTCTTCTTTGGAGTCAGATTTTTCGTCCGCACCAAGGAGAAATGTTGATCTACTTTTACTACTTAAAAACTCGTTAGAAACATTTATACATATAAAAGTTAGATGTAAGTATCGAATTCGAGAGTGAATTAAAAAAATTATTATGTTGGATATTGAAGAAATGTACATTTGCAATTTTTATTATAGATAAATTTAAGAGTTTTGGACCATAAGTTTAATTAGGTATGATTATTAGATTATGCGGAAGGATTTTAAAATTAAGTTATAAAAATTATTCTATAAGAATAGCTTCAACCACTTTACATAATTCGTATTTTATGCAGATCTTAATGTTGCTATTTCATTCGTATTTACACATATTGTGTGTAATTATACCCTATACTACTATGAGAGCATTAAGATACGACTTTTTAGCCTGGTTTTTTCTTCAACTCTCGTTTGCAGATGCTACGTAATCCCCGTGCAATTACATTGCGCGTGTTTGGTTGACTACTCAGTGGCAGAGGGTACATATAGGTTTGTCATTCCGTTTGTAGCGCATCGAAATAAATTCCTGAGATCACCAAAAAAATATATTTTCTTGATCCTTATAACAAGGGAAGTTGATTTACCGATAATTTACCGTCTGTCCATCTGTCTGTGGAAATCACGATCAGGCCGTCAATATCTAAGCTAGACCGTTCGTTTTTGTATAAAATCGTTTATTAACATCCCAAAGGAGTTGCTATTTAAAATCGTCAAAATCGGTCAAAGGGTTCACGAGCTATGAATGAAATTTTGAAAAAAACTCTTGAAAAAATAAAATTTTTCAGTGTGTTTGTTGTTTTTCTTAAGATATGTTGTATATGTTGTAATTCTTCGTATTGTTGAAGTCATTACAGTTGTGTGTATATTAATACTGCACGTGTCACATTGGCCGAAGCAAGTTTTACCACATATTTTTTTATCATTAAAATTAAATAATAAAAAAAAAAATTCATAAAAATAAAAAATGGAAAATGAAAAATGGAAAATGAAAAATGGAAAATGGAAAATGAAAAATGAAAATTGAAAATTGAAAATTGAAAAATAAAAAATGAAAATTAAAAATTAAAAACGGAAAATAGAAAGTGAAAAATAGAAAATGAAGAATGAAAAATGGAAAATGAAACTGAAAATGAGAAATGGAAAATGGAACATGAAAAAAGAAAAAAGAAAAATAAAAATTGAAAAATGGAAAAGGGAAAATTAAAAATGAAAAATGAAAATTGAAAAATGGAAAACGGAAAACGAAAAATTAAAAATGGAAAATGGAAAATTGAAAACGAAAAATGAAAAATGGAAAATGGAATGTGAAAAATGGAAAATGAAAAATGGAACATGAAAAATGAAAATGAAAAATGGAAAATGAAAAATGAAAAATTAAAAATGGAAAATGAAAAATTAAAAATTGAAAATGAAAATAGAACATGAAAATGAAAAATGAAAAATGAAAACTGAAAAATGGAAAATGAAAAATGAAAAATTAAAATTGAAAAATGGAAAATGGAAAATGAAAAATGGAAAATAAAAATGAAAAATGAAAATGAAAAATGGAAAATGAAAAATGGAAAATGAAAAATTAAAAATGGAAAATGAAAAATTAAAAATGGAAAATGGAACATGAAAAATGAAAAATGGAAAATGGAAAAATAAAAATGAAAATTGGAAAATGAAAAATGATAAATGGAAAATGGAAAATGGTAAATGGAAAATGAAAAATGGAAAATGGAAAATGAAAAATGGAAAATGAAAAATGAAAATGAAAAATGGAAAATGAAAAATGAAAAATGGAAAATGAAAAATTAAAAATGGAAAATGGAACATGAAAAATGAAAAATGAAAATGAAAAATGGAAAATGGAACATGAAAAATGGAAAATGGAAAGTGAAAAATGGAAAATGAAAAATGGAAAATGAAACACTTAAAATTAAAAATGGCAAATGGAAAATGAAAAATTTAAAATGAAAAATGGAAAGCGGAATATGGAAAATGAAAAATGGAAAATGAAAAATAAAAATATAAAAATGAAAAATGGAAAATGAAATATGAAATATGAAAGGAAAATGGAAAACGGAAAATGAAAAATTAAAAAAGGAAAATGGAAAATAAAAGTTGAAAAATGAAAAATTAAAAAAGGAAAATGGAAAATGAAAATTGAAAAATGAAAAATCGAAAATGAAAAATGAAAAATGAAAAGTGGAAAATGGGAAATGAAAAATGAGAAATTAAAATGAAAAACTAAAAATGAAAAACGAAAGATGAAAATTGAAAAGTGAAAAATGGAAAATGCTAAAAAAATTAAAATTGAAAATAAAAAAGGTGGAGGGTATCAAAGATTCGGCCCAGCCTTGTTTTTACCTTTATTCTGTTAATTTCTTTCATTTGTTCATTCACAAAAAATATACAACTTTTGTGTTTTTTAATTACTTGAAAAAATTACTATTATTATTTTATTATTTTTTTTTTTTTTAATTTAAATAATGCTTAATAAAATCATTTTAAATGAATTTTTTTCAATGGCGATTTATAAAATCACTTGTCACTATGTTGAGACTAGAATAGAAAAAGAAATGTAAAAAAAATCCTCAAAAATAGAAAATGAGACTTTTTTCTACCCCACTTGCTTCTCTACCCGGTTCGCCTACAAACACAAAACGCAAGCCTTTTCACGCAGCGTGGTAACGCACCGCTAAATTCCCTCTATGTGGTCCGGTATAATAAGTTTATACCCATCTTTTATTAAATGGATTCGACTCAGAATCGCTTTTTGAATCGATTTAGTCATGTCCGTTCATCTGCACGTCCGTCCAACTACAGGTCGTATATATGAATATAGTTTGATGAAATTTATAAATCGGTCGTAAGACGAACGCTATTGAAATTGGTGAAAATCGGTGCATGTTCAGACATAGTCAGTCCTCACATAATTGACACCTCTGAGATCAACTTAGATTGTTATAAGATCCAAATTATTATATAGATCGCGGTCAAATTTGGTTTGTATCTGTTTATTACACATCTTAATCAGCAGTTCCAAAATGCACCCTAAGGCTAATCTACACTTAAATCTATCAATAAACAAAAATTTGCGCGGATTTTTCTCAAATTTTTTTTATATATGTTTTCGAAAACATAACTTACTTTACCAAATATGTTCGGGATCAGTCCATTTTTGAGCTATTCTCCATATGAACATAGCATCCCATATGAACTTTTTCAAGGGCAGGCAAAAAATATTATAACAACGCCACTGAAACTTGGTTTGTGCTTATTTTCTCTATCCTCTTAGTTGGACCTAAGACCCTTTCTCTAAATGCATGGAATAGGGTACAGTGTAGTTGGTCTAGACAGACTATAATTTTCTTAATTGTTTTCACTTGTATGCGCGATCTAATCGTATGCATAATTTATGTGAAATTTTGGTTTATAGTGATTTATTTTTTCTGTTATAAAACCAATTTTTTTCTGAAATTATTCTTTATTTGTCAATTCTCACTTCAGTGACAATTAGCAGCATTGATTCAAATGAGAAATTAAAAATAAAAAATGAAAAATAAAAAATGAAAAATAAAAAATTAAAAATAAAAAATTAAAGATGAAAAATTAAAAATGAAAAACAAGAAATGAAAAATAAAAAATAAGAAATGAAAAATTAAAAACGAAAAATAAAAAATGAAAAATAAAAAATTGAAAATAAAAAATTAAAAATTAAAAATGAAAAACAAGAAATGAAAAATAAAAAATAAAAAATGAAAAATGAAAAATGAAAAATAAAAAATGAAAAATAAGTAACGAAAAATTAAAAACGAAAAATAAAAAATTAAAAATAAAAAATGAAAAATAAAAAATGCAAAATGAAAAATGAAAAATTAAAAAAAAAAATGAAATATAAAAAATGGAAAATAAAAAATGAAAAATGAAAAATTAAAAATAAAAAATGAAAAATGAAAAATTAAAAACGAAATTTAAAAAATGAAAAATAAAAAATGAAGAAAAACGAACAACGAAAAATTAAAAATGAAAAATGAAATATAAAAAATGGAAAATAAAAAAATAAAAAATGAAAAATTAAAAATAAAAAATTAAAAATAGAAAATGAAAAATGAAAAATAAAAAAAAGAAAAATGAAAAACGTAAAACGATAAATGAAAAATGAAAATATAAGAAATGAAAAATGGAAGACGAAAAATGAAAAATTAAAAATAAAAAACGCAAATAATAATATTTAGATGACGCTTTTTTTTGATTTTAAAAAAGTGCTATAAAAAAATCTTTAATTATTAGATGTTTACTCATCTCCTCTGTTGTCGAATAAAATATTACTTATATCTTTTAACAAATAGTGTTATTATTACTTCTTTGTTAACCATATATGAAATTTAATTTTTAATGTTTGCACTATATATTAGAGAAGGTCGGACAATATTTTGGACAATTTCAATCTGTTATGTATAATTTTAATCAGAAAATAATATTCATTTTTAAAAAAATTTTAATTTAATTTTATTTTTGCAGCAAATTATATAATTGATTACAATTTTTTTTTTATAATAGAAAACAACTATAGAAAATATGATTGTTAACAAGTTCTTGTTGAATATGAAGAACAAAACTAACAAAATTTTTTTATTAAATTAACTGATACCTTTTTAATTAAAAAAATAATTATATTAACTAAAATGGTATTTACTATGACAATTGATTTGTCGTAATTTTTTTCTGTGTACATATATTTCATGTTTAATTTTGAATAAGCCCATAATGGTGACATTGATAGATTAACAAAAGATATAATTGAATCATTTTGGAATTAATAATAATCAGTCCAATTTTTACCTTACCCCTACACAACGTTCCGCTTTCAATTAAGCTTAATATATACATTAATAATACGTTTTGAAATTCCAATTTTAGAACGAACGAGATAATAAGTTTTTGTGGCCGTTCATGCTTATATCTGCAGACTCTAGATATTAATGGTCAATTTAAAGGAACCATAAGGCAAACTATTTTTCGCTCTAGTTTTTTTTTTAATTTAAATTTGTTTAACTGCAACTTTTTTAATTAATTTTGTTTTCTTTAAATTTCCACCATATTTAATTTTTATAAGATTTTTTTTAGTTAAATTTTCAAAACGAATTGACTTCATTTGTGTTCGACAAGTTTCATTCATTATTTAATAATAAATAATCAAATTTAATATAAATAAAAACAATTATAAAAAAACAACACTGCTACCTAGCAGTAAGAGAACTTAACAACAAAAGGAATTACATGCATATAAAGTCCAAGTTAAGTAAAACATTTTGTTGTACTCGTACCTCGTTTCCCCATTGATTCGTTTTAAGTTATTTTATTTTACTCATGTGACAGAGCATTGAATGCTTTTAAAACTAAGTTAATTTGAATTTAATAAATTCATTAATAAATTCAGTAGAAATAATTTATTACCTGATGAATTTTGAGATACTAAAATTTGGCAAAATTTTGTTTAATTTTTCGCAAATCAAGCAGAAGCGGAAAGTGTTTTAAATTAAATTTTATAGATTAATGCTAATTAAAACATAATTTGTCTATAAGACATCAAAAACAAATGATAATTAAAACATTATTAGCCATAAAAATATCTTTAAAAAGTAAAACATTTTTAAAGATCGAAAAAAAAAAATTATTTTTTTATATTCAAAAATTTTTTAAAATGTTTTAATTTATTTAAGATAAAAAAATGTACTAAAAATTTACAAAAGAATTGGAACAATCTTTGTTTAAAATGTTAATTAAAATTGGAAAGATTATTAATTTTAAAGGAATTAGTATTGGCATAGCGGAGTTTTTATTTTATATCAGAAACCCAAATAATTTAAACCGACAGCTTTTTAAATGAGTTTTTGTATTCAGTGCTTGTTTAGTGCTTAAAACCTTAAACAATATGCTTTGGAAAACGGTTGAGCTATAAAATCAGTCAATATTTCACATTTGAATTTAATAAATAGAAAAAATCATTAAAATTTAAATTAATCAAATTGGATGAAAAATCCGTAGTGAAATGTTTGAAATATCAAAAAATTAATACTTGAAATCCACCTTAAAATATTCCTCTTTTTTCAAATGTTTAAATACAGTGGGTGACAATACATTGGAAACTTTTACAAAATTCAGAATTTGAAAGATAATAAATTTATTACAAAACAAGTAAGAAAATTATAGTCGGTCTAGACCGACTATACGATACCCTATACCATGCGTTTAGAGACCCTATCTCTCAGGCCCAACTAACTGGACATAGAAAATAAGCATAAACCAAATTTGAGTGGGATTTTTATTAATTTTTTTGGCTGCAGATATGAAAAAGTTCATATCGGATGCTATATCTATATGGGGACTAGACCCAAAAATGGACCGATCCTAAATATGTTTGGTAAAGTCTCTTGAATTTAGCAAAAATATATACAAACAAAATTTGAGAAGAATCAGTGCAATATTTTTATTTTTTGATAGATTTAAGTGAAGATCGGGAGGCAGCTCTATGTGGGGCCTATGGCTAAGAGTTGTCCCAAACAGATCATTTTTGGACTACTCATTAATGGATGTGATAAACGTATACAAACCCAATTTGAGTAAGATCTATATGACAATATGGATCTTATGGCAATTTATGTCGATTTCATAGGGGCCATTTATATGGGGGCTAGGTCTGAACATGGACCGATTCTCAAGAAACTTATATACCAAATTTCATCAAAATATATTCATATTTGCGACCTGCAATTTTATTACAAGATTTACATGGACACACAGACGGACGGACGGACGAACGGACGGACGGACAATAAACAGGTTCGAGTTCAGTTATATTTTAAGTTGTGTTTAAGTTGTGTTTAAAATATAACTGAACTCGAACCTGTTTATTGTACATTTCTGCTTTTTCTTACTACACGAGCCACAACACGACTTAAAATATAATATTTTAAGTTGTGTTTAAAATATAACTGAACTCGAACCTGTTTATTGTACATGTTCTGTTTTTTCTTACTACACGAGCCACAACACGACTTAAAATATAACTGAACTCGAACCTGTTTATTGTACATGTTCTGTGTTTTTTTTCAGTACACGTACCAGAACATGAACTTCAAATAAAGCAACACTCAAAAATGTGTGCTTTATGTGTGATTGAAACAAAAAGTATGTGATACAAAAATGTTCGTGTAAATAACGAAATATTAAAACAAACACAATCATGGTTGTGTTGGGCACCGTAGAAAATTTAGAAACGCACATAATTGATATGAAAATAAAGATATGTGTTGGCTGCTTTTGAACAGAACATTGTGTGTTTCATGTGTGTATTTTCTGAACCTTGATAAAAACTCATAAACTCACGCTAAAAGTTAAAAAAAAAGTTCAACTTTGACCCAGAATTCCTTAAAAAGTACTCAATCAATACTAATGAAATTAAAACTGAATCAAGCTCAACTAAATATCTATCTATTAAAAAAAAATTACTAAAATACTTTGGTCGCTTCAAAAGTTCTAGAATTTTGGCCAATAATAGAACGCAGCCACTGTACGTTGTTGTGAAGCAATACTAAAAGATAATGGATACCCCACCAAATATTAAAACCAAAAAAAAAGTTTCCATTACTTTTTTAGAAGAATCTATATCAATAATAGGCTAGGCGATTTTTTGTGACTGATGTTTTGTTCTACCGTTTTATCCCGATTTTGACCAAACTTAAATTATTTGAAAGGCATTTCTTTTTAGCCGTTTGGCAGATTTACAGATTTTTAATTTTTTTCCTTTATTATGAGTAAATTGCATTTAAAATTGCTACTAACACACACATAAAATTACACAATACTACGTGTGTGTTTATTAAATTTGTTAATGTGTTTGTAATAAAGATGAGTTTGTTTTTTGTGTTGATTTGTGAATTGGCTATAAGTGACTAGCATACTTTTAGAGTCTTTGTTTAATGAAAAAATAAAATTTCTAGAATTTGCGCTCGAATTTCGGGGGCTGGAATCTGCTAGTAAAAATTAATACTTCTTTGCTGAAGTTAAGCTGTTTTATATTAATAAATAAAGCAAATTTTTTAATTAATAAAAGAGTTTTTAATTTTACGATCCAATTTTTTTTGGTATTGCCCGTTCAGTCGTTAAAAATATATTTCGTTAAGTGTCCATTGTATTGTCACTCACTGTAGATCGAAGGCTTTAAGCGAAAATTTAAGATCTATAATATTAATAGGCTAGGCGATTTTTTGTTACCGATGTTTTGTTCTACCGTTTTATCCCGATTTTGACCAAACGTATATTATTTGAAAGGTATTTCTTTTTAGCTATTCACCAGATTTACAGATTTTTAAATTTTTTCCTTATTTTAAGTAAATTGCGTCTAAAGTTGCTACAAACACATACATAAAATTATACATATGCTATGTGTGTGTTTATTTAATTTTTAATGTATTTGTTAATGAGTTTGTTATCTTCATTCTCAATGATAATAAACCAAAAAAGTGTTGGTTTGTGAATTGGCTAAGTTGAAAAATAAGGTTGCCTAGAAATTGCACTCGAATTTCGAGCGCTGGAATCTGTTAGTATATTATTAAAACTTGATTAAATCGATATGCAACGAAACGTTGGTATTTGCATTAATAATTTGCAGGTTAATTTGAAAATTTTAACTTTTCCATTCAAACTGTTTTCTTTTATGAAAAAAGAACCCTTATTGCAGAATGGTATTTATTGTATCGAGATATAGAGATTTTTTTTATATCGAAATATTGAGATTTTTGGTCTGACATTAAAGTTCTCGATACAAAGAAAACATATTGAATACACATTACAATTTTCAATTTAACCTCAAATTTATGCTTTAATAAATTCTTTTCAAGTTCTGCTCATGTAAGTATGGATATTGTTTATTTCACTTTAGTAATACGATGATGGTGATCAATACAATAATATTAATGTACAACCGACCAGTTTCACATCATTGCACTTCTGTATGTACATATGTACATAATATGTATATAGTTGGTGTATGTTAAACATAATGGGTGTTAACATGACTTTTATAAATATTTGCAAAAAAGCAATGTAAGCAAAATCATCACAACAAATTGTATGGTTTTTATAATTAACAATTAATATTTGATGCATAACATAAAACCCATGCATATCGTTTTATAACAGGTGTTTGATGGTATTCAAAAAAGAAAAAAAATATATAATAACACCCACTTATCTAAGACGTGATGACGTTTACATTAGACAAACTAAAGAACATTATTGAAACTATAAACTAAATAAGGTGGCTCGAAATTTGCAAGTCTGTTATTTGTAATAGCATCATAATGTTAATACCCCTATTATGTAGGAATGAATACACTTACTTGCATTCAAGTAAGTATTAATTTTTGCAAAGTTGAAAAACGACACTAGTATGGTATCTTTTCTGATTTTGTACTCAATATGAACCGCTAAAACGAAATAATAATATTGACTAACATACTTCCTTCAATGCAATAAGCAAATGAATCGTAAATAAAAATGAACATAATGGATTTTTAATTAAAAAAATACACCGTAAAATAACCAACTGATACATGTAACCCCCACTTCTACGTAATACACTTAGTACATAAACCATAAGTAAATTGCGATCATTCACAGTGAACATTACGGTGGAGTAAATCGAAAATCATAATCATTGTTATATAATATTTTAATAGATAACTAACATGTCTGTATATTTTTAAATTTTTCGTTTTGCTTTTATAATTATTTTGTTTGTTTTTTTTTTTTTTAAATCACTGAACATTGAAATTGTTCTTTATAATAATATTACTATTTTATTCAAATACTGTCTAGCTTATCAGTAGTGTTGAGAAGATTTTTTCATGGGCAAATTTTTTATAGAGTCCAACAAGAACGTGATGAAAATCGATTTTGTAAAAGATTAAAATTCAATTGAAATTATCGTATTTCAAAAACATTCCAAATTCACATAACATCATTCTATATTTCATTTCAAAAAATAAAAGAAGTTGATATAAAAATAAAAATTTTAAAACAAGCAGTCCATTAGATAATTTATCAAGCTTACATTTAATTCTAATGTGGCATAATATATCATGTCGTTTTACAAATAACAATATTTCCGTTCGAAACTTTTAAAATCCAGTAAAACAGCTGTTTTGCTTGGTCATTTAAAAACAGTTGTTCAGTGATGTCATTTTGAAATGGTTTTCATACGTTTCAAGTTTTACTTAGTTCTAAATTTAATTGTTAATTTACCGCATGCATAAAATAAGTAATAACTTTCTAAACGGGGTTTCACACTATTCGATTTTGTCTTAAGATCACTGAAGCGGTTTTAATGTATTCTATTTAAAATATTTCACATGGTCAAAATGTACGAGAATATACGAGGGAGGTCCCAGAAGTTGTAGTTTGAAAAAAAAAAGAATACTTTGGTGAAAAGTGTTAACCTTATACAACACATATTTTAAGTTTCAAAGCGCTACGTTGTTTAGCATTTTTTTTTTATCCTTGAAATGTAAACGATCTCAGTGAATTTGTAAACATGGAAAAAATTGGTCACCGTTATGTAATTCAATACATCCATTTGAAAGTCTCAGAGGAACAAATATTAAAGTCGAGTTAGAAACAATTCTCCGGAAGTCTGCTCCTTCGTTTAAGTTTATAAAATATTGTATGGCACAGTTAAAACGAGGCCGCACGAGCTGCCAAGACGAACACCGGTGTGGTGGTCACGCCAGAAATGGTTAAGAAAATTCACAAAATGGTATTGAATTAAAAAGTGCTCTACATCGCATATTGACAAAAAATTTGGAAATGAGAAAGCTGGCCGCGAGATTGGTGCCGCTTTTGCTCACAATATAACAAAAACAGAGTCGTGAAGATGTTTTAATAGAGTTTTTACGTCGATTCATAACCATGGATCAGACATGAGACAAATGAACACCCAAAACAGTGGACTGAAATGGGAGAATCGTATCCAAAGAAGACGAAGACAGTTCCATTTGCAGGCAAGGTCACGCCGTCAGTTTTTTGGGATGTGCATTTGATCATTTTTAATTGATTATCTTGAAAAAGAAAAAGCAATCAACGGCCAGTATTATGCAAACGTATTACAGCGGTTAAACTATGGAATTAAGGAAAAAGGGCCGCATTTGGCGAAAAACACAATGCACCATTTCACATCCACTATGAATGGTCAAAATCAATGAATTAAATTTCGAATTGCTTCATCACGCACCTTATGCGCCAGATTTAGCTCCCTTGGATTATTTTCTATTTCCAAACTTTAAAAAAACGACTCGGTGGAAAAAAATATGCCAACAATAAAGAGGTAGAGTCTACGGTTGATGGGTATTTTAAACAGCTAAACAACTCTTACTATGAACGTGCTATCGAAACTATTGAATATCTCTGGATAAAGTGTATCAAGCTAAAAGGAGATTATCTTGAGAAATAAAGAAAATTATTCCAAAATTATTTCTTTGTCAGGTCAGGTAGTTCTGGGACCGCTCTCGTAGTTATTTTTTTAAGAATTCAAAAAAAAAAAATTACACCATTTAGTGCCTAAGTCGCCAGTTTCAAAATGATAAAAAAAAACTTTTTTAAGAAAATGTACTTTTCAGAAATGTACTTTCCTTTTTTAGAAAAGGAACTTTTTTAAGAAAAAATATTTTTTTAAGAAAAGTTAATTTTCATGGAAAGATACTTATAAAAAATGAACTTTTTTACGAAAAGTTACTTTTTTAAGAAAATGTGCTTTTTTAAGGAAAGCTACTTTTTTTTTTTAAGAAAATGTATTTCTTTAGCAAAATGATTTTTTTAAGATATCTTCTTTTTAAAAAAATTTACTTGCTAAGAAAGGGTTCTTTTTAAAAAAAAAGTACTTTAAGAAAGAGTATCTTTTAAGGAAAGAAAATTCATTAACAAAAGGTACTTTTTTAAAAACGGGTGTAATTTTTAAGAAAAAGGTTGTGTTTAATAATGGGTACTTTGTTCTGAAAAAGTACTTTTTTAAGAAAAGGAAAATTTTTTTTAAAAGTATACTTCTTAAAAAATAATTTTGCTAAAAATGTACATTTTCTTAAGAAAGTACCTTTCCTTAAAAAAGTAAATTTTCTTAAAAAATTAATAATTGGTGGTTCTGTTTCAGCGATACTTGCTGACTTTGTAATTAGTGATTTGTTGGATCGCGTTGTTTATGAGAGTGGTTTTGACCCCACTTTGATTGTCAAATATGTTGATGATACGTTGATGTTTATTCCAGAGGATGAATTGGAGAACTTTTTATACCCTATACCACTATGTGGTTTGGGTATAATGACTTTGTGCTGCTGTTTGTAACAACCAAAAATATTTGACCCAGACCCATCTTTAATTATACCGATCGAATCAGAATCACTTTTTGAGTTGATTTAACAATGTCCGTCCGTCCGTCCGTCCGTCCGTCCGTCTGTGTGTCCATGTAAAGCTTGTAATCAAACTGCAGGTCGCAAATATGAATGTATTTTGATGAAATTTGGTATATAAGCTTTTATCGGCCGTGGAATGAACGCTATTGAAATCGGTGAAATTCGGTCCATGTTCAGACCTAGCCCCCATACAAATTACCCCTATGAAATCGACATAAATTGCCATAAGAGCCAAATTGTCATATAGATCTTACTCAAATTGGGTTTGTATGCATTCATTACATCCGTTAATGAGTAGTCCAAAAATTATGCCTTTGGCCCCATACAGAGCTGCTTCCCGATATTCACTTAAATCTATTAAAAAACAAAAATATCACTGATTCTTCTCAAATTTTGTTTGTATATGTTTTTGCAAAATACAAGAGACGTTACCAACCGTGGTCAGGATCGGTCCATTTTTGGACCTAGTCCCCATATAGATATAGCATTCGATATGGACTTTTTCATATCTGCGGCCAAAAAAATTAATAAAAATCCCACTCAAATTTGGTTTTTGCTTATTTTCTATGTCCAGTTAGTTGGGCCTAAGAGATAGGGTTTCCAAACGCATGGTATAGGGTATCGTATAGTCGGTCTAGACCGACTATAATTTTCTTACTTGTTTCATATGCTCAATAATTATAACAATTCAATTCAATTTACGATGGAGGCTGAACAAAACAATATGATATCATATCTTGATTTGTTGATCCACAGAAAGGTCGATGGCACCGTAGAGACTTCCATCTATCAGAAACCAACGTCAAAGAATCGATTGCTAAATTATGAATCTTCTCATCCATCAAACCAAAAATTAGGTGTTGCGTATGACTTGATATCAAGATTTTTGTTACTATCGTCTGACGCACATATTGGTGATGCTAAGAAGCGACTTTATGAAATTATAAAATCAAATGGTTACCCTGTTGGATTGATTGCTCATTTGATTAATAAATTTTTGAAAAAACGAGATAATCCAAACTCAAAACTTCTGGTAAAATTCAAAGGTTTGGTATACACACCGCATCTATCTGAGAATATTCGCAATTTGTTAATACGTTATGATCAAAAATTGGATATTGGTTACCGACCGTATGCAAATGTTAGTAGAATCCTAACAAATTTGTACCCAGGGCTACCACATTTGATGAAATATGGAGTTGTATATATGTTAAAATGTAAAGATTGTACTGGTGAATATGTGGGACAAACGGGACAACAACTTTGTAAAAGAATAAACCAACATAAAAATGATATCAAATATTATTCATCTGACAAAAAATATTAAACTGGAGCTGTCCACCATTCCATTTCCCTTGGTCATAGTTTTGATTATGACTCAACGACTGTATTGGCAACGCAAAAACAATACCATAAACGGATTATATTGGAGTCGATTAACATTCATCAGAGGCGAAGATCCAGTGTGAATCTACGATCTGACATTGATAATTTAAATCCAGTCTACACTCAATTATTGGACCTTTTGAAAGAAATTAAGGGTTAAAAAAACTGTGCCTCATAACAAATTTATTTAACTATTCGTGAACACCATGTATTTTACTTAAGTTCTACACCTGTTGTATTTTTATTTATTTACTTTACTTCTAACGTTTTTATCAATAATTTTGGATGCAATTTAATGATTGAGAAAAATTATTAGTATGGCGATAACGAAAAAAAACTTTTGATGTGACAATTTATCTGAATAATTATATATTTTGTGAGTCTCATATTGTATAATATTACACTTTTGTGTGGTAATGTTCCCTTTAATGATTATTTTAGTGGTTTGGTGCTGATGAGGGGATCAAATAAATCCCGAAATATTCAATAAAAATCTGAATTTGATCCATTGGCAGAAATCTTGTTTTATTGAAAACGAATTAAACTTTAGTTTCACAATTAAAAAATACTTTTTTTTTAAAAAGTAAATTTTCTTAAATAAGTAAAATTTTTTAAATATGTACTACCTTTTCTCAAAAAGTACATTTTCTTAAAAATTACATTTTCTTAATAAGAACCTTTTCGTAAAAAGTACCTTTTCTTTAAAATTATGTTTTAAACGCCTTTTCTAAAAAAATAGCTTTTCTTAAGAAACTAAATTTTCTTAAAAACTACTTTTCGTAAAAAAGTACCTGTTCATACATCCTTTTAAAGAAAAGCTCCTTTTTACGAGAAGGTTCTTATTGAGAAAATGTACTTTTTGAGAAAAGGTACTTTTAAAGAAAATTTACTTTTTTAAAAAAAGTTACTTTTGAAAAAAATGTGCATCTTAAAGAAAATGTATCAATTTTAGAAAATACTAGTAGATTCCAGAACTCGAAATTCTAGGAAATTTTATTTATTTATTAAATAAAGACCCTATAGCCAATTCACAAATCAACACAAAAAACAAACTCATTTTTATTATAAATACATTACAAAATTTAATAAACACAAACGTAGCATTGTATAATTTTGTGTGTGTTAGTAGCAATTTTAAGGAAAAAAATTAAAAATCTGTAAATCTGCAAATCGGCTAAAAAGAAATACCTTTCAAATAATATACGTTTGGTCAACATCGGGATAAAAATGTAGAACAAAACATCGGTCACAAAAAATCGCCTAGCCTATTAATGTTATAAATACTTTTTAGAAAGATAGACAGATAGATAGTTCGTTATTTCATTTTATAAAATTATTTACAATAAAATTTATAAATTAAATTGAAATGTTGAACTTACGACAATGACATTACGTCGTCTGTCGCAGGTTTGAGTTAAATTTTTTTTTAAATATAAATAGAAATAAAAAGATAAAACTAAAATTTAAAAAAATTTTCAAATCAGCGGAATTCATTTAATATTAACTTCTTATATGATAAGGCATTGATAATAAGTTACAAAATTACTCCAGTTTTCATCTCCCACACCATTTAAAGCATTTATAATTTCGTTCTCCGTTAAAACCACTTTTCCAAAAAATCTTTTCCTATATTCTTTTAAAATCAGACATCTTCCCAAAAAGTGGGTTACATTTTCAACTTCATTTAGATAACATAGCGAACATGTATTACTAGAGTTGTTTCTGTTAAAATAATTGCCATTCAGAACGATAAGACCACATCTTGCCTTGAATATCCATGATATCTTGCTTCTTTCATATATTTCTTTAAAATATGTTTTGCCAATGTTGTGGTCGAGCGACTCGTAGATTCTTGCATTGCTTTGCAAAGACTTTATCAACATTTTTTGGTAGTTATGATTTCTAATCTGGCTGAACAAACTAGCAAAACCATCAGACCAGAGATTTATATTAAAGTTTTCTATCGTCCACTCTAGCCTATAGTGTCTACCTAGTGCATTTAGATCTTTAGCCCAATATACAGTACTGTCGAGAATTTTCATAGACAATTTATTTGGGAGTCTGTCATTTTTGTATTCAAAAAATTTCGTATCTTAAATGGAAATCAAGCGTATACAGATGACTACTACCCAAACCGGTTTCTAGCATTATACAGTAGGTGGGTTTGCAGTCTGGTAACTTAAAAATTTTTTAATAAAAAATATCTGCAATTTGTCAACTTCCTCAAAAAATATATTTTTAAGACAATATACTTTTTTAAAGAAAGGGTTTTTTAAAACGTACTATTAAAGAAAAGGTCAAGAAAATTTATTTTTAAGAAAATGTTATTTTTTAGAAAAAGTACTTTTTAAGAATATTTACCTTTTTGAGAAAATGTATTTTTCTCTTTTAAGAAAATATACTTTTGTAAAGAAAGGTACTTTTTTAAGCAGAATCACTCTCTGAAGAAAAGGTGCATGAAAATTTTATGCGATGCTATTTATTATATTAATATTTAGAAGTACGAGCGATAATTTCAGGAAATTAAGAATTAATCAGCCAGCGTTACAGTTACAATTTTTACGATTAAAAAGCAGTTATATCAATTAGCAGATTCCAGCACTCGAAATTCGAGTGCAATTTCTAGGCAGCTTTATTTTTCAACTTAGCCAATTCACAAACCAGCACTATTTTGGTTTATTATTATTGTGAATGAAAAAAAAACTCATTAACAAACCCATTAACAAATTTAATAAACACACACATAGCATACGTATAATTTTATGTATGTGTTAGTAGTAACTTTAAATGCAATTTGCTCAAAATAAGGAAAAAAAATTAAAAATCTGTAAATCTGGTGAACATCTAAAAAGAAATACCTTTCAAATAATATACGTTTGGTCAACATCGGGATAAAAAGGTAGAACAAAACATCGGTCACAAGAAATCGCCTAGCCTATTAATATTATAGATGTATGAAAACTTCCGACAAAACAACTGTTGATGTTGTGAAAAATTCCGTTATTTTTTTTTTTTAATTGGCGATGTGTATGACTTTCCATAAATTATCGATCCTCTATTTATTAAATTAATTCAAAATTTTAAATTGAAAATTTCTTCAAAACAATCTATAAACGATTATCTTGGCTACAATAAATTCGAATTAAATCCATCAGCTACATATCGCACCTGTACCTCTAAAGTGAGTCAACTCAAAATTTACAAATTTTCAGTAGAGGCAAAAAACGGTTTTTTTTTAAATATTTACTATAAAATTTAAAAACTGTTGTTTAATTGTAAAAATTGCGAATAATAAGTATACAACAATAGTAGTAGTAGCGATTTTTTCAGTGATCATCAAAAATATCAAGTTTTTTGGGCGCAACTCATAATACATATGTCTTTTTAGTGGATTCTAAAGAAGCTACTCTTATAACACAAAGAGGGTTACAACTGTATTTTTTTTTACGAAAGACTAGAAAAACCGATGTAAGATTTTTACAGTGAATAGATATGACCACTGTGTATCGTTTTCTTGCAAAAAGTGAAAATTGAATAATTTTGAGTTGACTCACTTTAGATGTACAAGTGCGATATATGTCTATCTCAATTAGCTCAGTGGAATTATTAAAAATATTCAGTATAAGTTAATTTAAATCAAAATAAACTAAAACATTTTAAAATATATTCTAATGTCAGTCAGCGACATTCAACAGCTTCATAATAACACTTAACAAAATAGCAGAAGTTTTAAAGGGATTAAAAATTAACATTTACACCTAATAAATTTATCTATTAATTATTGTCAAAAATCGTGTATTGTTAGTAAGCCTTTAACACATAAACAATTGAACTGCTTTGAATTGGGTTTTTTTTTTCTTCTAAAGTTCATGGTATCTTCCGTTAACATTAGAGATTGTAACTATTTTGTTAAGAAACAAAAGAAAAAAAAAAACAAACATATCTAAACTTTAATGTTGAATGTTAAGCAAACCCGCATTCAGACTGGCAAACAAACGAAACAAAAATAAAAAAACACAATTTGAAAAATGTCAGCAATTGTTATTTAAATTTTACATTTAATGTGCCAAAGTAAACTTTTGAAATTTGAGGTGTAGCTTCAACACAAAAATTTTAGTTATTTTAGTATTGAGGTTTAATGTCTTTCAATTTTTTATATTTACTAATTGAAAACCAACCTACCTACTCATATGTCTTTAACAAATTAGCATTTAAAAAACATTTGGGTTTCTTTTAAAAAAATTTTTTTTCTGTATAAACGTGTGTTGGCATATTAAATAGGCTGAAAAACATACTACACTGCTATAGATTTCACTTTACATACATACATAAAATAACAAAATAATGAGTCAATGAATAAAGTGTATGAAGAGAAATGTCAACACTTAAGAAAATGTTAAAATAATAAAAATAAATTATAAAAATAGTAAAATGTAATAACTTAATACCTGAAAATTATTATTTTTAATCGATTTCCTACTTTCAATAATATAAATTATATTTTGACTTATGACGAATATAATATTTTTATTTTATTATAATTTTTATTTTATTTATTTTTTTTGTTTATCTAGTACAACACTTTCTCCTATAAAAAAAAAACTTACATATGACTGTATATGGAAAGACTAAAGGCATGTTTTTGTTTTTATTTTTATTTAAAAAACAAAAACAACAACAAGTAACATCTTTTGATGGAGAAATATTTCTATTGTCGTTGAAAAACAGAAAATAAAATTAATAAATTAAAAATGAATTTACTTATATAAATATATATTGTGTATAAGCAACTTACTCCCATCCCAACACACAAAAAAAACCTTTAAAACTTGCCGTATGATCTTGGTAATAATTAATACAATATAGCTTCTTTTATTATACATATAAAAGTCATAACAAAACACGCTATGGTACACATACCACATAGTTACTGCAAATTAAGTTTTAAAAACCCTACTTTGTGCCATACAAATTATGGCTTAAAACTCACTTGTAATTACCAGTGAATTAATGTATTGACGAAGAGCTACAGCTCCTCAAAATCAAGATTCAAGTTATATGTATTTACTACACTCTTATGTAGTACGATACGGAATTACATCATAACTTTTGCAAACACCAGCAAATATAAAAAAAAATATTATTCATAGAAATATTCAAGATGGGTTAAAACAAACCAAAGACAAAACATAAATCAGAAAGCATATTGGTCATTGTCGGGCGGGTAAAGCAATGAATTCAATTACAATCGATACATTTTTGGGAGCCACAGCAGAACTATAAAATTATTTTTTTTTTTAAATATATTTTGACTAAGAAAAGTGGAAGCTTTTCACTGAAATAGATGAGATTATACAAAGTAATAAAACTGCCAAATCGGAATGTGATGTGGACTAAAGGGCTAAGTCTCGAGTTATAAAGTTCGTAATTAAAAGTATGTAAGGGCAAAATGCAACTTTAGAGAATTACCATGATTACCTGTGGATTTATGTTTAGAAATAGTGTACAAAATTTCAAAAGGATCGCTCAAGTAGATTTTGAGTTATGATGTTCACAGACTTGAAAAATGTTGTTTGCGAGAAAAGCCACATAAGTGGGGGATCAAATTGTTCGTGCTTTGTGAATCAAACGTTTTGAAATCGCGCCGGATATAATAATATCTTACCCGGTACACCGGACCTTTACTTTATTTTGATAACTTTTACACCTCGCTGCCACTTTTAGCATATTTACGAGCCAGAGGAATTTATAGTTTGGGAACAGTGAGAGGTACTTAATTCTTTTTTGGCATATTCCTTGTTGGTCATGATTTCCTTTTATATTTATAGCCAATCGTATTCCAGCGTGTAAATTGCCGACCGACAGCGAAATGAACAAAGAGCAGAGAGGATTTACCTCAATCAATGGAGACGACGTGAATACTGTGTTATGGAAAGATAACAAATGTGTCCACCTGGCATCGACATATGTCGGTATTGAACGCTTCAGAAGAACTGGTCATGACGAACAACCATCAAACTCTCCTCGATATGATAAAAAGGAGAAGAAATTCATCGAAATCAACTGCCCTCAAATTATCCGAGAATACTATGCTCACATGGGTGGAGTACATCTTATGGATGACCTCATGGGTCGATACCAAATTCGAGCTAAAACTCGGAATATTATGATAAGATTGTTGTACCATTTCGAGGACATGGCCTCTACAAATGCTTTCATCTTATACAAACGTTTACATGCCAAGAAGGCAAATGCTTCCAATAATATGTCCGATGATGAACTGCTTCTACAGCTTCCAGGTTTCCGTAAGGAAATTGCTGCTGGACTTGTTTCCTTCAAAAACAAACGGTCTGTAGGTCAACAATCATTTGTTCATAATCTAGATGAGCCTTTATCACCACAGCCTAGTAAATCAGATGTTGGGAAAAGAGCTGTTCATCAAGTTGTTGATGCTCGGTTTGATGGTGTCAATTCCTGTTTGGGTGGATAGAAAAGCCAAAAAAAAAAGTGCAAACATTGAAAAAAAAATCTGACACCCACATCGTTTGTTCCAAATGCGACCTGCATCTGTGTACGCAGATCGATAAAAAATTGTTTCTGGGACCACCACCCACCATCGAAAATAATATGTATTTTAATTTTGTTGCTCCTTTCTTTGAATAAAACATTTTTTATAGACTAAATTTGCTTGTGATGTTTTCTTAAATGCAAACCGGCAAGACCGTCTGCAGACGGTGTTTACTATTTTTCACCTGGCGTTCTTTCAAAATGTTTTTTTCACTTGAAAATTAAAACTTACATTTCTTTTGACTATATCTACCTGAAAAAAAAATATTGGCTTCATCCGATCATTTTTACGGTCTTGCTGACTAAGAGGGTTAAAGTGTTTAACATATACGATATACAAAACAAGTAAGAAAATTATAGTCGGTCTAGACCGACTATACGATACCATATACCATGCGTTTAGAGACCCTACCTCTTAGGCCCAACTAACTGGACATAGAAAATAAGCAAAAACCAAATTTGAGTGGGATTTTTATTAATTTTTTTGGCTGCAGATATGAAAAAGTTCATATCGGATGCTATATCTATAAAGGGACTAGGTCCAAAAATGGACCGATCCTGATCATGTTTGGTAAAGTCTCTTGTATTTTGCAAAAATATGTACAAACAAAATTTGAGAAGAATCAGTGCAATATTTTTGTTTTTTAATAGATTTAAGTGAAGATCGGGAAGCAGCTCTATATGGGGTCAAAGGGATCATTTTTGGACTACTCATTAGTGGATGTAATGAACGCATACAAACCCAATTTGAGTAAGATCTATATGACAATTTGGACCTTATGGCAATTTATGTCGATTTCATATGGATAATTTGTATGGGGGCTAGGTCTGAACATGGACCGATTCTCACCAATTTCAATAGCATTCATCCCATGGCCGATAAAAGCTTATATACCAAATTTCATCAAAATATATTCATATTTGCGACCTGCAGTTTGATTACAAGCTTTACATGGACACACAGACGGACGGACGGACATTGTTAAATCAACTCAGAAAGTGATTCTGATTCGATCGGTATAATTAAAGATGGGTCTAGGTCAAATATTTTTGGTTGTTACAAACAGCAGCACAAAGTCATTATACCCAAACCACATAGTGGTATAGGGTATAAAAACAGAACATGTTCTTGAACGCGTACATCCAAAAATTAAAACGTTATCGACTCGCTATCGAAAAAACAGAATTAAGTCATAAACAACATATAAAATTTCTCTGTTTTCTAGTTTTTTACTTTCTTATTTTTATTTTTTTTTTAACTTTTATTATTATCTTTTCATTTTCATTTTTTTATAACTGCTAATTAATTACTTCAGATTTTTCAAATAAATTTGGATAAAACAAATGTCGTTATTAAAGGGGTGTTTGCGATTTTTCCGATCGCGAGTGAATAATGTTTTAATTTTTAGATGAATGCGTTCAAGAACATGTTCTGTTTTTCTTTTAGCAGTACACGTGCAAGAAAACGAACTTAAAATAAAGCTACACTCGAATCTGTGTGGTTTATGTGTGTTCGAAACAAAAAATTCATGCTAGAAAAATGTTTGTGTAGATAACGAAATATTAAAACGAATGAACACACATAATTAATATGAAAATAAAAATATGTGTTGGCTGCTTTACAACAGAATATTGTGTGTTTGATCTGTGTATTTTCTGAACTTTGCTGAATTCTCGTTTTTTTTTTTAAATTGCATTTATATATTGCAGATTTATTAACTTTTCAGTACACAATCGCTGAAGTCTGGACTAAAGATTAAAAATGCCTGCTGTATCTATTTATTAATATGTGAAGGAAATTTTTTTCATCCCTTTTTAAGCATGATGCATGCACGGAGCAGTGTGAAAATTGGCATAGTTATAGTTCATATGGAGGAGAAATGCAGAATTTTAAAATTTATGTATAATATATGTTAAAAATATTTTAAATTTACTAAAAAATAATATATAATTATAAATATTTTTATAAAAGCCTAAAGGTATGCTTATCAATTTTAGCCAATTCACAATTCATCTAAGTTTATTTTAATTATATAATATGTTGAATGTGAATTTCCTAAAATTGATTAGCATACCTTTAGGCTCTTAAAAATTATTTGTTTTTATAAATTTTTTATAAATAAAGGTTAAAAAGCCATTGAAAGAGAAAAATTGAAAGAAAAAATAAAATGTCCTAGAATTTGCACTCGAATTTCGAATGCTGGGTTATGCTAGTTAATTATAAAATTCAATCAAATGTTTCTATTAAAGTTAATTTTCTTCAAACATATATAGTAAAAAATCAAAATCTATAGATTACTAGACAAGATGATGTCTTGTGACCGCTGTAAGTTTGTCAGTTTGAGTCCCATTTTGACCAAACATCCCTCATTTGCAAGGTATTTTTTTTCTAGCTGTCCACCAGATTTACCGATTTTACATTTATATATATATATATTTTTTTTGGAGTAAAATGTATTTAAAGTTGCAACTAACACATATGTGACCTTCTCCGAGAAAAGGGACCTAGTGTGTCAAAAAACGGGTTGTGTCAAAAACGGTCGATTCTGGTACCTAAAGGGGTGTAGATACTTTAAATGCGTTCTTTTCTCTTAACTTAATTTTCACACACTAGGTCCCTTTTCTCGGAGAAGGTCACATATATACAATATTGTGTGTTTGTTTATTAAAGTTGTTAATGTGTTTGGAAAAGACCTGTGTTGAATTGAAAAATAATTTTGGACATAAACCAACAACGACAATAAAAAGTACTGAATTGTGAATTGGCTAAAATTGACTAGCATACCCTAAAGTCTTATAAAATAATTTGTTAAATGAAAAAAATAAAATTTCCTAGAATTTGCACTCGAATTTCGAAGGCTGGGATCTGCTAGCTATATGCTAAAATAAAGTGACATGCATTTATTTGAAAATGAACAGGGTTATAACTTTTTTGACTAAAAATTTCCCAGGCACTATGTTATGGGGAATATTATATTGATAATAAAAACCTACAATATATTAGGTCAGTTCGAAACAATAACCTAAAACCTTCCAAGATTAATAAAATTTTTTCTTAAAATCTTGCACTATTTTCACACCTCATTCTGCAGAGATGTTGCTGCGCTGCTGTATATTAATTGCAGACGGTTATCGCAGTGCCGTAAAAACATTATTGAGCCTTCTTAAATGGTGTAAGACAGTTTTTTATTAATGAAAAGTTATTGCACGAAAACCATACTTCATACCATGGACCACATATGAATTTAAAGATAGGGAGAAGCTTTTTCCGATAATTTGGTAGAAGAATAAACGCCAAGATGCCAAATATTGCTCTAGAATTCCATCGGCCATTACTCGATCGTGGTAATAATTTAAAGTTAATGAATGATAACCTTCCATTTTCATTATAATACCTGAATGCTTTACCGAGCTCAAGAAAGGAAATTGCATATCATCACGCCATTTACGCCCGTATTCATAATCAATTTCTAGCAGTTGGCTAACTTTTTTTCATACGAAAATTTCAAAATTTGTGTGAAAAAAGGTTAGCCAACTGCTAGAATTTGATTATGAATACGGGCGTTAATGTCCATACATTTAATAACTACATCGTTTTGATTAAAGGTATTCATACCCTATGCCACTATGTGGTCAGGGTATAATGACTTTGTGCTGATGTTTGTAACTATCAAAAATATTTGACCTAGATCCATCTTCTATTATATTATCTTCTATTTTATTATATTATATTATATGAGAATCACTTTCAGAATCACTTTCTGAGTCCGTCCGTCTGTATGTCCATGTAAACCTTGTATTCAAACTACAGGTCGCAAATGTGAACATATTTTGATGAAATTTGGTGTATAAGTTTCTATCGGCCATAGCACGAACGCTATTGAAATTGGTGAACATCGGTTCATGTTCAGACCTAGTGCCCATACAAATGACCCCTATGATATCGACTCGGTTAAATTAGGTCTGTGTATGTTTATTGCATCCATTAATCAGTAGTCCAAAAATAAACCCTATATAAAGCTGGTCCCGATCTTCACTTAAGTCTGTCAAAAATAAAAAATATTGCATGTTTTTCAAAAAAATAAGTGACTTTACCAAATATGGTCAGGATTGATCCATTTTTCGACTTAAGCCCCATATAAATATAGCATCCAGTACGAACTTTTTCATATCCGAAGGCAAAAAAAACTTGCCATTCAAACTTGGTTTATGTTTATTTTCTATATCTAAATAGTTCGACCAAAGGATAGGGTCTTTAAACGCATGGTATAGGGTATCGTGTAGTCGGTCTAGACCGATTTTAATTTTCTTACTTATTTTTTTTTAAATTAAAAAAATTATTTTATTTTTTTATAACTAGCGCTATTAGTTTTATTCAAATTTAGTGCATTTTGGAGTACGGTTTTGTGTTTTTTGCTTGAAAAAAGTTGGCATTGCGGAATAAATCCCTTCGCCTATATTCTGGCCTGATATAGCGATAACACATTATTATATAGGAAAAGGTAACAATACTCCAAACCTCTATTTGAGGTCTAATGAATAATTGTAAAACAAATTTTCTGAAAAACATCTAAAGAAGCCGTTATTGAAGAAAGTGTTAAAATCTATTAAAAAGATTGGAACTTTGACTGTGTAAAAGCTGATGATGGTTTAAATACCACAGAATGCCTACGGAAGTTTATATGTATACTATGGTGGCCCTCCGTCTCACCCCCTAGAAATATGCGAATAGCAACAAAACTGAGAAATACAAAGTTTTGGGTCAATCAAAAAAAAAAATTTAGAGGTGCCTCAACGCGACTGAAAATTTCAAGTTTGTTTATATGGGGAAATTATGACTTTTTTTAGATTTTACGATAATTTCGTTCTATAGTTTAATTTTATCGACAAGTTGTTATATGAATCTATTTCAGTACTAAATTGTCTCTTTCAAAATCGAATAAAAACTCGCCAAGAAATTGCAAATGTCCATTTTTGTGCCAAACAAATTGTGTCGTGAAATTTGACGGAAATTTTTTCAACTTTAAGAAATTAATTAAAACCTTAATTTTTTTCGTCTCTATACCTATGAGCACTCAGACATGAAGTATTGTTTTATTACCACGTTTTTAAACTATTGCGAAACGAGACCAAAGATGGAAAATTTTTTTGATAAAATTTTGAAAACTCCCTTTTTAAGTTTTAAAAAATTTTCTTTAACAAAATTTCAAAAATGGATCTGGCACTTTAAAGTTTTGTTAAATATATGTTAGAGATTAACTGTGTGGATTTTTAAGTAAATTGTTCTGCGAGAATTTTTTTACAAAGAATTTTTTTTGCGGATTTCGAGAAAAATTTGTTTTTTTGTGAAATATTCAATAAATGTACTCTTTCTAAATACTTTGTATCAAAAATTTTTCAGTTTTCTTCTTTTAAATGTTATATTTTATCTTAATAACCTAGGTTTGCGGACAAAAATAATATGACCCATCATCCCTTTTGTAATTGGGGTCACATATAATAAAAGACAATTTATTCAAATAATTCAAATATTTTGTAAATGCTGTTGAATTTTTAGATGTGACGCTTAAAATACAATTACCAAATGTGCAGGTCTTCCATGTGAAAAATTTGGAATAAATCGAACAACGTCAACCCATGCCTTGCCAAGGCCATACTTTGAATTTTGGCATATTTAAAAAAAGTAAGAAAAAGGGTCAAAATGATCCAAAACCCAGCAGTATTTGCATAACATTTGAACTTTTTACTTAATCGTTCTATACTAGTTTGGGGTCATTTGTGGCGCCAAGTCCAAATGGGTTATTGACGGCGAATTATAAAATCATCATAATCATCAAATCATAAAAATCAATTAATATAGCACAATTTTATTTCCCAACCCACAGTAAGGGTTTCATCTAGGGTTGATGGTAGCAATATAAATTTTATAGTAACTGAGCATTTTCTATTGTCATAAAATATTTATTGTTAAGGCAATAGAATTGTAATTGATATCACCTCTGAATTTGGTTACTAACTTCATCGCAGTTCGATTGGCAATAAATTTGGTAGCCACAACGAATCTGTTTTCTGTGTGTATTTTTTTCAGATTTAAAGAGTATTGAATTATATTTTCATTATGTGATATGATAAATTTGAATCTGTATATTCATATATTCATATCTTTTTAAATTTAGTCAGTTATTAATTAATTATAATAAAACATTATTTCGTAAGTTTCTTGATTTTAAAATTGATACACAATGATTTCTAATTTTTTTTCGAGTTATTTAAAAAATTTTGTAGTTTCTAAAGACAAAAGATAATAATAACATAATTTTTTTTTTCCAAAAAACTAAAGTAATTATGAAATCAATTGTTAAAGAAAATCATTACAAATATTTCAAATAACTTGCAACTAGATATATTTTTTAAATTAATGAACGCCCTGCGCGTAATTACAACAACCGTCAATCAAAAAGACCAAATTACGAGCAATGTTAAATTATTTATATAGTTCAAGATTGACTTACAATTTGAATGCAAAACATAGTTGGTAACTTAAATCTTTTTTTTTTGTTTTTTTTTTTTGTTTTCAAAGTTCACACTAGTCATTCGCTATTATGCCTAAGTAAAAGTTACAAGGTCTTTGGCTACGTGATGTGAATTGACCATCTTCATTATGAATAAGTAGTTTCAATAAAACTTATAAGTCCTCAAAACAATTGAAAAAAAAAAAAAAATACATTGCAAAACTATTGCAAATATTATTTTTCGATTGTTTTTTAATTTATTTTTTTCTTTTTTCTTCCTTTCATAATTCGATACAGACTTTATATGTACTCATATGTATGTACATATGAAGTGCTCGTATGTACGTAGGGTATACAAAATTGAAAAGTTCAATTGATCCATGTTTGGCCTGAAAACATTTATAGATATTGTATATTTAATAAATTTGCCTGAATAGTGTTAATAATAACTTTTTCCATATTTCTTTTAAGTTCCTCTTCTCCGACTTCTATTTTTGTAGTTTAATCATTAGCATTTCTTTTGTTTTTTGTTCATGTAAATATTTTTAAATTTATTACAGAGATTTAAAAGAAATAATACAATTGAAAATTTATTCAACTGTTATAAAATTTTATCTCTTTAGATGAAAAAGAAAGTTTTTAATACAAAGCGAATGATCGATTATCCCAAAACAAAATATTTTAATGACTGAGTTTGATATTTTATTTAAATGATACATGGGAGTATTTGTCAATATTTAATTTGTAATAGAATTGTTATGCAAATTTAAATTTTGTTATCATTTCAAATATGATAACATTTTCATTAATTGTTTTGCTTTTCGTTTCTTGCTAATAAATATATGTACATATAAATTAACAATCAATTCAAAACCGGCTCAGAGTTAGACTGTCTAATTTAAATAAAGCTTAGTCCATTCAATCTAATAAAAGGAATCAACTAATTGTTTTAAATATCCAAGTTACTCATTTATAGCTTGAAATATTGCTTTCAAATGTTTATCTCAAATTTCTGTTGGAAAATAACATTCGTCTTTCCAAAAAAGGAGCTATATTGTCATTTTATTCATTTTATTTAAATTTGTAGTGTTCCGTAGCAAAGCATAACAAAAATTAGAGACAACTTAATTGATTAAAAAATGTGCACTAAAAATTGAATATTTTTTAAAAATCACCCATTAAACAGATGCAAGATATTCTTTAAGTAACAGGTAGGGAATATTATCTAACAAAAGCTAACCCATAAAAACAAAATTTTTATTAAAATTCTTTCGTGACTGTGCGTGACTTTGCGTGACTATCTTAAAATTAATCTTTGGTCACAACAAGTCTATGTATCAAGTTTCAGATTGATTGGATGAGGGGAAATGGGGTTTAAAGCACTCCGTGACTGTGCGTGACTATGCGTGACTGTTTGTGACTATCTTATAATTAATCTTGGACAAAGTTTCAGGTCAATCGGATGAGGGGAATTGAGGTTTAATCTCTCCGTGACTGTGCGTGACTATGCGTGACTGTGCATGACAATGTCAAAGTTATTCCTTTCTCACAGCAAATCTATCGACCAAGTTTCGGATCGATCGGATAAGGGAAAATGGATTTTAAAGCACTCTGTGACTGTATGTGACTATGCGTCACTGTGCGTGACTACCCCAAAATAAATCTATAGTCACAACAAGACTATGGGTCAAGTTTCAGATCAATTGGATGAGGGGAAATGGGGTTGCCCCATGGCAGATAGACAGACAGACAGACAGACAGAGAGTATGAGTTAAAAGAAAGAGTTTAAAAATTAAGTGAAATCAATCCAAAAGAATCCCTGAACGTGACTTATTTTCACCAATTTCAATAGCGTTCGTGCTATGGCCGATAAAAGCTTATATTCCAAATTTCATCGAAATATGTTCACATTTGCGACCTGTAGTTTGATTACAAGGTTTACATTGAAACACAGACGGATGGACGGACAGACTGATATCGCTAAATGACTCAGAAAGTGATTCTGAGTCGGTCGGTATAATAAAAGATGGATATACGCCAAATATTTTTATTTCAACTGGTTAATTTTTAATTTTTTATTTTTAATTTTTAATTTTTAATTTTTAATTTTTAATTTTTAATTTTTAATTTTTAATTTTTAATTTTTAATTTTTAATTTTTCATTTTTAATTTTTAATTTTTAATTTTTAATTTTTAATTTTTAATTTTTAATTTTTAATTTTTAATTTTTAATTTTTAATTTTTAATTTTTAATTTTTAATTTTTAATTTTTAATTTTTAAATTTTAAATTTTAATTTTTAATTTTTAACTTTTAATTTTTAATTTTTAATTTTTAATTTTTAATTTTTAATTTTTAATTTTTAATTTTTAATTTTTAATTTTTAATTTTTAATTTTTAATTTTTAATTTTTAATTTTTAATTTTTAATTTTTAATTTTTAATTTTTAATTTTTAATTTTTAATTTTTAATTTTTAATTTTTAATTTTTAATTTTTAATTTTTAATTTTTAATTTTTAATTTTTAATTTTTAATTTTTAATTTTTAATTTTTAATTTTTAATTTTTAATTTTTAATTTTTAATTTTTAATTTTTAATTTTTAATTTTTAATTTTTAATTTTTAATTTTTAATTTTTAATTTTTAATTTTTAATTTTTAATTTTTAATTTTTAATTTTTAATTTTTAATTTTTAATTTTTAATTTTTAATTTTTAATTTTTAATTTTTAATTTTTAATTTTTAATTTTTAATTTTTAATTTTTAATTTTTAATTTTTAATTTTTAATTTTTAATTTTTAATTTTTAATTTTTAATTTTTAATTTTTAATTTTTAATTTTTAATTTTTAATTTTTAATTTTTAATTTTTAATTTTTAATTTTTAATTTTTAATTTTTAATTTTTAATTTTTAATTTTTAATTTTTAATTTTTAATTTTTAATTTTTAATTTTTAATTTTTAATTTTTAATTTTTAATTTTTAATTTTTAATTTTTAATTTTTAATTTTTAATTTTTAATTTTTAATTTTTAATTTTTAATTTTTAATTTTTAATTTTTAATTTTTAATTTTTAATTTTTAATTTTTAATTTTTAATTTTTAATTTTTAATTTTTAATTTTTAATTTTTAATTTTTAATTTTTAATTTTTAATTTTTAATTTTTAATTTTTAATTTTTAATTTTTAATTTTTAATTTTTAATTTTTAATTTTTAATTTTTAATTTTTAATTTTTAATTTTTAATTTTTAATTTTTAATTTTTAATTTTTAATTTTTAATTTTTAATTTTTAATTTTTAATTTTTAATTTTTAATTTTTAATTTTTAATTTTTAATTTTTAATTTTTAATTTTTAATTTTTAATTTTTAATTTTTAATTTTTAATTTTTAATTTTTAATTTTTAATTTTTAATTTTTAATTTTTAATTTTTAATTTTGAATTTTGAATTTTTAATTTTTAATTTTTAATTTTTAATTTTTAATTTTTAATTTTTAATTTTTAATTTTTAATTTTTAATTTTTAATTTTTAATTTTTAATTTTTAATTTTTAATTTTTAATTTTTAATTTTTAATTTTTAATTTTTAATTTTTAATTTTCAATTTTTAATTTTTAATTTTTATTTTTTATTTTTAATTTTTTATTTTTTATTTTTCATTTTTTATTTTTCATTTTTCGTGTTTAATTTTTCGTTTTTTATTTTTTATTTTTCATTTTTCGTTTTTTATTTTTTATTTTTCATTCTTTAATTTTCGATTTTAATTTTTAATTTTTCTTCCTTTTTCATTTTTCAATTTTTATTTTTCATTATTGATTTTTATTTTTTATTTTTCACATTTCTTTTTCATTTTTCGTTTTTCATTTTTAATTTTTCATATTTCATTTTTCGTTAATATTTTTCATTTTTCTTTTTTCATTTTTCATTTTTAATTTTTTATTTTAAATTTTTTATTTTTCATTTTAAATTTTTTATTTTTCTTTTTTCATTTTTGGTGTTTCAATTTTCGCTTTTACTTTTAATTTTTTATTTTTCATTTTTTATTTTTTATTGTTTATTTTTCACTTTTCATTTTTTATTTTTCATTCTTCAATTTTCACTTTAAATTTTTTATTTCATATTTTTCATTTTTTAGTTTTCATTCTTAAATTTTCGTTTTTAATTTTTAATTTTTCTTTTTTCGGTTTTCATTTTTCATATTTAATTTTTCATTCTTCTTTTTTCATTTCTAATTTTCAATTTTTTATTTTTAATTTTTCATGATTCATTTTTCGTTTTTCATTTTTCCTTTTTTATTTCTCACTTTTAATTTTTTTATTTTTCATTTTTCTTTTTTCATTTTTCATTTTTCGTGTTTCATTTTTAATTTTTAATTTTTAATATTTTATTTTTTATTTTTCATTTTTCATTTTTCGTTTTTCATTTTTAATTTTTAATTTTTCATTTTTCATTTTTCATTTTTCATTTTTTATTTTTTATTTTTCTTTTTTCTTTTTTCTTTTTTCTTTTTTCTTTTTTCGTTTTTCATTTTTCATTTTTCATTTTTCATTTTTTATTTTTCGTTTTTCATTTTTAATTTTTAATTTTTCATTTTCAAAAACGTTATTACATATCATAATTTTTTCACTAATACAATCATAAGTCACACCGATTTTGTCTTACGTCTTACGCTGTTTATACGCTATACCACTATGTGGTTTGGGTATAATGACTTTGCTGTTTGTAACTACCAAAAATATTTGACATAGACCCATCTTTTATTATACCGATTGAATCAGAATCACTATCTGATTCGATTTAACGATGTCCGTCCGTCCGTCCGTCTGTGTGTCCATGTAAACCTTGTAATCAAACTACAGGTCGCAAATATGAATATATTTAGATGAAATTTGGTACATAAGCTTTTATCAGCCATAGGATGAACGCTATTGAAATCGGTGAGAATCGGTCCATGTTCAGATCTAGCCCCCATACAAATGACCCCTATGAACGCGACATAAATTGCCATAAGATCCAAATTGTCATATAGATCTTACTCAAATTGGGTTTGTATGCGTTTATTACATCCATTAATGAGTACTCCAAAAATGCTCCCTATGGGACAACTCTTAGTCATAGGCCCCATATAGAGCTGCTTCCCGATCTTCACTTAAAGCTATGAGTATGATTTCAACAGACAGACAGACAGACGGACGGACGGACGGACGGACATCGCTATATCGACTTGAGTTGTTATAAGGATTTAGCAATATGTATCATTATGGGGTCTCAAATTAAAAACTGATATATAACCTCTGCACAGTGGTGTGAAGGGCATAAAAAATACAATCAAAATTTTAAAAGAGTCAACAATTAATCATGAGCATTCTATTCGAGTATTATTTAGTGAAGTTGTTGTTTTTTAGACTCATATTCAAAATGAATGTTTGTATATGTAGATACATATGTGTTGGAAATGGTGTATTTAATTGTCCTTAAACTCGTACATACAAATAATTTCAACAAAAAAATTCTTACAAATCTTGAACTTTTATATTAAAAAGTTTACCAGTTTGCACTTAGCAAGGTCATACACAATACTCATTCTTCGTTTCTTTTTTTTTATTTCAAATTAGTTTCATTATATATGATTAAATTTTTAAAATTTTATATATTATATTTTTTTCTTTCATTTTTTTCTGTGTGCTTTTTCTTGTTTTAAACTTGTTTTTATTATACATAATTTCAGATGCCATTTGACTGAGTTCATTTTTAATTTTTTAATAATATTATTTTTTTTTTGTTTTTATTCTTAACAATACAAGTATTAACATTTATTATCTTTTGCATGAATTCGTTAAGAAGAAAAAAAATTACGCAAGTTGATGAGCGCTTTTTTTTTTGGTTTTTGTTTTTTGTTTTTATTAATCAATATATCATCTTAAAAAAAAAAAAAATATCTTCAAGTACGAATCAGTTAACAAAAAAAAAAAAAAAAAAACTCCTAGTTTGATTGTTATGTACCATTAAGGCGAAAGGTATATTCAGTGGAGATGTGCGCGTGTCACGAATTTGCGTGATTTACACATGAGCTCGGCTGATCATGATTGAACCGAATTAATACATGCTTTTACCACATCTCTTTAACTAATTCATAATATTTACTAATTATTTTCCAATAGTTCATAGATTTATTTAATATATAATTTATTGCAAAATTAAATAAACATTATATTTTTAACCCTTGTTAGCCTTATTTTTTTTTTACGAAAGACGTTAAAAATATTTAATTAGATTACAAAAAAATATAATTGAATAAACCTAAACCTTTCCAGCCCAATATGTTTGTCCCAAAAAAATTTTTTAAACATACACTTCCTAATAAATTTTAAATTGTTTTTAAATTTTGAATGGAGTTACTGAAAGATCATTCCTTACTGAATAAAATCATTTAAATTATGAAAAATTTCTAAAACATAAGTCAAAGTTTTAAGTTACAAAGCAATTAAATTAATGAATATAAAAAAA
This sequence comes from Cordilura impudica, assembly GCA_963682025.1. Taxonomy (NCBI): domain Eukaryota; kingdom Metazoa; phylum Arthropoda; class Insecta; order Diptera; family Scathophagidae; genus Cordilura; species Cordilura impudica. Next base: position 20,253,841 of record OY821520.1, read on the forward strand.
AATCTTGCGAGTCCGTGATTTTTATGAAACTTTTTTAAAATCAAACAGAAGGCGTCATCTATGTATCACTTATAGCAAACAACTGCAGGGGCTCTGCTAATATAAAAATATTTTTTTATGACACTTTTTTAAAATCAAACAGAGAGCGTCATCTATGTATCACTTATAGCAACCAACTGCTAATATAAAAATATTTATTATTATTTATTATATCAACTGGTTAATTTTTAATTTTTCGTTTTTCATTTTTCATTTTTAATTTTTCGTTTTTCATTTTTAATTTTTTATTTTTCATTTTTAATTTTTCCTTTTTTATTTTTAATTTTTTCTTTTTAATTTTTTTTAATTTTTCATTTTTCGTTTTTCATTTTTTTTATTTTTCATTTTTCATTTTTTACTCTTCATTTTTCATTTATTATTTTTCATTTTTTATTTTGATTTTTTATTTTTCATATTTTATTTTAAATTTTTAATTTTTTATTTTTAATTTTGCACTTTCCATCTTTTATTTTTCATTTTTATTTTTAGTTTTTCATTTTTCATTTTTCAGTTTTTATTTCTCATTTTTAGTTTTTTATTTTTAATTTTTCAATATTCATTTTTCATTTTTTATTTTTCATTTTTTACTTTTTATTTTTTATTTTTCATTTTTCATTTTTTATTATTTATTTTTGATTTTTTAAAAGGTCATTTATTACATATAATTTTTTCACCAATACAATCATAATTCACATCGCTTTTGTCTTACGTCTTACATCTTACACTGTTTTTGTGATTGTATTGTGAAATAGACTTTTACCCCCCCACGGTAAAATTAATACAGTTTAAAGGACTTCTTAAAAATTGTTAAACTCAGTCATGTTATTATTTAATGTTGAGCTGAAAAATTCATTTATTCAGTTTAAGCTCATGAATTTTGAAATTATAATTCAATGTTTTAAGTTACAAAGAAATAAAGTCATTGAAAAAGTATAAATTGAATTCAGTTTTTGTAATTAAAGTTTTTGGAATATAAGCACACAAACAAAAGTGAAATTTATTAACTCACGTTATTCGTGAATAATAGTGATTATAAAAAAGTCGTGGAATTGAAATGAATCCGACATATGCCCAGAAAAAAATTATAAAATTTTATTTGTATTTGATTTTACTACGGCAGTTTACTCAAAATAATGTTGACAACATATTTATTTTTATTGAATTTTTAATTGATTCCAATAAAATTAATGATTGACTCCTAACTTTAGTTTTAATTAAGATTTCAATTCATTTAATATATTAACAACAAACCGAGATGATTACAAAATTATATTTGGATTCTAAATAGTGTGTAAGGACTGAGATCGAAAATAAAATATATAAAATATGGCGCGTCGGTTGAAGTGGATTAAAAATAATGTTGCTAATGCACAAAACAAAAAATATCTTTGTATTTTAATCGCTTTTTACTAATTTTCTTTTTTTAGTTTGAGCCAAAATGCCGTTGGCTTTAAAAATAATAGTGACTATATTGGAGATGTTTTTAGAAAAAAAAAAAAAAAAAAAACAGTTGATGATGAAATGAAATACGAATAATTAAAATCATTAAAGAACGTTTTTATTATACCGCCATTCACAATATGAAATGAGGTTATGTCAGTCCGTTTTTAACACTTAGAAAATCAAAAACTTATATTAGAAAATGTCGTTATTAGAAAATATCCAGGCGGATTTTAATATATGCAATTGGTCGAAGTTGCCATAAAATGTTTAAAAGTTTTCAATTGATATTTTTGCTGGACTTTAGTTACTTCAATTTTAAAAAAGTAAAATTTCTTTACTTTTGTATGAATATTATAAAAATAATATTTTTTTGAAATATTTTCGCTGGACTTTAAGTTATTTAATTTTTAACCCAGTAAAATTTCTTTATTTTTGTACAATTATTATAAAAATAATATTTTTTTGAAATAAAAATTTTTCATTATAATTTTGTTTCTTATTGAAAAACAAAGGAATTAAAAAAAATTGTTTAGAAAAATTTGTGAATTAGTATAAATATATCAAAATTTTAAACAGCCCTGTTTTTGAAACGTTGGTATTTCGAATAAGAATGAATTTAAAATAACATGAAGTTGAAATTTTGGGTTTCTTGAAAATACAAATTTTATATTTTCGAAGTATTTTTCGAAATCAGGGGCCAAATCACCGCATTCGATATTGAACAAAATCAATTGAAATTCCATATTTTATTATTTGAAGAAGACGGACAAACGCTCGATCACAATTCGCTTTTCTTCTTAATTAGAGGCCATAATTATTCAACTGTGAAAAAGAAAAATTATTCTCAGCATTTTATTTTGGGAAATAAAAAAATGATTTCGATCGAAAAATTTCGATAACGAATGCGGTGATTTGGCTCCAGTTCTTTATTGTCAAATCACATGAAACATATGTTTTAGCTTAAGAAGCATATGTTATCTAGAAACCGCGGTGCCATATGGTTATCTAATCATATTGCATGTTTTTCCTTAGTTTTACAAAAAAAAAAAAGTTTAACGTTTTTAGAAATTTAGTCTGCTTTTGGTTCCTAAACTTATCTTCGACATTTCCTCGACTGTTAGTACTATGAAACTTTTGACGCGGAAGCTGTATTTTTTGTAAAAAAAAATGATCTCCGTGCTCTGCTGTTTGTGTACTCAAAATTTTTTCAGCGTTCCTGTCTGGAAGTCTTTGGGTTTTATATGTTTTCAAACCTGCATAGGCTTTAACTTCTTGCACCAAATAGTTTAAGTACTGAGCTAACCGGGCTGCTTTTATATCGGAAGTGTTGGGAGCTTTTTCAATATGATTTGTATTTTCTCGGCCTTATAAACATCATATGGACCTGCCTTTCTTCCAGAACCAGGTTTTCTATTAATGGTCAAATTCTTTCAATATTTCTTAATAACATTGGAAACAGTTCGATTTTGTTGAAAATATTTAATAAATTTAGCAAGTATTTCTACTTCATCACTTGTTTTAATAAAACTAATAACAAATAAGCAGGGTTGACATTTAATAAGAGCTGACATATTTTTCAAAAATGACTTGATAAAAAAATTAAAATTCAAATAATGCTTAAAAAAAATTAAGAGGAACAACATGTGCCAAGATTTTTTCGATTTCACTCCTCAGGTTTTGTTTGCCAAGGGTTGTTGGTGACTCAAACTGAAGCAGACGGTTTACGTGTAGTGCAGATCAAATATTTGTTTTCATGTTTTGTTTTTCTTGTTTTATTAAAGAAGAAAAGTTTGATCTCGTGCCACATTTTTTTTTAACTCAAATTTTTTTTTGGCTTTATTTACTTTTCTGATTCAAAAACCTTTTTATACGTTTTGTTTAATAATTTGTTTCAAATTAGTTTAAATTTCCAATTAATAATTTTAGTTAATTGTACACTAAAACCTCGATCTGCGTCGTTAATTGGGACCCAAAAACGACGCAAATCGAAACGACGCAAATCGAAATTAATTTTCCTATACATAAATATTTTGTTAATTAGTACTAAAACAAAACATTTCCTTGCATCAAAAACTATGTTTATTTCAGTCATATGTACATAATACATAAACCAACATAATACATATATAAATTAATTAAATAAATTATTATATCAATTCATTAAATATTAATTCATTAAAATAACAGAAAAATTCATTTAATAAAAAAAAGTTAAAAATCCTTTACATTGCATTAAATTAAAATTTATAAGTTATTATTTTTTTAATTATAACTAGAGGACCCCTGCTGCTCCGCAGCATTATATTATATTATATTATATTAATTTTTATAATATAATAACAAAATTTGCCAAGAGAAGTTAACGTACAGTAATGCCAAAATATGCCAAGAGAAGTTAACGTACAGTAAAAGTAAAGTTGATTGTCCACGCATAACTTTCCTCAAACCCAACGAATTTGCCAAGAGAAGTTAACGTACAGTAATGCCAAAATATGCCAAGATAAGTTAACGTACAGTAAAAGTAGTTGATTCTCCACGCATAACTTTCCTCAAACCCAACTAATTTAAGCAGTTAATAGCTCAAAAGAAGAAGCTTGATCCACTGTGTGTTCATAGACCTATGTCAACAGCCTAAGTTGATTAGAACTCTAGTTATAGAGGTTTGAGAGAAGAAAATTATTGAAAAAAATCTTGAATGCAAAGTTTATTCATAAATTCTTTTAATATATAAGATTTTTTTGAACTTGACGATTCTAAATCGATTGCTATTTCTGTAGACTGATTTGGTTCTCGTACTGACCTATTTAAAAAGTTGTCCAAAGTTTTTTGCACTTTTGCGGCTTTTTTTCCTGATAAATTTCTTTGTAGCAATTGATAGCGTTATCTATAGATCTTTTCTCATTTAAACTTCGATTTTCATCAGGGTCATTATATACAAAAATGTCCATTGCCTGTGAAATAAGTTGCATCGCTTTCGAAATACAACCAGTCGTTAACTGTTTTTCTTCTGGAACCACATCAGGTATATCAATATCGTCCACCAAAGAACGTTCAATATTTATAGAAATCAAATCTTCATTATTAAGCTCTTCATCGTGTGATATCAATATCTCATTTATATCATCTTCCTTCATGCCTTCAAAGTCTGCTTCTCCAGCTAATTCAGCAAGTTTTCTACGAACGGTTGGTACAATATCAACTTCTAAATCTTTAGATACGGTTTCTGGCCATCGTGGACGCCAATCTCCGTTCGTGCATGTTTTTTTTTACTTCCATCCATGAATGGTTTATATTTTCGATAGCCATCAAGATATTATAATTTTTCCAACACTGTTTCATGGAGGGCATATCATCCAAATCAGTTAATGCAATAAGCTGGCCAAACGTTCGTGGTAGAAAATAACATTTAAAATTTGATATGACACCTTGATCCATCGGTTGTATGATGGATGTCGTGTTTGGTGGCATAAAAACAAATTTCACATTTTCTGAAATATCCTCCATATAAATAGGGTGTGATGGAGCATTGTCTACCAATATCAACATTTTAAAATCAATAGTTTGAGTACGACAATAAGTTTTCAACTCGGGGACAGCGCAATTTTCTGCCCAATCTTTAAATAGAGCTGCAGTCATCCACGCTTTTTTATTTGAACGCCAATAAAGCGGAAGAGCACACTTATCCACATGTTTAAAAGCCCTTGGATTTTCAGAGTGGTGAATCAGAAAAGGCTTAAATTTGAAGTCACCTTCTGCATTTCCTCCTAGAAGAAGTGTAAGCCGATATTTACTTACTTTATATCCAGGGCAAGATTTTTCAGTTTTGGAAATGAACGTTCTCCCTGGTAGCCATTTCCAATAAATGCCAGTTTCGTCGACATTTGGTACTCGCTTCGAAGAATAACCACCTTCTTTAATAATCGCTTTTATTTCTATTTTAAATTTATTTGCAGCTGCAATATCTGAACTGCCAGCTTCTCCTTTCAAAGCAACATTATGCAGTTTTGCTCTACTTTCGAAACGTTCGAACTAACCTTGACTGGCTTCGAATTTTTCTAATTTTTTCCGCTAGATGATGGCGAATCCTTTTGAATATCGTTAAAAAACTTAACGCTTTGTTTTGAATCACCATATTGCTCAGTGGCATCCGGCGCTGATTTTGGCTCTCTATCCAAATACTAAGGAGGGACTCCATTTTTACCATAATGGAACTTCTTAATTTGGTACTGGTTTTTTTTGATTGCAATGATTTAGTGGCTTTAGCAAACTCTCTTATTTGCTCAGCATCTCAATTACAAATTGTCCACACTGTTGTAGGAGCTAAACTAAGATTTCTGGAAATTTCAACAGCCTTTTCCGCAGATGTAAAACGTTTCAACACTTCTAATTTCAGTTCCAAACTAATTTGTTTGTGCTTTTGACTCATTTTTCATGGCCTCTAATTTAGTTTTTAAACAACACTTTTAATTTATATAACCGAATCTCCAACACTTTTAATTTATTTAATCAACACTTTTAATTTACTCTTGAGATAGAAGACTTTGTACTTTTATGTAATATTGCAAATTATGAAAAAACTTACAGTGAACTACAGAATTAAATGGGAAATCCCCTTTATATAAAATATAAGCAAGGCATATAAAAAATTTTACGACGCATGAAGTCACGAAAATTCAAGAACGACGCAACTTCGAAAACGACACAAATCGAGGTTTTAGTGTATCATATTTTAATTTCAAAGAAGACAATTAAAATAAACTAATATTCGTAATCAATAATACAGATATTTTATAATACCGAATTTAAAGCATTTTTTTATTGAGTCTCTGAATTTCTTAAATGAAGCCCGAATTAACTTTTATTTATTTTTAGTTGCCACCAAGTATTATAGCAACATTTTAAATTTGAAAGTAGTGATTTTTGAAAAATCATTAACTCAAATGCGGTGGTGCCAACGCTTGAATTTTGTCACAATGTAGCCTTCTCATGAAGTAACGGTAAACATTTTAGTCAACCATTAATTGATTTTAGAGAAATTTCGAGTTTTAATTAAAAAAAATATATAAAGTTAAAGATAAAATCATTAATGAGCTATGCATCAAATTTATTAAACGAATCCCCAGGTATATTTCAAATGAATTAACCAACCACAAAACAGATTGTGTAAGTTTCTTCAATAATTAGAAAACAAAATTACTTGTTTAACTTGTCACACATCTATGTATTATGAATACTGTTTTTTATGGATTTAAGGTATAATTTAGTTGGTTTTGACCTACCATAATAATTTTCTAACTGGTTTTGTTATTTTACAATAAGTAGTTTTAGTACGTTAAAGTTTTTCTACATTTGCCAAAAAAAAAACAACAAAAAAAAAACAATTCATGAATAACTTACCCGCCAAAGAAAATCCAAACTATGTAAGCAAGTATATATCCACAAGTTTATTCTGTTTTTGTTGTAGCTGCTGTTCAATTTTCACAAATTTCA